>NC_069465.1:13332721-13347721 GCF_026875155.1 Cherax quadricarinatus
TCCTCATACTTCATACCCTTAAGCTATGATGAGAAAAAAATAGTTTGTGTATTCAAGCGTTATATAAAAACTTGTGTACGGAACCTTGATTCTCCCGTCTTTTATAGTGCCCTTGTTAGGAGTCCAGACTTTTCAGTCCGTCCAGGTTCATAATCAAGTATACTGATAATTGTCAAGAATGGACTGACTCGTTGCGTAAGAATTCCTCTTCTAAGTTTTGGTTAGTATCTGTTCCAGTCATGGTATGTGTTTGTTTTCTCAGGAAGGGGGACATACAGGGTATGTTGGAGGGGATAAAGTATTCAGAGATGGAGAGTTGTAGGGAATAATCAAAGGGGCTGGAGTCGAAGGGGACAAAGGAAATACTGACTCTTCACTGAAGGACGATGCATCATGGAGAGGTAGTGGGGAGGTGGATGCTTCATGGGGAGGGGGTGAGGAGGTGGTTGCATCAGGGGGAAGGGGAAAGGGAGGTGGATTTCTCACTGGAGGAAGATATAAATCAAGAGAGGGAGGTTTTCCTAGTGGTTTAAAAGCAGGGCATTCCTGGTGGTGAGTACTTTTATTCAGGGCAGCACTGATTAGGTTTGTTAGTCGGAGTCTATTTGCGTGTCAGGGTGTGTGGAGGTTAATATCTGGGAACAAAGAGTAGAGAGAGGAGAGGAGGAGAGGGGAAGAGGTCAAAAAGGTTAGGTAGCAACTACTCCAGCTACAGGTAGGCTCGGCAGTACGAATCCTGAACTGGTTCTTCTCTGTGCGGTGATCCGGCACAACTACTGCTTCCTACAGCAATCGACTAACACTAAGGCATACAAGCATCCCCAGGATGCCACCTAAAACAGCCATACTTCCTGGTATACTTCCTAGCAAGACAAAGTATACTCTACATCACAGGGTTCCACCCACAACAGTCATCTAAAACAAAAGTACCTACTTGCTGTCTGATGGTATCTTTATCAATGCTCAATAATAAGCGTGTCACTGATGGGTTGGCTTCGTAACACCAAACTGTAGCACTAGTCTTAACAAGGATATTTTTTTGTGGGTAGCTTAATTAAGACCTGTCTTCTGTGTGCCAGTATACAGAAATTTGATAATTTTGCTTCACATTTTTCTTCTATGAGAGATATTCATGTCTGCTCTCGATTTTCCTCATTTTCCAAACAATTGTCTCCTCATCCTTCTCAAATATATCATGAACTTCTTTCATTAATCCACAATTCTTCATCTTGGTATCCCTTTAACCTTCTGCCTTCCACTTGCCGCTCCTCCCTGCCTTCCTCATGCAGCTCCTCCCTGCCTTCCTCCTGCCGCTCCTCCTCTGCCATCTCCTGCCTTCTCCGTCGCTCACTCTTCCTCTATGCAGGCTCTCCCTGCCTTTCCTCATTCCAACCCTTCCCTGCCTTCCTCCTTGCTGCTCCTACCCTCTTCCTCTCTGCCCTCTCCTCTGCCTTCTCATGCAGCTCCTCCCTGCCTTCCTCATGCAGCTCCTCCCTGCCTTCCTCCTGCCGCTCCTCCCTGCCTTCCTCCTGCCTTCCTCCTGCCGCTCCTCCCTGCCTTCCTCATGCAGCTCCTCCCTGCCTTCCTCATGCAGCTCCTCCCTGCCTTCCTCCTGCCGCTCCTCCCTGCCTTCCTCCTGCCGCTCCTCCCTGCCTTCCTCATGCAGCTCCTCCCTGCCTTCCTCATCAGTCTCTGCCTTCCTCATGCCGCTCCTCCCTGCTTCCTCCTGCGCTCCTCCTGCCTTCTCTGCCAGCTCCTCCCTGCCTTCCTCTGCGCTCTTCCCTGCCTTCCTCCTGCCGCTACCTCCTGCCTTCCTCCTGCCGCTCCTCTCCTGCCTTCCTCCTGCCGCTCCTCCTGCCTCTCCTTCCCTGCCGCTTCCTCCTGTCTTCCTCCTGCCGCTCTCCTCCTTCCTCCCTCCTTCTCCTGCCGTTTCCTCTTCCTCCTGCCGCTCCTCCTGCCTCTCCTCCTGCGCCCTTCGCTTCCTCCTGCCGCTTCCCTGCCTTCTCTGCCTTCCTCCTGCCGCTCCTTCCTTCCCTCCTCCTGCCGTTTCTCTGCTTCTCCTGCCTCTCCCTCCTGCTTCTCTGCCCCCTCCTGCCTCCTCCTGCCGCTCCTTCCTTCCTCCTCTGCCGCTTCTTCCTGCCTTCCTGCCTTGCCCTGCTTCCTCCTCGCTCCTTCCTCCTCCTGCCGCTCTTCCTCCTTCTCTGCTTCCTCCCTCTCTCCTGCCGCTCCTCCCTTCCCTCCTCCTGCCGCTCCTTCCTGCCTTCCTCCTGCCGCTCCTCCCTGCCTTCCTCATGTCTGACAACCCTTCCCTTTCCTCTACCGCTGTCCTCCTTGTGCTCCCTGATATCCGCCTGCCCTGCTCCCCCTCCTGCTCACTTGATGTGTCTTCCTCTCTCACCGGAACTCGCTAACCCACACTCGCTCATAACTTTTGTTATTTGCTTCAGTTCTTTAACCAGCATCTTCGCGTCCTTCTCTCTCGCTGATCTCGTGTCATCCTCCAGCAATTTCCTCATCTTTTCTTTTCCCCGACTCTGTTCTTTATATTTTGCTTTTTTTTTCACTCTTCTGCCATCTCTGCTTCCTCCTTTCCTCAACATTGTCAAGTATTTTTACTTGTAATTCAGGGAATCATATAGAAACTTCGAGCTCGGCAGATCGAAATTAAAACAATGTTTCGCTCAAGAAGAGTTTTGCCCGAGGTCAGGTCATCCAAATTTCATTTTTATATGAAAGATATACTTTGTTGCAGTGGCTTCTCACATATGTGGTTGTGTTTTATATAAATGTGTGAGCACATATGCGTGCATGTATAAGCATGTTTGTGTGTGTGTGTGTGTGTGTGTGTGTGTGTGTGTGTGTGTGTGTGTGTGTGTGTGTGTTTACATACAAGAACTTTAGGAAGGCAGACAACAGGAGAGCCCACGATAAACATCTAAAATATTTCAGGTATAAAGGACACAAGTACATCTAATGTGACATTTTACTGTGGCAAAGTTTCGCTCACCAGGAGCTTGATAAAACGTTGCCACAATAAAATGTCACTTTAGCTGCACATGTCTCTTTTTACCTAATAGCTGTAAAACTACTTTTTTATCTAAAATATTAGCTAAGTTGAACTGCATCCATTTCTGCTTAGGAAGTCTAGGAAATGTAATTATTTCTACTGCCTTAGCTACTACTGTTATTGCTACTATCACCAATACAGCCACTTTCTAATCGGTGGTAAATGATGATGCTCGGGCAGTTCCTAAACTAACAATGGCATTCCATTAACATCTAGTCACAGTAGAGTATCGACTACCATCCAATATTCGCAAAATCCTTTTTAAGCTGGTTCCTTAACGAATGTTTATACTTAGTTTCACTGGGCAGTCTCTATCAAATGGTCAATAACTGTAAATATCATTTACCTTCATTTGCACTTGATCTCTTGCCACGAAGTTTCGTTTAAGTGTTTATCGTATTTGAGTTTACGAAGTCTATACAGAGTCCTGAAGTTCTGAATGAGAACTTATATTCGTCTTGTTCGATGGAAGAGCAAGTTTTTCATTCCTCGTGTGGATTGTTTCTTAATGGTGATACCTGCAAAGTATGTTTTTCTCTGCATCTCCTCCCAGTTTGTCTTGGTATTTTTAGTTATTTTAATTATAATCAGATTGGTAATTTTAACATTATCTGTAAACTGGACATTACCTTCAAGGGACGGTCTCAGTATTCAGAGTGCAATTTTTCTAGTGTTTTGTTCCCAAAATTTAAATCTAATTTTCTAACTATCCTTTTGGCTTTCCTCTTCTGAGACATTGTTTAGTATATTTATGGTCGCTTCTTAGGATTACTTCAGGAAGACCTTTTACTTTATTTCGGTTTGTTTCTTCTCAAACAGCTTATAACAATGCTTGAGATTGTTTTACACTTACTGGTATTGAAACTCATATTTCAGATCTTAAATTTTGGCAAATTTATCCAAATCTCTGAACACTTGTACACGTAGCATGGATACTGCATTTTCTCGCAGTTTTGCATCGTCCATGAATTTTGCAATATATATATATATATATATATATATATATATATATATATATATATATATATATATATATATATATGCAAAACAACCACTGAAAGAATAGAGAAATTCCAAGCGCTTTCGTGACTACTCACATTATCAAGGATATATATATATATATATATATATATATATATATATATATATATATATATATATATATATATATGCAATAAGATCAGAGTAAACAGGTGATTTCAGAATATGCAAAACAACCACTCTGAAAGAATAATGAAATTCCAAGCGCTTTCGTGACTACTCACATTATCATGGAACAATAAAAGTGATGCATAAAAGGAAGGCATATAAAGGGTCTAGACCACACCTCACCATCACATCCCACAACAAAGCAACACCTGACGCGCGACTCATAAGAAAGAGAACACTGCAGCAGGCCCGCTGGCGTAACTAGATTGGTGCTGTGAAGGACCTGTCTAGTTGTGCCAGCAGGCTTGCTGCAGTGTTCTCTTTCTTGTGAGTCGCGCGTCAGGTGTTGCTTTGTTGTGGGATGTGATGGTGATGTGTGTTCTGGGCCCTTTATATGCCTTCCTTTGATGCATCACTTTTATTCTTCCTCGATAATGTGAGTAGTCACGAAAGCGCTTAGAATTCCATTATTCTTTCACAATGGTTATTTTGTGTGTGTGTGTGTATATATATATATATATATATATATATATATATATATATATATATATATATATATATATATATATATATATATATATATATAATATAATATCCTGCAGAGGTTTACGCTAAAGAACTACTTTTGAGAAACTGCTGTTTAAGTATATCCACTACATTTCTCTCCTTCAGATATCTTCATGTCTCCTATTGATGAAAAAGTTATTAGTCCAGACTTGAAGTTTGGCTCCTCTACCACGCGCCGGTATTTTGGCCAGCAACCCTCGATGTGGTACCTGGCCGAAGATTTTCTGAAACTACGTGAAATACATCTGTTGGATTTCTTGCTCCTAGTTTTAGTACCTATTGCTAAATGAAGAATTATATTGCTTGAGACATGGCTTTTTGTTGCCGATATCATGTTGATGTATCTGAATTGTTTGTATACCGAAAAATTATTTTATTAAGCTACCTTGGTGGCACACAATATTTTGTGTTCTCTCTTCTCCATATCAGGTCATCAGTAAAGTCTATTACTACCCCTTGGTGACTCCGACCAGGTGACACCTAAAATACTTTGAGGATACAAATGACTAAGTGTAGCAATATTTTTCCACTGGTGGTTAACGCTCTCGCTTCACACGGTGAGGGCCTGGGTTCGATTCCCAGCCAGAGTAGAAACATTGGACGTGTTTCTTTCCACCTGTTGTCTATGTTCCCCATCAGTAAAATGGGTACCTGGGTGTTAGTCGACTGGTGTGGGTCGCATCCTGGGACACTGACCTAAGGAGGCCTGGTCACAGACCGGGCCGCGGGGGCGTTGACCCCCGGAACTCTCTCCAGATAAACTCCAGATAAAACACTGAAATAAAGATAGACACAAAGATAAGACCTATCATATTAAGACAAATTTAAAAATGACAACGGCCGCATTTAAAGGAGAGAACCTTCATAATGAAAATGAAAGTAGCGACAAATATCACACAAGAGGATAACTGTAGGTTCACAGCAGGACTCGTCATATTTAAGACAAAAATTACAAACTATCTGGATCTCGGATGCAAATCATATCCGTTTCTCGAGCATAAAATATTGCATTGTCTGGGTTTGATATGACTGCGGGTTCTCCTTTGCAATTCTACTAGCTTGGTCTCTAGTGCAAGAGTGCAGGTTTAAGTAATGTCTTTATTATGGTGTAAACCAGTGTGCTGGTCCTTCTCTGGCTCTGATGCTGCACGATACACTCCTGTTGCTCTCGTATCACTCTCCTCCTGTGGGAGAGTCGAGGAGCTGAGGGAGGCAGGATCAAACGCTAATGTTTAATTTGTGTTGAGGATGCATTTGCACGTGGATATGTATATATATATATATATATGTGTGTGTATGTGTGTGTGTGTGTGTGTGTGTATACTCACCTAGCTGTGGTTACATGGGTCGAGTCGTGTGTGTGTACTCAGCTAATTGTGGTTGCAGGGGCCAAGCCATAGCTCCTGGCCCCGCCAGGAGCTATGACTCCTATGTATTGTGTACTCACCTAATTGTGGTTGCAGAAGTCGAGTCGTGTGTGTGTGTGTGTGTGTGTGTGTGTGTGTGTGTGTGTGTGTGTGTGTGTGTGTGTGTGTGTGTTTACTCGCCTAATAGTGAATGCATGGGTTGAGTCGTGTGTGTGTGTACGTATTCTCCTAATTGTGGTTGCAGGGGTCGATTCAAAGATCTTGGCCCCGCCAGAAGCTATGACTCCAATGAATTGTGTACTCACCTAATTGTGGTTGCAGAAGTCGAGTCATGTGTATGCGTGTGTGCATTTGTGTGTGTGTGTGTATGTATTGTGCGTGTGTGTGTGTGTGTGTGTGTGTGTGTGTGGTGTGTGTGTGTGTGTGTGTGTGTGTGTGTGTGTGTGTGTGTGTGTGTGTGTGTGTTTGTGTGTGTGTTTAATGTGTGTTTTGTGTGTGTTTAGTGTGTGTTTTGTGTGTGTGTGTTTAGTGTGTGTTTGTGTGTGTGTTTAGTGTGTGTTTAGTGTGTTTTGTGTGTGTTTTGTGTGTGTGTTTAGTGTGTGTGTGTGTTTAGTGTGTGTGTTTTAGTGTGTGTTTAGTGTGTTTTGTGTGTGTGTTTTGTGTATGTGCGTGTTTTGTGTATGTATGTGTGTGTGTGTGTGTGTGTGTGTGTGTGTGTGTGTGTGTGTGTGTGTGTGTGTGGTGTGTGTGTGTGTATGTGTATGTGTGTGTGTTGGAGAGGGAAAACCCCTCATCACTTGGGACCAGCATCTTAATTAATTAATAGGCAGGATTGATGCAACGGTAATCAAGAGAGTCGTGAAGTATTTACGTTTCAACTGAAGCATTGGCTTCAATTAAAACGTACAGCCTAACATATTGATTCACTGCCTCCACAAGGACGGAGGATCAAACATCACCAAGAAATACAATTTGTAATTTAGGCTCATTCACTCATTAGTTTCCACTTGACGATTTACCTTAGTCACCTATCTTTCAAAAAAATCTTACTCGTTGCCTCTGAATATTTTTGTCTGTTATGGGGTATTAGTGGTGGTTGTACTTATTATGGCTGTGCAAGTGATGGTTAAAATTAGTGGAGGTAGTACATTTTAATAGCTGGTGTGGTGGTGGTGGTGGTGACATCAGTCGTGTTGATAGTGGCATTGTGATTTATGGGTTGTGGCTGCATTTGTAAAACTGGTTGTGATCTATGGATGATATGGTTGGTTGCTTTACTATAGGTGGTGTTATTGGGGTGGTAATGGTGACAGTGGCGGTAGTGGTTGTGGTGTTCTAGTGGTGGTGATGGCTGTGGTGTATATAAGGCGCTGGTAGTAGTTATCGTAGTGATGGGGAGAGAGGAGTGCTGTGGCAGATGAGTGATGTGTTGCATTAATAACAGTGACAGTAGATGGTGGTGGTAGTTGTTATGGTGCTTGTGTTTTTTGTTTTTCTTAGTGGTGGTGTTTCTTTGGCAATGGTAGTGTTGTTGTTGGTGGTGGTGTTTTTTTGGTGGTGGTAATGTTGTTGTGGGTGGTGGTGGTGTGAGTACTGGTGGTGTTGGTATAGGTGGTGGCGGTGGTGGTGGTGGTATTACAGTAATAATGTGCGGTATGTACAGTATTACTCGTCCATCATAGCTAAGAATTTTCAAAGTGCGGAACCACACGCAAAAAATAGTCACTTAGGCAAGATGTGTTTGTGTAATGCGGCAAATTAATGTTGACGCCAGTGCGGTAGCTAATGTCTTATTGCGACTTCATCTGGGTGGCTGATGTCTTTTGTTGACGCAATCTGGGTGTCTGAAGTCATATGATATCAGCCTAGAGATGCTTGACTGGACCTGCTGAAAAAAAGGCTCACCACAGTCTCAGGAGCAGGTGAGGTCCCTCTTACCCTGCTATTCTTGTCATTAAGCACTGTCAGTATTATTTTAAGTCATTACCACTTGGCTCGCTGCTTGCTTCAAGTCACACTTGAGTTTAACATATTGCTTCCGAAAAGTAGGCAAAAATGAGAATCCTCCGACATTTATTACCAGCTGGTGTGTATGTGTGAGAGACAAAGAGAGATAAAGAGAGAGAGAAAGAGATAGAGTTAGAAAGAGATGGAGATGGCAGCGATGAACTGATATAGAGACTAGCGAATATTTTATGGTTAACACTGTGACATGGTCCTCAGACAAATAGAGAAATTAAAACTTAACAAATCCCCAGGTCCTGATGAACTGTTTGTCAAGGAATGTAAAGAGGAACTTAACATACCTTTGGCTAATCTTTTCAATATATCACTACAAACTGGCATAGTGCCAGACAAGTGGAAAATGGCAAATGTAATACCTATTTACAAGGCAGGTGACAGGTCCTTACCTTCGAACTATAGACCAATAAGCCTTACCTCTATAGTGGGAAAATTTATGGAATCAATCGTTGCCGAGGCATTTCGTAGCCATCTTGAAAGGCATAAATTGATTGATGATGGATAAATTGATTAATAATGGATAAATACACGAGTGGGTGTGAGTGTGTAAGTTGGGCCTGACTAGTTTGTGCTGCTAGGTCAGATGCGGTGCTCCTCAAGTGAATGTGACTGACCTGACTAGATTAGGGCATTAGCTTAAGCCGGTAGGAGAATTAGACTTGCCTCGCATGGGTTAGTAGGCCTGCTGCAGTGTTCCTTCTTTCTTATGTTCTTATTAACACACTGGTCAACACATTCACACAAGCAAAAACACTTCAAAATACACTGAGGTCCTGCATCTTTAACTACAGATACACATCCTATCAACCCAGACACGTAATTCCATAGTACATATAGGCTTAATGACATTGCATTATAAGCGGTACATCAACCCCAACAATTCCTTTTACATCTAAATTTCTCTTACTTCTTTAGTTAACCACCTACTCCTTCAACCTCTTCCAACACTTCATCAACCCGTCCCACTTTAATCTCCTCTTCCCTTCCTCTTAGTCTACCACTCCGAAGTGTACTCACCAATGACTGTAAGGTTGACCACTGTATTGTGGGTGGGGGAGGAGAGAAAGTCGACTCTACAGGTGTAGATACCCTGGTCTTTGGCCTCCACTGGGCTGAGGATGAGCCTTGCTGGGGAGGAACTGGTTTCGAAGGTGCCTCGGTTGCGGAGAACCTTGTCTGGCTGGTAGAGTCCGTTCTCTCCCCGGGCGTCATAGCTGTCAGGGAGAGAGATGAGAGTTTTATAAGGTATATTCATAGAGACAAAATAGATAAAAGGACAAAAATATATACTTATGTCATCTTTAGTAAAGTTTCGGGCCTGGGACCTTCTTCATTCCATGAAGCATGGCCAGAAACTAATTCAATAAAGATTTTTTAGCACATGCGCTTGTGTCTTTCCATATAAACGAGAGCCACTGTGAATTTGCTGTATGAGTGGGAACGTTACAAGTGGCTACACACGCATGAACATTACCCACATCTACATACGCTCGTACTATACATATGTATATACTCCTTGTAAATGAAATTCTGTGCATACATAGAAATTAATGTAAATAATATAAATAACATGAAATATTTACACCTGAATACCAGGTTCATTTGAAATTTGTGTTGCTAGTAATTAAATAATAAGTGAATAAATAGGAAGAATATAAAAACAACTGAACGTATAAGATCTCATTTGTTCAGTTAAAATATTGTGGAGCATTTATTCAATAAGAGGAAAAATGTTTTCATTAGGATATATCACACGTGAGGTACCACACGTGAGGTACCACACGTGAGGTACCACACGTGAGGTACCACACGTGAGGTACCACACGTGAGGTACCACACGTGGGGTACCACACGTGAGGTACCACACGTGAGGTACCGCACGTGAGGTACCACACGTGAGGTACCACACGTGAGGTACCACACGTGAGGTGCCACACGTGAGGTACCACAGATGAGGTACCACACGTGAGGTACCATAGTTAGGTACCACAAGTGAGGTACTATAGTTAGGTACCACAAGTGAGGTACCATAGTTAGGTACCACAAGTGAGGTACCACAGGTACCACAAGTGAGGTACCACAGGTACCACAAGTGAGGTACCACAGTTAGGTACCACAAGTGAGGTACCACAGTTAGGTACCACAAGTGAGGTACCATAGTTAGGTACCACAAGTGAGGTACCATAGTTAGGTACCACAAGTGAGGTACCATAGTTAGGTACCACAAGTGAGGTACTATAGTTAGGTACCACAAGTGAGGTACCATAGTTAGGTATCACAAGTGAGGTACCACAAGTGAGGTACCATAGGTACCACAAGCGAGGTACCACAAGTGACGTACCACAAGTGAGGTAGCATAGTTAGGTACCACAAGTGAGGTACCACAAATGAGATACTATAGTAAGGTACCACAAGTGAGGTACCACAAGTGAGGTACCACAAGTGAGGTACCATAGTGAGGTACCGCAAGTGACGTACCACAGTTATCCATACTTGCCTCAGTAATGCTCTTAATTATTCACTGATTAACCAGAAGGAATTAAAAAAAAATTTCAATATGTCTGCATACGACTCAAAAATTTTGTTTAAAATAATAAATATAACTAAGTCCCTACAGGATAACTTAGATAAATTGAGTAAATGAATAATGGAATTCAATATAGATAAAATTATTTTAATGAAAATGGAAGAAATCGAAATTAGGCTACATTTAAGTATATATTGTGTGATAAAATGTTAAAGTTATTATCAACAATGTCACCGAATATCATAAACTAAATTTAATTTTGAAGAACTCACGTGATTCACTGGCGAATTGTTAGTTTCCAAATACATGTATATGTCTGGAAAAAAATTATAAAAATGCTATTTACAACTTATATTAGGCCTAAATTAAATTAACAGTTGTATGACGCCCACATTTAAACACTTTGATACGTTAGAAAATGTCCAGAGATGTGCTACAAAATTTTTAACGGAGTTAAAAGAAATATGAGCTAGAAAAGCTGATAACATTAAGGATGCCTACACTGGCTGATAGGAGAAGCAGATGTGGCATGAGAACCAAATACAAAATCATAAAAAGCAGTGAAGCAGTAGATAAAATTTATACCGCCAGTTGGAACAAGAAACCACAGCTGCAAATTGAGGAAAAGTGGAACCGAAGAGAAAATAGGAAAAAATCCTTCTAAGAGTGGATGACCAATGGAGTGATATAATAGCACTACAACCATTGGACATAATAATAAAAAGTCGCACTGAAAAATTATTGAAGATCGATTGTTGTGAACACAGATCTGCTCCTGTATACAAAACAAGGCCAAGAAACATACATAAGAACATTAGAATGGAGGAACACTACAGAAGGCCTACAATTGAGGGAAGTTGTGGAAAGCCTGGCACTCTGAGAGATCAGGAAATCAAGAACATCGCGAGAAACTGGGCAAGCCCGAGGCATCAATACACGAGTGAAGTCGCACACTGAAGAACAAAATGAGACGCTCAGGGCTGAATGGGGAGGTGGAAGGGTCCTACACAATATGGAACAATGCTCGACATATTGCCACACCAAGGCTGACTCTCCCACAAACTGCCACCACTGTATTGCTCGAACTTTAGGGACGAAAGGCAATTGGATAGGAGGGCGGAAGGCGAATAAGAGGAATGAAGGAAGGGAAAAGGGGTGAAAGTTTGTGAATTGAGAGAGATGAATAGTTAGGGGGAGGGGTTAGAGAACAGGACAGGAGCGGATAAAATTACATACAGCATGTAGATAAGGGAAATGTAGGCAAATAACTGTGTGTTTGTGTGTACTCACCTAGCTGTGGCTGCAAGGGTCGATTAATAGCTCCTGGCCCCGCCTCTTCACTGGCCGCTACTGTGTGTGTGTGTGTGTGTGTGTGTGTGTGTGTGTGTGTGTGTGTGTGTGTGTGTGTGTGTGTGTGTTGGGAGGGGAGTGCTAAGCTAATTTCTCAAAGCGATTGCAGGTGTTGACTCTTAGCTACTGGCCCTGCCTCTCTGCTAGCTGCTACTGATTTCTCTCCTGGCAGCGTGAGCCCTTTCATACCTATCCTTAAATCTATGTATGAATTCTGCCACTACCACCTCGCGCTGTAGGTCCTTTCACTTACCACTCTAAGGCTAACGAAGTATTTCCTGGCATCCCTGTGACTCATCTGATCTTTTAACTTCTAGCTGTGACCTCGTGTACCCGAGACCCGCATCTCAGACTCTCCTTGTCCACCTTGACAGTTCCCCTCAGTATTTAGAAGTATTTAGAACGTCGTTATCATATAACCTCGGGTCCTTCTAGTGTCGGCAGGTTTAGTTACTCTAGCCTTTCTTCATAGGTCATTCCCTCGGATCTTGGGTAGTTTAGTTGAAAACCTTTGCAATTTTCCAGTTTAACATTATTAACAAGAAGTTGGTTCCATACTGACTTTTCTTTTGGTGTGTGTGTGTGTGTGTGTGTGTGTGTGTGTGTGTGTGTGTGTGTGTGTGTGTGTGTGAGAAAGATGAGAGAGATGAGAAAGGGATGCGAGAGAAAGAGAGAAAGACTGAAAGAATACTTCCTAACATCTTAGGTACTCATTAGTATTTTCACCTTCCACCTGCTCCCTCGTACTCCAGATTTTGTATTACAAAACGCCGGACGTTCATATGACAGAACCATTGAATCAGCATGCCTAGAACTTGTGTTCCAGGCTTCTTGAAAGTCCAGACTTAATGCTGTCCCAGTTAGTAATGCTGCCTAAGGCTGGGCGCGCTCATTCCCAATAAATCACCCAAGTGGTCAAGGAGAATTTGCCTTAGTACTTTGTGTGATGCCGTTGAAGGAGGATAAGAGAGCATGCAAGACATTTTGGGTGGTTGTACATATTCTAAGTCCAATTAATATGCGGGATACGAGGCTTGTTTCAACTGTCAACAAAGGAAAGATTCAGGGCACTTTAGAAGGGTATCTCGCACGCGCATACCAGCACACACGAACGCGTGAACATGCGCGCGCACAGACATAGCTGAGTCTCGACCCCAGCAACCACAATTAGGCGAGTACACACACTGCACATACTGAGCTCACCAAAAACCATACGAAGTCAGACTTCTCTTAATATAGTCCGAACAGTTTTATAGACAATGATGCAGAACAACAACTGTGAAAGAACAAGGAAATTCCAAGCAATTCCGTGACTACTCACATTCCTTGATAATGTGAGAAGCCACGAAAGCGCTTGGAATTTCGCTATTCTTTCACAGAGGTTGTTCTGCATATTGCGATATCACCTGTTTACTGTGATTTTATTGCATAGATAATAATGTAACAGTTTGAGAGAGGTTGTACGGTGATAATGTCCATATAAGAAGAAGAAAGTGCCGTTTTCCTGCTTTACTCTCTGTTTACCGTTGGGAACTAGATCATTTAATTTTTTCCAAGAAGACATCAAACGTTCCATATCCTTCTCCAGGCGCTAAATGTGTCAACAATATTTACTTAGCCCTTAAAGCTGGAGATGACTGAATTGGATACATCCAATTTCCCGGCGATATTTATCGCTAAAAGAAAAGTGAAAAAACACAGCATCTGGTTAGCTCAGTGATTGGCAGAGATTGGTCATTCTGGCATTACTTAAATTTTCATCCCCATTCAAAATATAAAGTGAATTCGAAAAGAACTTTAGACAATTATAAGTCGACATAAAGGCTCAACACGTTAGTATTTTTGCTACCAGAGGCGATATAATTTATTAAGAAGATTTTGTCTACATATGAGAATAAATATTTAAACATTTACCAATAAAGTGGGGAGAAAATTGCAAAGACAGTTTTTGCAGTATTTCGCTCTTTTGCATATGATGGATGTCAAAGAAATTTTTTGTCAGAAATGACTTTGTAGGTTAAAGATTTTGTATTATTATTATTATTATTATAATCAAGGGGAAGCGCTAAACCCGGAGGATTATACAGCGCCTGGGGGGGGGATGTGGCAGGCATTCAGGCTTAATTCGGGGAACTGGAGCACAGATCCAATTTCCTAAATCAAGAGCCCCTCACCAACATCAAGGAACCTTCCTTGAGGGGAAAAGATTTTGTATAAACTACTAATGGGGTGGGTGGATAAGGGAGTTACGAATAAATACAGTCACATTCCGTAAAGTTTTTTAATGGGATTTCATGCATGTGTCATTAACTAAAGCGTAAAGAATATCATGTAAATCCTATGTAACAGAGGAGGAAAAATTAGTATTTCTCAATCAACTGACAAAATTCACAAAGCACAAACTTCACCTTCAGTGCTTTCATTATGAATCAGTTGCATTTACTGACCTTTTTCATCACTTCCATAAATCATGCAAGAGCCTAATTTCCAGAAATCTTTAAAACTGTGTTAATTATCTCATCTAAATGCTGTAACGAGCAGAAAAATCCTTACGTCACAACTGACATTTACCTAAGCTGAGGCGCAGTATACTGAAGGTAAGTTTTTACTAAACTTTGTAACTCAGATACACTCGGTAAAATTACACTTCATCCCGTATTGCAACATCTCACCGAGACATTGATTTCCAGCTGGATTCATTTCATTCACAGTGAAAGCAATGATACGATAATGTCGGTAGGTCATTTGACATGACATTTACACGTCTTCATACACTATTTAATCTGTTTGCTGTGAAGGTCGCAAATTTCCGACACTATAGAGTTTTCTCTTATGTAAAGTGCATATATTTCATTTATTATATGTGTGTGTAATAAATAAATTATTTTATACATATTATATATATATATATATATATATATATATATATATTATATATATTTTATATTATA
>NC_069465.1:13352721-13395221 GCF_026875155.1 Cherax quadricarinatus
AAGTCTGTATATATTACATCTGCATTTTTTTTGTCTTCTAGTGCATTTAGGACCTTGTCGTAGTGGCCCAAATAGTTGAGACAGACATGAGCGACCTGTTCTAAACCCATGTTGCCCTGGGTTGTGTAACTGATGGGTTTCTAGATGGGTGGTGATCTTGCTTCTTAGGACCCTTTCAAAGATTTTTATGATATGGGATGTTAGTGCTATTGGTCTGTAGTTCTTTGCTGTTGCTTTACTGCCCCCTTTGTGGAGTGGGGCTATGTCTGTTGTTTTTAGTAACTGTGGGACGACCCCCGTGTCCATGCCCCCTCTCCATAGGATGGAAAAGGCTCGTGATAGGGGCTTCTTGCAGTTCTTGATGAACACAGAGTTCCCTGAGTCTGGCCCTGGGGCAGAGTGCATGGGCATGTCATTTATCGCCTGTTCGAAGTCATTTGGGCGTCAGGATAACATCGGATAGGCTTGTGTTAATCAAATTTTGTGGCTCTCTCATAAAAAATTCATTTTGATCTTCGACTCTCAGTCTGGTTAGCGGCTTGCTAAAAACTGAGTCATATTGGGACTTGAGTAGCTCACTCATTTCCTTGTTGTCATCTGTGTAGTACCCATCTTGTTTAAGTAGGGGCCAATACTGGACGTTGTTCTCGATTTTGATTTGGCATAGGAGAAGAAATACTTTGGGTTTCTTTCGATTTCATTTATGGCTTTTAGTTCTTCCCGCGATTCCTGACTCCTAAAGGATTCTTTTAGCTTAAGTTCGATGCTTGCTATTTCTCTGACCAGTGTCTCCCTACGCATTTCAGATATATTGACCTCTTTTAGCCGCTCTGTTATTCTTTTCCGTCGCCTGTAAAGGGAGCGCCTGTCTCTTTCTGTTTTACATCTACTCCTCCTTTTTCTTAGAGGAATAAGCCTTGTGCATACATCGAGTGCTACCGAGTTAATCTGTTCTAGGCATAAGTTGGGGTCTGTGTTGCTTAGTATATCTTCCCAGCTTATATCGGTTAGGACTTGGTTTACTTGGTCCCACTTTATGTTTTTGTTATTGAAGTTGAATTTGGTGAATGCTCCCTCGTGACTAATCTCATTATGTCGGTCTGGGGCTCCGCGCATACATGACTGAACCTCAATTATGTTGTGATCTGAGTATATTGTTTTTGATATGGTGATATTTCTTATCAGATCATCATTGTTAGTGAAGATGAGGTCTAGTGTATTCTCCAGTCTAGTAGGCTCTATTATTTGCTAGTTTAAATTGAATTTTGTGCAGAGATTTAAAAGCTCGCGAGAGTGTGAGTTTTCATCAGAGGTGCCTCCTGGTGTTATTACTGCAACAATATTATTTGCTATTTTCCTCCATTTTAGGTGCCTTAAGTTGAAATCCCCCAGGAGCAAGATGTTGGGTGCAGGAGCTGGAAGGTTTTCCAGACAGTGGTCAATTTTTAACAGCTGTTCCTGGAATTGCTGGCATGTTGCATCCGGAGGCTTGTAGACTATCACAATGACTAGGTTTTGGTTCTCGACCTTTACTGCTAAAACTTCCACTACATCATTTGAGGCATTTAGCAGTTCTGTGCAAACAAGTGACACTGCAATGTACAGGCCAACCCCCCCCTTTTGCCTGTTCACTCTGTCACATCTGTATAGGTTGTAACCTGGGATCCATATTTCGTTGTCCAAGTGATCCTTTATGTGGGTCTCAGTGAAAGCCGCGAACATTGCCTTTGCCTCTGCAAGCAGTCCACGGATGAAAGGTATTTTGTTGTTTGTTGCTGGCTTTAGACCCTGTATATTTGCAAAGAAGAATGTTATCGGACTGGTGGTATTGTTGGTACTGGGGGGGGGATTTTTTTTCCGGCATTAGTATCTGTATCTGTTGGTTTGGAGTGGAGGCCATCGACTGTGGTTCCACTCCAGGAATGACTGGATTTGGTGTACGATTTCTGCCATTTCCTGCCAGTTTTTTTTCCTTCCTGGCACTAAAAAACCTCTCCTCTTGAGTGGCTGTGGCTACCCAGGTTTTCCCATGGCCTGGATGTTTTGTATCTTTTTGTCCCCTTTAGATGGTATGCCTGGCAATTTAAGTTATAGCACAGTCTTTCCTGTACTGAAGAGGTACACAGTTCAGGGTGAAAAAGCTTACAGGAAGGGAGTTTGCATTTTCCTGTTGTCATATGGGCATGGCATTTCCTAGGGTGGTCATAGTTGCACGTCCCATCAGTTTTTCCAGATTTCCCATGCCAGCAGATACCGAGTGCATAGTATGTGCACAGGCTTGGTTTCCGTTTGCCTTAGGTTTCTGTGACTGTATTCCCTGTTGGTGCATGTTTCCCTGTCTTACTTCTATCCTCCCTAGCACCAACAATGGAGCTCCCACCATTTGTTTTTGGTAATATATCCTCACTATTGCTAGTGGAGTCCTCTTGTTTGCTATTTCCTGCGGTATTTCTAGTTTGCAATATTGGTTTTATCTTATCTTTGACTACACTTGTTTCCCTACTATGGCTCCTGTCCCCTATGAGGTCATTCATATGTATTCTTTCCTGCGTATAATTCCCGACTACCTGGACAAAATCTCCAGCTTCACCATTACTGTCTCCCAGGACAGCATCTCCAGCTTCCCCATTACTGTCTCCCAGGACAGCATCTCCAGCTTCACCATTTCTGTCTCCCAGGACAGCACCTCCAGCTTCACCATTACTGTCTCCCAGGACAGCACCTCCAGCTTCCCCATTACTGTCTCCCAGGACAGCACTATCAGCCCCCCATTTACTGACTACCAGGACATCACCTCCAGCCTTACAGTTTGTGACTACATGGCCAGTATCAAGGGCAGTACCATTCAGCCCGGACTTTTTATGTTCCCATCTGTTGTAGAAAGCTTCCAGGTTTTCTATGAAAGCAGCTTTGATGTTGACCTCTTTTAATACCCTTGTGATTTTAGTCCACAGATTTATCTCATTTGGGCATACCCAAAAACACTTCCCTGTTTTAATACTGCTTGTAGCTAGTTCTTGGATATCTGCACAAGGGGCGTGACACCAATTTCCACAGAAATGACAATTTATGCATGTGGAAGCCCGTTTGACTGACCACAGACTACACACAGCTTCATATATATATAACAATTCGCAAACAGGCGAAATTATTTACATTGTCTCTACGTCCACAGCAGGACACGAACCTACCAACTCTGTAACAGAGCCTACAGCACTTTACCACGGAGGCAGACCCCATCTCCCCGTTAAAGTACTGTGGACTCTGATACAGAGTCCGAGTCCTGGTGTGGACGTAGAGACAATGATTATATTATATATATATATATATATATATATGTGTGCGAGGGGCTTGGACTTCCAGCAGGCATGCTTGAGCGTGTTTGATAGGAGTGAATGGAGACAAATGGTTTTTAATACTTGACGTGCTGTTGGAGTGTGAGCAAAGTAACATTTATGAAGGGATTCAGGGAAACCGGCAGGCCGGACTTGAGTCCTGGAGATGGGAAGTACAGTGCCTGCACTCTGAAGGAGGGGTGTTAATGTTGCAGTTTAAAAACTGTAGTGTAAAGCACCCTTCTGGCAAGACAGTGATGGAGTGAATGATGGTGAAAGTTTTTCTTTTTCGGGCCACCCTGCCTTGGTGGGAATCGGCCGGTGTGATAATAAAAAAAAAATAAAAAAAAAAATATATATTATATATATATATATATATATATATATATATATATATATATATATATATATATATAATATATATAAAGTAGTGCTGAAGGCGGCTGAGCGGTCCATTCCTGAGCAGTCCCTCCTGAAGGGCTGCGGCTGGGTGGCTCCTTTTCCTGAGCGGACTCCTTTTCACACCTATATGCTAATGACCTTGACCTCGCCCTCAACCCCCACCCACGCCCCTCCCCCCACGACCCCCACCCACGACCCCACCCACGACCCCACCCACGACCCCCACCCACGACCCCCACCCACGACCCCCACCACGACCCCCACCACGACCCCCACCAACGACCCCCACCAACGACCCCCCCCACGACCCCCACCCACGATCCCCACCCTCGACCACCTCACCCTCAGCCCCACCCACGCCTGCCCGACCTGCGCCCCGCCCACACGCCCGCCCACACGCCCGCCCTCGCGCCCGCCAGCGCCTTCTGCAGCGTCCCCAAATTTTTTCCGATTTTTTTCGAACTTTTTTTGAATTTAATTTTCTTGTGCTCTCCATCTCCTCGGATCAAATTTTTGAGGTTCCCCGTCCCACTTTCACCCCCATCCCAATTTTTTTCGATATTTTTTTTTAATTTCATTTTCTTATGATCTCCTCGGGTCAAGTTTTTTTGATTCCCCCCTCTTGGGGTAAGCATTCAAAATGGACTCCCACTTTCACCCTAAATATTCCTCCTCCATCTCCTTGGATCAAGGTTTTCTCGATAATACAAAGACTCCATCTCCTTGGATCAAGTTTTTGGATTCCCCCCTCTGGGGGTAAGCATTCAAAATGGACTCCCACTTTCACCCCAAATATTCCTCCTCCATCTCCTCTGATCAAGTTTTTCTCGATAATACCAAGTCTCCATCTCCTTGGATCAAGGTTTTCTCGATAATACAAAGACTCCATCTCCTTGGATCAAGTTTTTGGATTCTCCCCTCTGGGGGTAAGCATTCAAATGTACTCCTCCTATGGGGCATTGTACTTTCTCTTACTACAGGTCTAAACAAGTGTGACGTCACCCCACCTTTGTTTACTCGGCGGTCAGTGACGTCACGTGATGACCTCACACATACAGGCTGAATCTTGTCGACTTCCCCCTATGTCAGTGACGTCACGTGATGACCGCACACAGGCTGAATCTCGTCGAGCAGACAATAACTTAAAATGCAGGATATCACTATTTATTATACAACCAATGCATTTCATATACATCCAACAAAAAAAAATCATTGAAAAAAGGTACAATTCATTGACTAAAATCAACATATTTTTCTCTTGAAGAAATTCTATGCATTTTTTTTGTTCTGGATCTTCTTCGTCATCCCCATCTCAGCATTACACATTTCATATACAACATAGGGAAAACATTACACATTTTCGCTCTTAACCCAGGATAACCCAAATAGTTCCACATTTTTTCGTTAATACCCACAACAATCCACAATTTCTTTACAAAAGATTCACTCTCCTCAAGTCTAGACATTTTTCTCGTTTTAACTATTTCATCTCAGGTCACTCTCCACGAAGTAACCTTCTCTCTCTCCTTCTCCCCACCCTCCCAAACCCTCACACTCCCACCAACACCTCACAATTTTCACTCATAACCCACAATTTTTCTCGTTTTAACTATTTCATCAGAAAAAGTCACCACAACACTTACAACTTATAACCACTTTTCGATAAATTCACTAGTCGCAATTTTACATATTACGAAGTTAATACGCACACACACCTCACTTTACTTTGAACACCTTCAAAACACTCATAAATCATTGAAAACTCACAAAAAATACTGTTGAACATTCCAAACACTGAAAACATTCCAAAATATCATTTTGAGTACTCCCAAAATACACCACTGAATACTACTATAACACCACTGAATACAGTCAAAACACCACCAAATTCACCATAACTAAGATCAATCATAACAGACTAACACCCATCTCAATCCACTAAAATCACTAACCAAGATATTCACAAATTCTATGACCACCTAGCAAACACACACACACACACACCACACACACAACACACCACACACCACAACACACATTTTCTCAATTCTCTTAAGAAATATTCTCTCATCGAAAACCTTTATCATCTCACTACAGAACAACCCCAAGATTACTTCGAACACTCATGAATCATTTGTATACTCACATAAACACCTTTGAACATTTCCAAACAACATTTTGTATACTCCCAAATAAGATTATCATCTCTAATTTATCTACACTTTCATATTTCATTAAATTACAACTCATCCCCCAAAACTCCTCCCTCATTCTCCAGATTTTTACAACAGTATCACAAAAACTAACTCAGACACTTTACTTTGAACACCACCAAAAACACCATCATTTACCTTTGAATACTCCAAAAACATCATTCGAATACCCCAAATCACCACTGAATACTCCGAGAACACCTTCATAAATACTCTTGCACATCATTTGAACACCTTCAAAAACACCTTTGAATAGTCTTAAACACCATTTGAGTACTCCCAAATACACCACTGAATACTACTAAAACATTTTTTTCTTGTTTTAACTAATTTCATCAGAAAAAGTCACAACAACGCCCACAATCCCACAACACCCACATCCCAAAACACCCACAACACCAACAACCAACAACTTATAACCACTTTTTCGGTATCTCTAGTTCGACAACAACGCCCAAAACCCACAACACCCACATCCCACAATTTTTTTTCGTTTTAACTAATTTCATCAGAAAAAGTGGGTGGGGGTCGTGGGTGTGGGTCGTGGGTGGGGGTCGTGGGTGGGGGGTCGTGGGTGGGGGTCGTGGGTGGGGGTCGTGGGTGGGGGGTCGTGGGTGGGGGTTGAGGGCGAGGTCAAGGTCATTAGCATATAGGTGTGAAAAGGAAGTCCGCTCAGGAAAGGGAGCCACTCAGCCGCAGCCCTTTCAAGGAGGGACCGCCTCAGGAATGGACCACTCAGCCGCATGCACCGCTCAGCAGCCTTCAGCACTTATATATATATAATATATTATATTATATATATATTATATAATATATATATATATATATATATATATATATATATATATATATATATATATATATATATATATATAATATATATATATATATGCAAAACAACCACTGTGAAAGAATAGAGAATTCCAAGCGATTTCGTGACTACTCACTTTATCAAGGAACTATCATTAGTTCCTTGATAATGTGAGTAGTCACGAAAGCGCTTGGAATTTCTCTATTCTTTCACAGTGGTTGTTTTGCATATTCTGAAATCACCTGTTTACTGTGAGGAAAGCACCCTGCCAGGGAAACCAGTGGCACCAACAGTTCCAACACCTCTGTCCCCACTATGGAACCATTGATTGTGGAAGACTCAGACATTTACAAAGCAATAATGTCGTTCCCATCTGGCTCTGCTGGGGGTTACACTGGAATAAGGCCACAGCATTTAAAGGAAATGGTTAATCCAGTTATTGGGGAAATTGCAGAGAGACTGCTTTCAGAGATCACAAGGTTAGTCAACAATTCCTTGGCTAGTCTGATTCCTGATGAAATTAGACCTTTCTTTTTTGGTGCAACACTTTGTGCACTTTAAAAGAAGGATGGAGGAATTCGGCAATTGCAGTAGGCAACACGTTACGCCGCCTCGTATCCAAAGCTGCTGTCCGAAGTATTCGTGCACAGGCAGCCATGATGCTTCAACCAAACCAGTTGGCCTTGGGGTCTCTCAAGGAAGTGAAGCAGCGGTTCATGCAACAAGGGCGTATATCAACAACCTGCCTGAGGACAATGCAGTGGTAAAATTAGATTTCAAGAATGCGTTCAATCTCCTGAAAAGAGACGTGGTATTAGCAGCAGTACAAGAACATTTCTCTGGTCTCTTCCCTTTTGTTTCAGCTGGGTATAGCAAGGAATCAATGCTTCTCTTTGGAGAGCATGAAATCACATCATCGGAGGGTGTCCAACAAGGAAATCCTCTTGCACCATCTCTCTTCTGTATAGCAGTTAGGGAAATCACAGTCAGACTGACCAGCGAGCTAAACATCTGGTTCCTAGATGATGGCACACTAGCAGGTACAAAGGAGTCCCTCTTACATGACCTTACACAGGTAATGACACGGGGACAGGAAATGGGTCTCATCCTGAATCCATCCAAATGTGAAATCATCTCAGTCAGTCAACAAGTGAAAAATTTGCAGTGAGATCAAAACTACCAGGAGCAGCAGTCATTGCCCCCACAAATAGTGTCTTGCTAGGAGCACCTCTGGGAAGCAATGCCATTGACACAATTCTCAGGAAGAAATTGGAAGAGTTAAGGAGAATGGAACAACGAATAGGCAACCTGGACACCCACGATGCCTTGTACCTTCTCAAAAAGTGCTTGAGTCTGCCCAGGTTGACATATTTCCTAAGATGTGCACCTTCATATGATAACCCTATACTGCACGAATATGACAGTATTCTGAGGCAGATTTTTACGAAAGTACTTAACCTTACTCTAGAAGACGGGCAGTGGAACCAAGCTACACTTCCAGTCAGACTAGGAGGCATTGGTGTCCGCAAGTCATCACAGATTACGTTACCTGCTTTTATGTCCTCGTGTATTGCATCCAGAGAGCTTGTAGCAGCGATTCTCCCTGAACATCTTAGGGACAAGATTGGAGTCCAGGACGAAAAATTCATTGACGGAGCAATGATCTGGGATAATCTAACGGGCTCAGAAACCAGACCTGCTCCCCCCAACAATTACAATCGCACTGGGATGGTCCAATAGTGGAAAATATAGCCTCAACAATGCTTCAGAGTGTGTCAGGGAAGGATAGAGCCCGCCTGCTGGCAGTGAGAGCCCCTCATGCTGGGGACTTTCTGTTGGCTGTTCCCAACTCCAGCCTTGGCACACGCCTCGACCCACAGACCATCCGCATCGGTGTTGCCCTTCGACTTGCCGCCCCTATTCTCGCCGAACACAGGTGTATTTGAGGCAGTGAAGCAGCAGACCGATTCGGGTACCATGGTCTTGTGTGCCGTAAATCCGAGGGAAAGATTGCAAGACATGAGGAGGTTAATAACATTATCAAGAGCCTCACAACAGCTGGATGCCCAGCAGTAAGGGAGCCACCCCATCTATGCAGATCTGATGGCAGCCAGAAGCGTCCAGATGATATCTCCCTTCAAGCCTGGACAGATGAGAAGCAGGTGATGTGGGACTATACATGTGCATCTACCTTGGCTGATACCTATCTCCAATACACCAGGGAGGAAGGAGGGGCAGCTACCAGCTTCAGGGAGTCCCAAAAGTCTAGAAAATATGGACAACTTGCCCATCATTATATGTTTGTTGCCATAGGCTCAGAGACCCTTGGCTCATGGGGAAAGAGTGCATCTAAATTCCTTAAGGAGCTGGGAAAAAGACTCATCAGGGTAACTAGGGATCCCAGGGCAGCTAGTTTTCTGTTCCAGCGGCTCAGTGCGGCTGTTCAAAGGGGTAATGCCTCCTGTATTTTGGGCACACGCCCCAGCTCTGAGGAGCTGGATGAGATTTTCGCCTTACAATCGGTGATACACACGTAACAACATGTACCTTATATGCCACCTTTATATCAACAATGTATCTCTTAAATCTTGTGTACCATATTATGTAATATATTATATTATATATATATTATATATATTATATAAATAATATATATATATAATATTTATATATCCATAAGATTACAGTGAATAGGTGTTATCACAATATGCAAAACCACCACGGTGAAAAAATACTGAATTTCCAAAACCTTGAGTGATCCTTTAGTGGTCGTTACTCGTAACATAACGAATGCTGCAATCACTCAGCCACAGAGCTGGCAATGAAATGTTTTTACAGCCAGCACTTGTGATAAGCTAAAATCAACGGAACCAGTTGTCATCCCACTGTCTCAGACCGCAACGTAACACAAAACACACAGTAGGAACTAGGTGTTGCTTCCCACAGCTGTTGACACAAGGCTGTTAAGTTATTTTATTTGTGTACAGTAATGTGCAGGTGCGTAGGTTCTAGCCTCCTCTGCCTGAAACTAATGTCTGTAAATTTCTCTCGTCTCTGAAGTACAGACTTTTTATTTTTTTTAAATTTCTCTGAGAATAGGGGTCCGTAATTATAGCACTAGTTCTAGGTGTCGTATCTCTGGTGCAAATCATGAGGACCTGTAGAATCAGTTAAGAAATTATGAAGGCTTCAAGGAAAAAAAAATCTTGACTTATCTTTTCACTATCATGAGAGTTACACAATGACAAAAAATAAAAAATCATTATTTAACACTAGGAACCTACAGCAGTGTGTCTTATCACATGGTCTTTTCAAATGGAATGAGAAAAGAATTAACTGTCACCGTAATGAGGTACAGCCTGACCTACATTCACATGACCACGATTGGCTAACTCTAGTTCTAGACTTTTTTCACAATATAAAGTTAGAGATCTATTATTCTCACCTCTTACAACTTCTTTGAGTAGTTTTTTGGCGAAATGATTATAGGGTTATAGTTTGTAAATGATGTAAATTATTTTTTGAACACTTTACAATTATCAAAATTTACGTGGCATAAACACTTACAAGACAACAAATGACTGCTTGTGTAAACCCTTTCAAATATTCCTTCAGTATTATGTTGTTTCATCATGCCTTGATTCTCTCACATTTAATTTTTCTGATCACTGCTTACAAGCCATCAAGGCCATCAAATACACAATCTTGATAACGTTGTCAAAGTTTATTTTGGTTACTAATCACTTAAAAACCAAATCATTCATTTTTTCTAACTCTTCATTCTAAGATAACATTATCAGCAAGAAAGTCCTTTCTGAAATGTTCGAACTCTTACATCTAAAAATTTCACTTACAAAATGTTTGCGCCCTTTTCAACTTTTGAATAAAAAAATTTCAAGGCACCAGAATGTTGAAAGGCGATCGATGTCAATATTCCACATATGTACCTAAGTACAATACCTAATGCTGAAGTGAATCTTGGTTAGTGTGGCTGGCGAGAGAATAAATACCTCTGTCATACTCAAACTTAAAAGGCTGTTATGGCTAAGGAGATAAAACCTTGTGTTTGTGTCTGGTGAGAATGACACACAAGAGTTCCAGTTACTTCTGCAAACAGAATTTTCTTAAAAAATATTGGGTCCCTTTTTAAGCTGATAAACCAAATCGCCAGATAGGGCTGTAGCATGACGGAGTGCGACTGATGTATGCTTATTTTATATATATATATATTATATATATTATATATATATATATATATATATATATATATATATATATATATATATATATATATATAATGTCGTGCCGAATATGTAAAACTGGTCAATTAGCAAGAACTCATTTAAAATTAAGTCCTTTCTGAAATTTTCTCTTATACGTTTAAAGATATATATTTTTTCATTAATGTTAATGTAAAAAAATTTAATTTTGCACCAGAAGAATCTTAGAAAACTTACCTAACCTTATTATAACAAGAACAATTTAGTTTAGCCTAACCCAACAAAATATATTTTAGATTTGTTTACAATAATTTAATACTAAACAAACACAGTGAAATATATTTTTTTCGTTAGGTTCAAAATAATTTTGGCGAGATTATTGCATACACAAATTATCGCTTGTCCTATATGGCAAGATGAGCGTTACTATTTAAGCCAAGATCGCAAGTTCTGCCTATCCGGCACGACATATATATATAATGTATATATATATATAATATATAATGTATGTATGTATATGGACAAAACACGGTTATTTCCATAACAAAATGTATCATATGAATTTACTGAAGAATAATCTTCAGAAGAAAATATTTAAGAACTAAAATATTGTTGGAAATGCAGTTTGTGGAATGCATTTCCCAAGTGCTATTACCAAGACGGTACAGAAACAAAGTACTCAGTTGCCAATGTAGTTCAAAGCCATTGTCTTTTCCTACTATTATATTCAAGACCCATTTCGCTTCACAACAATGGTGTCTGGGAACAAGTCTACTGCTAGATCCTTATATTTCATAAAGTATTATATCCCGAAACCTCTGTATTCTAGGCCTATTGTTCTTTAGACTCAGAATGCTCTGAATGCTATTGTCTTCCAGGCTCACTCATCTTCAGCAAGAAATGTTTAAGTGTGTTTCTGAATAGGGACTGGAAAGGACACGCCTTGGTAACAAATCGACTGGAAGGTAACTAGTTATAGGGGGTGAGAAGTCTTGAAGGGCGAGGGAGCCTCACTCTTGCTCGAGATGACTGGTCCTCTCACGACACCACCACACACGCTACTTTTGCCCCTCTGCAGTGAACTGCAGTCCTGGAATTCATTAGCATTTAAATGTTAGTGTTCTAAGCTATCTAGAGGTGGGGGATTTTTGCACCGAAAACTCTGAAGAAAGTTAGAATATTCAAAATGTGTTTCTCAAGGCGTTTATGGCTATACTTTTTAAACTTCTCTCCCCAGAAAAATTCTAACGTAGAAAAGGTGGGAAAATCACGAAAGCTTAAAGTTTAATGTCTGCTTCAGAGCCTTTTAATGATTTCGCGTTGAAAAAAAATATACATTTTTATAATCCTCGTTCCGATTAAGTAAACAAAACCGAGCTTCGATTAAGTAGAGGAGCTAATCTGTTCCATAATTCAGTCTACCATCATTGGAACAAAGACAATGGGTGTGAGCTTCAACTAGGGCCTTCAACAGCATTCCATCCACGTACCTCTCTAGAGTTTCTTTCCCTGCCTTGCCCAGCGTTACACACAAGAAGAATGCCCTTTGATCTTACGCCCCGTGACTTGGCGTGATCCTTTAAAGTCGTAAAGCGCGTAAATCATCCGCAATGGAACGGAGCGAAGAATCGCTTAGACCTAGTCGCAGGCGCGGATGACTTCTGAAGAATATTTTACCATACAAATGTAATGACATTCGCTGGTGACCTCGAGCAACTTCCCCGTCTGACGTTGTTAAAGGTTCTACTGGTGCCATGAGTTCTCTGAGTAAGGGGCTCTACCTTTCGCATTATGTGAACGTTCCCTATGTAGATCCATCTTCAGTGCGACCTTTCCCTGAGTTCTTCTACCTCCCCAGAGATCGTCTAGAGAGAAGCATGGACACGACTCTGAGGAAGCGCATCGTCACAAGTGGCGAAAACTACAGACTGAAGATACCAAGATACCTAAAGGATACCACCATTTTACCTCTACGATACCATCATGTTGGATACCGCCATGATACTAACTCCATGATACTATCTACACAATACCACCTTCATAATACTTCTTACGCAATACCACCTTACCTGGAGTTTACCTGGAGAGAGTTCCGGGGGTCAACGCCCCCGCGGCCCGGTCTGTGACCAGGCCTCCTTAGGTCAGTGTCCCAGGATGCGACCCACACCAGTCGACTAACACCCAGGTACCCATTTTACTGATGGAGAACATAGACAACAGGTTGAAAGAAACACGTCCAATGTTTCTACTCTGGCTGGGAATCGAACCCAGGCCCTCGCCGTGTGAAGCGAAAGCGTTAACCACCAGGCCACCAGAGCAACACAATACCACCTTCACAATACTTCTTACACATTACCACCTTCACAATACTTCTTACACAATAGCACATTCACAATGCTTCTTACACAATACCACCTTCACAATACTTCTTACACAATAGCACATTCACAATGCTTCTTACACAATAGCACCTTCACAATGCTTCTTTCACAATACCACCTTCACAATACTTCTTTCACAATACCACCTTTACAAAGCACATACACAATACCACCTCCACAATATTCCTAGACAATGCCACCCCCACAATATCACCCCCACACAATACTTCCTAGACAATACTTCCTAGACAATACCACCTACACAATACGACTGATACTAAATCCTCCAGATGACTAGCACCGGTAGCTTAGCACCCTCACAAGGCCCAGGAGTTGCAGCTCAACATCCTTAAGAAGACCAGGAACTGGAATTCAACCTACTGAAAATATTTATACGGTGACGTACTCAGAAAATCAGAGAGTGCAAGTGCACACGGTATTGCTGTCAAGAGGTTGGTGTTGTATCGTGACCACACCTTGCAACACACCTTGTAATGCATCTATTTTGCATGAATGACCACACCCTGTAATGCATCAATTTTGTATTAATAACAACACAATGCAACACCCTATAATGCATCCACATTTTGCATGAATGGCCACACCATGCAACACATGTTGCGTGAGCAACGACACACTATCACACATGTTGCATGCAGGACCACACCCTACAGTATTTCTATACTGCATGGATTACCACACACTGCAACACACGTTGCATGGACGACCACACCCTGCAATACATCCATGTTGCCTGGGCTATCACACTCTGCAACCCATCAAATATCACATAAAAGTCTTGTAAATAATGGAAATTCATAAATATAGGAATAAAACAATAAAAAATATTAATATATTCGATATACGAGTTACAAACAAAATCAGTATTTTATGCATTTTTACCACCCAAACTAAATTGGTGCAACTTCAGTAGGCTATAAAACGGTGAGGGTTTTATGGGTAATGGGGGGGGGGGGAGAGAAGAGGCCTTAAGTAAATGATTAAATTAAAATTGTCACTTCGACACGATATACTTTTAAGCCTAGCTTTCTAATGCTGACACACCAGTGTTGATACCTTGAAGATGATACACCAGTGTTGATACCTTGAAGATGATACACCAGTGTTGATACCTTGAAGATGATACACCAGTGTTGATACCTTGAAGATGATACACCAGTGTTGATACCTTGAAGATGATACACAGTGTTGATACCTTGAAGATGATACACCAGTGTTGATACCTTGAAGATGATACACCAGTGTTGATACCTTGAAGATGATACACCAGTGTTGATACCTTGAAGATGATACACCAGTGTTGATACCTTGAAGATGATACACCAGTGTTGATACCTTGAAGATGATACACCAGTGTTGATACCTTGAAGATGATACACCAGTGTTGATACCTTGAAGATGATACACCAGTGTTGATACCTTGAAGATGATACACCAGTGTTGATACCTTGAAGATGATACACCAGTGTTGATACCTTGAAGATGATACACCAGTGTTGATACCTTGAAGATGATACACCAGTGTTGATACCTTGAGATGATACACCAGTGTTACTTGTTGATACACATTTGATACTGAAGATGATACACCAGTGTTGATACCTTGAAGATGATACACCAGTGTTGATACCTTGAAGATGATACACCAGTGTTGATACCTTGAAGATGATACACCAGTGTTGATACCTTGAAGATGATACACCAGTGTTGATACCTTGAAGATTATACACCAGTGTTGATACCTTGAAGATGATACACCAGTGTTGATACCTTGAAGATTATACACCAGTGTTGATACCTTGAAGATGATACACCAGTGTTGATACCTTGAAGATTATACACCAGTGTTGATACCTTGAAGATGATACACCAGTGTTGATACCTTGAAGATTATACACCAGTGTTGATACCTTGAAGATGATACACCAGTGTTGATACCTTGAAGATTATACACCAGTGTTGATACCTTGAAGATGATACACCAGTGTTGATACCTTGAAGATTATACACCAGTGTTGATACCTTGAAGATGATACACCAGTGTTGATACCTTGAAGATTATACACCAGTGTTGATACCTTGAAGATGATACACCAGTGTTGATACCTTGAAGATTATACACCAGTGTTGATACCTTGAAGATGATACACCAGTGTTGATACCTTGAAGATTATACACCAGTGTTGATACCTTGAAGATGATACACCAGTGTTGATATCCTGACGACGATACATCAGAGCAAATGGAAACCAATAACTTGGTTTATTTAATAAAGTCGTCAGATTGTAACAACTCAATACCACTGTGTGCCTTCATTGAGCAAATTACACCAGAGTTGAAAGTTAAAAGCCGATCAAAAGAGGCACTCTCCAGATTAAGCACAGAAACTAATAATTCTCATTATATTTTTCAGTTACAATATCCCATTTTTTTATTTCCGCCCTTTAACAATGCCTCAAGAGCTATTTTCAAGGTATTATTCGGAAGCCTCTGCGCAAATTTCAACTATAAAATTATCAATTTGCCACACACACACACACACACACACACACACACACACACACACACACACACACACACACAGTGCAAGGACGATCCGATTCTTCCGCGAAAACAAAACACAACGGAACTGAAAAGCTGATGTTAACTTACACCTTTTTAAGTTATCAGATGAAAACTGTTAGGGATGGGGAGAAAAGTTAGATGTGAGTACTGTAGTCTACGCTTTTACCTTACAACTTATATCTCTTCCACAATATAATAAACAATGCTACTCAGCACGTTACCACTTCAATGTTTTTACTACTACCTCCACTCTACCTTCCTACGATACCTCCCTTACAATACCACCACCTGCGCTCCACCTCCACAATACCTCAGGACTGTAGGCACTTGGGTCATTAGCGTAATCCGGCTTCTCCATTTTTTCCCACCCTTTCCCCTCCCCTTCTTCTCACACTCCATTCACTTTCCTTCTCCCTGCTCCTTCTTGAGATTCCACCACCAGCCTTCCCGTTAAGACCCAAGTTTGTGAGATTAATCCACCGAGTAATCCACAGGATCAGTTTGTGGGAATGGAAATAGCGGCAATGAAGCACAGTGACTCTGTTGCAATTCACTTATCCGTTGAACTGACGTAGGAAGAGGGGCGAGAGAGGGGAGGGAGGGAGGGAGGGAGGGAGAGAGGGAGAGAGGGAGAGAGGGAGAGAGAGAGAGAGAGAGAGAGAGAGAGGAGAGAGAGAGAGAGAGAGAGAGAGAGAGAGAGAGAGAGAGAGAGAGAACTGACTGTATAAAGACAGAGTTGACATTGCGCAAGATGAACAGAGTTGCATTGCGTCTGGTGAGGCGAGAGTTGAATGTCGCATGAAGAGTGAAGTACAATGAAATATTGAGCAACTCTAGAAGGAAAATTTTGATTAAAAAAATCTAAAAATCAACACAAATAGTCAATAAATCAGCAAACTATTACGAAGATGTATACGAATAAAGAAGAGTGTAATAGGTAAACATAATTAAGATCCAAAAGAAATGGTAACAAAGGGAATAAAAAACACATTACCTAGTTTTAAGAGCAACGAGGAGAATTTACGAGACGAGAGGCTTCCTGGGAGCTAGTTATGAGAACACAAATTTTTCTTTTGAAGACAGGACACCGACACACCCACACCATCCCACCACACTCATATACATACATTCATACACACTCGCTCTTATACTCGCGCGGGCGCGTGTGTAGGCATATATATATATATATATATATATATATATATATATATATATATATATATATATATATATATATATATATATATATATATAAAATATTATATATACTATATGCAAACTTTACTTGGAAAATATTAGCTGCGGTCACCACCTGTAATTCAGCTTTAACTAAATCTGAGATCTTAATGTTACTGTAGAGTCAGGTCGGTAGAGACGGCAGCGTGGGGCATGCAAATGCGTGCCCACAGTTCCAGATCCCATAATTCCCTCCAGCAAAAAAGTTATAACTGTTCATTCGAGATTTCCAGATTCTCTCTCTCTCTCTCATCGGTTGTCTCCCATCATGGTAGGTGAACCGAAAAAAATGGAAAAAATTTCACTCGTTCTTTCAATCTCTGTCTTGCAAAAAGCGCACTGACAACACAATGGATGACACTCCAAATAACATACCCACCACTCATACCGAATGCAGGCACCATGCTTCCCATCTCTAGCACTCTAGTACTTTAACAGGTTTTCCCTGAATCCATTCATGTTACCTTGCTCACGCTCCAAGTGATATAAAACCACTTGCCCCCACCCCTATCTAACACTCACAAAACCCTGTTGGATGTCTTAGCCTCTGGCACTCAAAACCTTAAAGTCCTCTCGCCAAACTTTCGGTCCGATTTGGACCATTTACAAAGTCACACTGTGTGACTTTGTAAATGGTCCAAGTCGGACCGAAATGTCGTCGTAAGCTTCTCTCTTTCATGTGCGGGTTATTTGTGTATCGTTCCAGTCACGGTATTGTACCTTTTTTTGTTACCTATTCTGGAGTTTTGTCAGGAATTTAGTATTTTTCAGATGTTAACAAGTCTCCTTCGTATAATATATTATTTATCTACTTTAGGTACAATTTATAAGGACACTGGTCTATATTTGTGAGCGTTGTGCCGATCGCCTTATTGACAGTCGTGATCACATTAGCTATCTTCCCATCAACGAATATTTATTAAAGTCTTGCACAGAATTTCGGGTCCTCTTAATACTCTTAGATATTTATATGGTCTTGATGCCTTTGATGTATCAGGTTCCATGAAGTCCCCTCACTTCCTCATTAGTTCTCTCAATGACTGATGATTTTTTTTTATCCTGCCTTCCATCTCTGATGCTGGCCCCAGTTAATTTATAAAATCATATGTAATGTGTTGAGCTCACTGCATATTTTCTGTCATTTCTAGAAGTGTTCCCCATTCTATACTCAAGTGTTTTCATTTGATACTTAACTTATTTTGTATGGTGAGGCTGCGCATTAGGTTTGGTCGGGTCTTTGCCTTCTTTGTTACGTCAATTTGAAAACGTTTCTCAACTTTGTTTCTTACCCGAGAGATGAATAGTTACTTTATCCTTCGGTAGAATGATGCATTCTGAACTTTTTTCCATGCTTTTCTGAGTAAATAATTTGCCTCTTTAAATTGACAATTGTACCATGGATTCATCCAATGATTATCATCAATTCCTATATGGGAAGTTATAAGCTTGACAGTCGTTTCTTTACACTGCTAAATAAAAAAATTCGTCACTCCCTGATGTGAATATCCGCTATGTTTTCCGTCCTCATTATTCGCCTCTACCATTCAGTAGAATTTTAACATAGTGACTGTTTGCTCTGAGGGACATTCTGTATTCATACTTATCATTGTTAGTTTGATAGGAAATGAAATAAAAATCCGGTCTTTCTGGTTCATCGTTTCCTCTTACACTTGAGGTTTCATGAGCCCCATGAATCACAGTTTTCTAAGTTCATATTTCAATGGTTCATATCCCAAATATTACTAATTTGAAGCTTGCTCTACTTGCTTTCTCGGCATTTTTTCATTAAAGATCGTTTGTGGGAGGAGGGAGAGTGTGAGAGTGAGAGTGTGAGAGAGTGAGAGTGTGAGAGAGTGTGAGAGTGAGAGTGTGTGAGAGTGTGAGAGTGAGTGTGTGAGAGAGAATGTGAGAGTGTGAGAGAGTGAGAGAGAGAGTGTGAGAGTGAGAGTGTGAGAGTGAGAGTGTGAGAGTGAGAGAGTGTGAGAGTGTGTGTAAATTCACGGTATAGCAAAAGGCGAACAAACTCATCTAACTGCTGACTGGTGGAGTAGCGTTCCGACCTACACCTGTATATACTACACTCCCACCTGACCTACTCAGGTGTACCGTACACTCCCACCTGACCTACACAGGTGTACGTTACACTCCCACCTGACCTATACAGGTGTACGGTACACTCCCACCTGACCTATACAGGTGTATGTTACACTCCCAACTGACCTACACAGGTGTACGGTACACTCCCACCTGACCTACACAGGTGTATGGTATACTCCCACCTGACCTACACAGGTGTACGTTACACTCCCACCTGACCTACACAGGTGTATGTTACACTCCCAACTGACCTACACAGGTGTACGGTACACTCCCACCTGACCTACACAGGTGTACGGTACACTCCCACCTGACCTACACAGGTGTACGGAAACACTCCCCTGACCTACACAGTGTACGGTACACTCCACCTGACCTACACAGGTGTATGGTACACTCCCACCTGACCTACACAGGTGTATGGTACACTCCCACCTGACCTACACAGGTGTACGGTACACTCCCACCTGACCTACACAGGTGTACGGTACACTCCCACCTGACCTGACCAGGTGTACAATACACTCCCACCTGACCTACACAGGTATACAAAACTCCACCTAACCTACTCAGGTGTACAGTACACTCCCAACTGGCCTGCAGAGGTGTACAGTACACTTCCGACTGACCTATACAAATGTAGCGCACACTCCCAACACTTACACAGGTGTACACTCCCAACGCCTACACAGGTGTAATGTATGCTCCCAACGCCTACACAGGTGTAGTGTATGCTCCCATCACCTACACAGGTGTAGTGTACGCTCCCATCACCTACACAGGTGTAGTATACGCTCCCATCACCTACACAGGTGTAGTGTACACTCCCAACAACTACACAGGTGTAGTGTACACTCCCAACAACTACACAGGTGTAGTGTACACTCCCAACAACTACACAGGTGTAGTGTACACTCCCAACAACTACACAGGTGTAGTGTACACTCCCAACAACTACACAGGTGTAGTGTACACTCCCAACAACTACACAGGTGTAGTGTACACTCCCAACAACTACACAGGTGTAGTGTACACTCCCAACACCTACACAGGTGTAGTGTACACTCCCAACACCTACACAGGTGTAGTGTACACTCCCAACTACACAGGTGTAGTGTACACTCCCAATACCTACACAGGTGTAGTGTACACTCCCAACACCTACACAGGTGTAGTGTACACTCCCAATACCTACACAGGTGTAGTGTACACTCCCAACACCTACACAGGTGTAGTGTACACTCCCAACAACTACACAGGTGTAGTGTACACTCCCAATACCTACACAGGTGTAGTGTACACTCCCAACACCTACACAGGTGTAGTGTACACTCCCAACAACTACACAGGTGTAGTGTACACTCCCAACAACTACACAGGTGTAGTGTACACTCCCAGCAACTACACAGGTGTAGTGTACACTCCCAACAACTACACAGGTGTAGTGTACACTCCCAACAACTACACAGGTGTAGTGTACACTCCAACAACTACACAGGTGTAGTGTACACTCCCAACAACTACACAGGTGTAGTGTACACTCCCAATACCTACACAGGTGTAGTGTACACTCCCAACACCTACACAGGTGTAGTGTACACTCCCAACAACTACACAGGTGTAGTGTACACTCCCAACAACTACACAGGTGTAGTGTACACTCCCAACAACTACACAGGTGTAGTGTACACTCCCAACAACTACACAGGTGTAGTGTACACTCCCAACAACTACACAGGTGTAGTGTACACTCCCAACAACTACACAGGTGTAGTGTACACTCCCAACAACTACACAGGTGTAGTGTACACTCCCAACAACTACACAGGTGTAGTGTACACTCCCAACAACTACACAGGTGTAGTGTACACTCCCAACAACTACACAGGTGTAGTGTACACTCCCAACAACTACACAGGTGTAGTGTACACTCCTACCTTACCTACGCACCGATCAATCATACAATTCACCAAAAAATACCACTGTTTCCTTTTCAATTACTAAAAAGAAAAAAAATGGTTTACGGAAATGGTTCAGTTCACGGGAGTCCAACAACACGCCAGGAATACATGACAAAAAAAAGTTATTTTTTTTAAGTTGCCATTTCCATACAGGGACAGGGACATAGGCATTCATTTACTTGTATGTTATTCTTACATATTATATGCTTAACATGTGTGTGTGTATATACACATTATATATATATATATATATATATATATATATATATATATATATATATATATATATATATATATATATTTATATATTTATATATATATATATATATATATATATATATATATATATATATATATATATATATATATATGTGTGTGTGTGTGTCGTGCCGAATAGGTAAAATTGGTCAGTTAGCGTTGGTATTTAAGCCCAAATCGCAATTTTTAGCTATTCGACTCGACACACACACACACACACACACACACACACACACAGTGTGTGTGTGTGTGTGTGTGTGTGTGTGTGTGTGTGTGTTTTGAGAACTGAGGTTTTGTAGTAGATGTTTTTTTCCTTTCATAAACCACTCAGTATATCTTAATTTGGAGAATTGTGTTCTAAGGTTTCCATTTTCTTTATGCAACAGTGAAGGAGTGCATTTCCTGAGTGCTCGTCAAAATACAGTTGAACACGTGTTCTTCTTAATCGACACTGAATGGCGACTCTAGAAAAGAACATAGGTGGCAGTTTGTGTCGGTGCTCCACGATTCACTGTTTCCCATTCAACTTTGAACAGTATACAGGGAATAATATAGTTAAGATTGTCAAAGAATGTGTTAAAACTTCTCCCATATGGTAAAGACATCATCAACGTATCTGTACCAGATCAATTCTGGTGGTCTGATGCTGGGAAGTCTGGTAGTGTCATAGTAGTAGTCTATGCATAGGTTAGCGAGTGCAGGAAAGAGCAGACTTCCAATACTGCAACCAATATTCTGTTTGAAGAGTTCATTGGTAGAACAAGTTTGCTGAGAGCGAAGATTTTCTGGCTGGAAATTAGAAACTCCATTTCATGTGGAAGCAATTTTTTCGCGAGGAAATTCAAGACATCATTGACTGGTACTGGAGTGAACAAGGAGTCCACATTCAAAGTAAACATCTTTTGCTCTACTAGCTGAGGTTTCTAGCTTTTCCAATTAAGTATTCTGAATGTATCAAATGTGAGAGGGAAAACTACCAATAGAAATAAAAGGAACAATGACATTTTACTTCATTTTATAACAACAAACGCAAGGCACTCTTACTTTTATGGGTTAACCAAAACCCGCAAGCTGGGTATACCATTAAGACCAATTATCTCCAGTACAGGGTCATTTTCGTACAAATTAGCTAAATGACAAAGCGGTCTTCTATTGCCTTTCTTCGGAATGATTCATCATATGCAGGAAACCTGCTGTACAGGCTTGTGAATGCCACACACCTTTTAGTTGTAATTATATAAATATATATATATATATATATATATATATATATATATATATATATATATATATTTGTTTACTTTGTACCTAGGAACATATTTCCTCCTGAGGCAGGAGTACAGTGCCTCCAGAAGCAGAAGAACAGCACCCCCAGCAACAGCAGTACAACAGCCCCAGCAACAGCAGTACAACAGCCCCAGCAGCAGCAATACAACAACCCCAGAAGCAGCAGTACAACAACCCCTAGAAGCAGCAGTACAACAACCCCTAGAAGCAGCAGTACAACAACCCCTAGAAGCAGCAGTACAGCACCCTCAGCAGCAGCAGTACAACCACCCCAGAAGCAGCAGTACAACAACCCCATCAGCAGCAGTACAGCATCCCCAGCAGCAGCAGTGCAACCACCCCAGCAGCAGCAGTGCAACCACCCCAGCAGCAGCAGTGCAACCACCCCAGCAGCAGCAGTGCAACCACCCCAGCAGCAGCAGTACAGCATCCCCGGCAGCAGCAGTACAGCACCCCCAGCAGCAGCAGTACAACAACCCCAGAAGCAGCTGTACAACAACCCCGGAAACAGCAGTACAACACCCCCAACAGCAGCAGTACAGCACCCCCAGCAGCAGCAGTACAGCACCCCCAGCAGCAGCAGTACAACAACCCCAGAAGCTGCTGTACAATAACCCCGGAAGCAGCAGTACAACACCCCCAGCAGCAGCAGTGCAGCACCCTCAGCAGCAGCAGCAGCAGTGCAGCACCCCCAGCAGCAGCAGTACAGCACCCACAGAAGCAGCAATACAGTGCCCTCAGTGACAACACAATACCCCAGGGATAGCATAATACTCTAGGGAAATCACACTACAAGGGAAAAAACAGTTCCCTCAGGGACAGCATAATACCTTCAGGGACGGCATAATACTTCCAGGGACAGCACATTACTCCCAGGGACAGTACAGCACCCTCCAGGGACACGGCAAGACAATAGTCTCAAGAACATCACAATACCCCAGAGACAGTAGAATACCCCAGAGACAGCACAATACCCCAGGAACAGCACAATACCCCAGGGGCAGCACAATACCCCAGGGACAGCACTATACCCTTAGGGATAGCACAATACCCCAGGGACAGTACACTACCCCTTGGCACAGCCTAATACCCCCAGGAACACTACAATACTCCCAGGGACAGCACATTACCCCTTGGCACAGTCTAATACCCCCAGAGACGTCACAGTACCCCCAGAGACGCAACAATACTCCCAGGGACAGCACAATACCCCCAGAGACGCCACAATACTCCCAGGAACGCCACAATACTCCCAGGGACACCACAATACTCCCAGGGACACCACAATACTCCCAGGGACAGCACAATACCCCCAGGGACGCCACAATACTCCCAGAGACGCCGCAATACTCCCAGGGACAGCAGCTCATGGGATTACCAGCCACAACGGGAAAAGTTTGTCTTAATGGCGATGTAACTAGCGGGAACGTGTGGTGAAGGTCGTATTTTTACCCCTTCCCTTACCTCCTCTTCCCCTATACTGTCCCATTGCCTTGCCTTCCCCCTTCCCTCTTCCTTTTCCTCCCTCGTTTACTCTCTCTTTCCCTTGTGTGCCCTCTTAATTTATCTACCCTTATTCTAGAAACTCGTCTATCCTTTCCAAATGCACACAAAACAATACATTCTGTACTGTGTGTGTGTGTGTGGGTCATGTGTGTGGGTCATGTGTGTGGGTCATGTGTGTGGGTCATGTGTGTGGGTCATGTGTGTGGGTCATGTGTGTGGGTCATGTGTGTGTGTATGTGGTGTGTGTATGTGGTGTGTATGTGGTGTGTGCGCGCGCGCGCGGTGTGTGCGCGCGGTGTGTGCGCGCGCGCGCGTGCGGTGTGTGTGTGTGTGTGCGCGGTGTGTGTGTGTGTGTGTGCGGTGTGTGTGTGTGTGTGTGTGTGTGTGTGTGTGTGTGTGTGTGTGCGCGGTGTGTGCGCGCGCGGTGTGTGTGTGTGCGGTGTGTGTGTGTGTGTGTGTGTGCGGTGTGTGTGTGCGGTGTTGTGTGTGTGTGTGTGTGTGTGCGGTGTGTGTGTGTGCGGTGTGTGTGTGCGGTGTGTGTGTGTGCGGTGTGTGTGTGCGGTGTGTGTGTGTGCGGTGTGTGTGTGTCTGTGTCTGTGTGTGTGTGTGGTGGTGTGTGTGTGTGTGTGTGTGTGTGTGCGCGGTGTGTGTGTGTGCGGTGTGTGTGCGGTGTGTGTGTGGTGTGTGTGTGTGTGTGTGTGTGTGCGCGCGCGCGCGGTGTGTGTGTGCGGTGTGTGCGCGCGGTGTGTGTGTGTGCGGTGTGTGTGTGCGGTGTGTGCGGTGTGTGTGTGCGGTGTGTGTGTGCGGTGTGTGTGTGCGGTGTGTGTGTGCGGTGTGTGTGTGTGTGTGGTGTGTGTGTGGGTGTGTGTGTGTGTGTGGTTGTGTGTGTGGTGTGTGTATGTGTGTGGTTGTGTGTGTGTGGTGTGTGTATGTGTGTGGTTGTGTGTGTGTGTGTGTGTGTGTGTGGTGTGTGTGTGTGTGTGTGTGTGTGGTTGTGTGTGTGTGGTGTGTGTATATGTGTGGTTGTGTGTGTGTGGTGTGTGTATGTGTGTGGTGTGTGTATGAGTGGTGGTGTGTGTGTGTGGTGTGTGTGTGTGTGTGGTGTATGTGTGTGGTGTGTGCATGTGTGTGGTGTGTGCATGTGTGTGGTGTGTGCATGTGTGTGGTGTGTGCATGTGTGTGGTGTGTGCATGTGTGTGGTGTGTGCATGTGTGTGGTGTGTGCATGTGTGTGGTGTGTGCATGTGTGTGGTGTGTGCATGTGTGGTGTGTGTGCATGTGTGTGGTGTGTGCATGTGTGTGGTGTGTGCATGTGTGTGGTGTGTGCATGTGTGTGGTGTGTGCATGTTGTGTGTGTGTGTGTGTGTGTGTGTGTGTGTGTGTGTGTGTGTGTGTGTGTGTGTGTGTGTGTATAGTGAGTTAATTTTCTCCTGGCTTCTTGAGCCCTACCGCTCCTTCTCTTAAAGCTGTGCATAGATTCTGCCTCTACCCTCCCCCCATCCCCCAGGTCGTTCCACTTTCCTGACCACTAAGCCTGAAGAAATACTTGTTTTCAACTTCCAGCTGTGCCCCTTGTTCCGGCTTCCCATCTTTCGAACGATCACTCCCTATCCATCCTGTCATCATTTTGTATGGTGTTGTCATATCACACCAGTTTTTATTATCCTTTAATGTCCTCACCTGTTTGTCTTCGTATTCGTTTCACATCTGAGAACAAGTACATATCTGAATCTTTTTCTTCTGTCATGTCTTTCACTTTCCTTATTGCTTGTCTAACGTTTGTCCCAATGTCTTGTGTGGTCCTCTATCAAAATCCTTCTTACGGTCACAAAATATGCAGTCCAATTATTCTCCTCTCTCTCTCTCTCTCTCCCCCTCTCTACCTCCCTCTCTCTCCACCTCCCTCTCTCTCCACCTCCTCCTCTCTCCACCTCCCTCCTCTCCCACCTCCCACTCCTCCACCCACCCTCTCCCCCCCTCCCTCACCTCCCCCTCCCCCTCACTCTCCACTCCCCCCCTCTCCTCCCCTACTCTCTCATCTCCACCTCCCTCTCTCTCTCACCTCCCTCCTCTCTCCACCTCCCTCTCTCTCTCACCCCCCACCTCCCATCTCTCTCTCTCCACCTCCCTCTCTCTCTCCACCTCCCTCTCTCTCTCCACCTCCCTCTCTCTCTCCACCTCCCTCTCTCTCTCCACCTCCCTCTCTCTCTCCACCTCCTCTCTCTCTCCACCTCCCTCTCTCTCTCCACCTCCCTCTCTCTCTCCACCTCCCTCTCTCTCTCCACCTCCCTCTCTCTCTCCACCTCCCTCCCCTCTCTCCACCTCCCCCTCTCTCTCCACCTCCCTCTCTCTCTCCACCTCCCTCTCTCTCTCTCCACCTCCCTCTCTCTCTCCACCTCCCTCTCTCTCTCCACCTCCCTCTCTCTCTCTCCACCTCCCCCTCTCTCTCCACCTCCCCTCTCTCCTCCACCTCCCTCTCTCTCTCCACCTCCCTCTCTCTCTCCACCTCCCCCTCTCTCTCCACCTCCCTCTCTCTCTCCACCTCCCTCTCTCTCTCCACCTCCCCTCTCTCTCCACCTCCCCTCTCCTCTCCACCTCCCCTCTCTCTCTCTCCACCTCCCTCTCTCTCTCCACCTCCCTCTCTCTCTCCACCTCCCCCTCTCTCTCCACCTCCCCTCTCTCTCCACCTCCCTCTCTCTCCACCTCCCTCTCTCTCCACCTCCCTCTCTCTCCACCTCCCTCTCTCTTCACCTCCTCCTCTTTCCCCCCTCCCTCTCCCCTCCTCTCTCCAATTCTCTGTCTCTCCCATTCTCTCTCCCCCCCACTCTCTCTCTCTCTTTCCTCCTCTCCCTCCCGCCTTATTTCCGTTAGCGTCTTACAGAACTCCAGTAGGTTTGTCAGAAAAAAATTCCATGTCTAAAACCGTGATGGTGATTGTTGATAAGTTCCTTTCCCAGTGGCACACCATAATGCTAATGATAATCTATACCCTAATATACTGTTCATGAAAGTGGCACTGATCTGTAGTTTAAAGCCTTTCACATATATAGGGGCTACATTTTCTGTCAGTTGTCCTTAATTGACTAGAAGATTGTGACTAGTGTTTCGCTCGCTGCTTTCCCTTCTCTCTCAAGGCCCATATAGATGTTACGTAATCCTTTTCTTTATACCTGCTTGCTTTGTAGTTAGTGAACTCCTCATCTTTGACTCTATGTTCACATTTCCTCCGAGAATTCCTCCTCAATCCACGGTGCGGAAGGGGTTAGAACTCATGGCACTTATGCAACATATGGGAATTTTTATTCAGGAAACGTTTCGCCACACAGTAGCTTCATCAGTCCAATACAATGCACAAGGTGTAAGGAGAGGAGGATTTTGAGGTAATCAGTCCCTAAGCCTGGAGTCGATGTGTTCAGTCCATAAATCTTGTAGAATGTACAGCATAGGGCAGTAGACGTGGCTTATATACTGTAGTCAGGTGAGGCGAAGCAGGAGGAGGGGGGGTCATAGTGGTACCATTCAGTAGTCGAAGTAGGTCATCGTCCAAAGGTTGGACAAGTTTTGAAGAATTCTTGGTAACAAGATCCCATGATGCTGCCGTGTCTGACAGTTGTGATGAATGGTTTGAAAAACCGACAAGTTGAAAATTGAGACACTTATGCAACAAAGATTCCCGTATGTTGCATAAGTGTCCCAATCCTCAACTTGTCTGTTTTTCAAACCATTCATCACAACTCATGGCAAGTGAATCTTAAAACTCCAGGCCAGTGCGTAAGCCACTGGCCGAATGACTTACGCACTGGGGTTTTACGATTCAACTTGCCATGAGTTCTAATTCTACCTCGTACCGTGGTTTGCTTGCAGTCGTTTTATTACCATTGCGTGAGTTATGATGACCACCTCAAATGTATAGTTCAGTCCCTCACGGACTTCCTGGTCATAGTATCCAGTGACTTTCCTCCTGATGTGACTGTATAACAACTTTGGATTTGGCTTTCGATGCTATGTCATTTTTAAATAGTCTTTTAGCTCTTCTTACTCATCTATACTGGTTTCTGTGCTCGGTGTGTGTGTGTGTAAATACACACACACACATATATATATATATATATATATATATATATATATATATATATATATATATTATACATACATATATATATTGGGCGGAAGGTTGCCAAGTTCGCTTCCGCTTTGCCTCGTTGGTTATTCACCTTAAGAACTTCATGCTGGTAATTTCGCTTCTTGACACACAAGGACTGAAGACAAACATCCGAACATTCAAGCGATTCATTTGTCTTACATTCCAACTGTTAGCTCATGTACCCATTTTACACCACTTGAACAGTCTATATTGCTCTTCTTATCAGATCTGAATATACTTTTAGTAGTAATAATGCATCCCCAGGCTTTTCTATGATGACATGTATGATCATGAGCGACTTTCCTGAGGTTCTCCATAGCTAATCGTTGAGATGAGTAACGTTTATTAGCTGCAAAAGTCACTCTACGTATAACTGTCGATTTGCGTCTAGGTCACAAATCAACCTGGAGGGTTTCAAGGGGTCAAGGCCCCCGCGGCCCGGTCTGTGACCAGGCCTCATGGTGGATCAGTGCTTGATCAACCAGGCTGTTACTGTTGGCCGCACGAAACCCGACGTACGAACCACAGCCCGGCTGGTCAGGTACTGACTTTAGGTGCTTGTCCAGTGCCTGCTAAAAGACAGCCAGGAGTCTATTGGTAATTCCCTTTATATATGCTGGGCCCCTAATACTTATTGTGTTGTCTCTTATTGTGCTAGTGGCACCCCTGCTTTTCATTGGGGGATGTTACATCGTCTGTCGAGTCTTTTGCTTTAATAGGGAGTGATTGTCGTGTGCAAGTTTGGTACTAATCCCTCTAGGACTTTCCAAGTGTAAATAATCATCTCTCCCTCCTGCGTTCTAGGGAGTACAGGTTGTGGACCTTCAAGCGTTTCCAGTAATTGGGGTGTTCTATCACAGTTATGTGTGCCATGAAGGTTCTCTATACATTTTCTAGGTCAGCAATTTCACCTGCCTTGAAAGGTGCACTTAGTGTGCAGCAATATTCCAGCTACTCCAGTTACTCAATAGAGTGACTTACGCAACTTACTACTACTCTTTCCTAGGTCCGTCTCCCAGGTGTTTATTCTAGGGCTTTCTCCAGTCCGAGTGCCGATCCTTGTGTCACTCCACTCATTACACATGCCCTTTCTGGTGACTAACTGGAAATTCTCGATTAATTCTTCCCTGAGTGCAGTTCTTTTTTCTCGTTAGTGTCATTGCCAAGTCTTCATGATTTACGCAATGAGTTTCATACCCACGATGAGATCTCTCTCTTCGAAAGATACTTTAGTATACAAGGCAAATGTTTAAAGGAATATATTGGATATTTTCCTTCAGGCCAGAATCAATGAAGCGTCGACTGAAGGGAAGCAAATATTTCTGCGAGATTACGGTTTATGCGTAATCACAAGTAATTTTGCTGGGATGAAAATTTCCATAATTACCTGGTAAGTTTTGCATCACGTAATGACATCTGCATTAAGACTTCCCACCAAAACAATTTGAAAGTGAAACTTTCTTTTACTTTCAAATAAAAGTACTCGGGTAAATTTTCTTAAAAAAGCACTGTCAGTTTAAAACAGTTTATCTATGACTTTTGTAAATATGAACGAGGATTGGCTTCAGTTTTGCCATGAAATCAGTAAAAAATGTTATAATGATGTTTGATAAATTCACGGATTACCATATTTTCATCATACACTTATTCTTTACCAAGCGTAGGTTGCTTGTGGTCAGAGCAAACAATTACAACAACAAGCAATGGTTGATTCTGCCTTTCTATAGGGCTGTTTCAAAAGAATTTAATTGAATCTGTAAAAGGGTATAAAAATTAGTGATTCTCAACGACAGTAAATACATTTAGAAAACATATGGTTTATTTATTGACACGTGATCGTATGTATAACTTATCGAAATATTACTGAAGATCTCTACATTTCAGACGTGTAGCGGCGGTTCTAAAATTTATGTGATTCAACGTAGTTTTGTATTTTTTTTTATTCGCCGGTATTCTCCCGGCCCGGGTCTTTTCCAACTAGTGGTGACCCGGCCTTGGCTCCCTATCTGGGGAGTATCTCGAGACGTAAGTCTCCCATGGGAGGAGACACAAGTACCCCCTCATCTTTGGGACCAACTGTCTCTAGGCCTAGCCACATTCCCCGCCCTCACGGGGCTCGTAGGGAGAAGCTAGGCCTCTGGTCTGCCATCTGCCCCGCCTCAAAGGGGCTCGTGGGGATGGCAGTCTTATGAGCTGCAGGTGGTAATAAGATCAGGCCTTCTTTTTTTCACGGGGCTCCTTGCCTTAACCTAACAGTTTAAAAAAATGTATTTACATGTATATATAGAATTTTAATGTACAAACGTCTACAATCGACTAAAAAAAATATAGTATAATTTAAATAAGTTGCAAATAGAAAATCTTATTCCTAAATTACTTAGCAAGAATCATTAATTTATGTTGAAGAAATCCTTGAGTTGACAAACTCATTCATACTGTTTAATCAACAAAATATATTATCTTTAACCAGGATTCCTATCTGGAAAAGGCTTAAGCCAGAAAATCAATCTGGATGAATATTGGGGAAGGGAGAAACGGCTTAAATAACGCAAAATACTGAAATAATTAATCACGTATTTACATATTTTCAATATGTACGTGAAATTACTCTTGGTAACTCGTCAATATAACACAGCAAAAATTATCCCTTAATTGAAAAAATGTTATATTTGCATCTAGGGGGAGGCTTTAGCCCCCTTAATCCGTAGCCGCATCACTCAACTACTCAACACGAAAACGGTGAATGATGTTGACTCACTGCAAAAATTCTTGTCGTTAATATTTTTTTTTAAACAAATTAGCACAGTTCCCCAGAGACCTACCGCTTCCCTAGAGTTTCTTGTAATACGTTTTCTTTCATTGATTAATAATTTTGCCAGAAAACTGGATGAAGTATGGGAAGCCAGTACTTACCGATTCCCGTGCAATAAATTTAACATGTAATAAAATTTACCAGTAGGTAAATTTTATTACATAATTTGGCACACAAGACTTACAAGATATATTGCTGATACAAAGAGGTTTGAAGGATGCATTTTAAGTACACAGTGCTGTGTTTATCACAGACTGCAATGAGAAAATCTCATTCAGCTTCTCAGATCTGAGGCGCGTGCCCAAGATACAGTAGGCATTACCCCTCTGAACTTCAGTCGCTGGAGATTATATATATCGTGCCGAATAGGTAAAATTGGTCAATTTTTGCAAGAACTCATTTAAAATTAAGTCTTTTCTAAAATTTTCTCTTATACGTTTAAAGATGTATTTCTTTATTTATGTTAATGTAAAAATTAACAATTTCGTACGAAAAGAACCTTAGATAACTTACCTAACCTTATTATAACAAAGGCAATTTAATTTAGCCTAATCCAGCTAAATATATTTTAGATAAGTTGCCTTATTTGGCAAGAAGAGCTGTGCCTTGTTCGGCATCGCTTTTCTTGCCTAACAAGGCAAGCGAAAATTTGTGTATGCAGTAATTTCGCAAAAATAATTTTGAACCTAACGAAAAAAACATATTTGTGTGTTTGTTTATTATTAAATTATTGTAAACTTATCTAAAATATATTTAGTTGGATTAACCTAGTTAAATTGCGCTTGTTATAATAAGGTTAGGTAAGTTTCCTAAGATTCTTTTGGTACAAAATTATTAATTTTTACATTACCATAAATGAAAATATAGCTTTAAACGTTAGAGAAAATTTTAGAAAGGACTTAATTTTGATAAATTAGACATGTGCAACTCTTTGGTATCTTTACTGAGGAAACGTTTCGCCACACAGTGGTTTCATCAGTCCATACAAAGGAGAATCTTAAAGAACAGGAGGAGAATGAGGTAATCAGTCCCTCAACCTTGAGTCGATGTGATAAGAACATAAGAACATAAGAACGAAGGAACACTGCAGAAGGCCTACTGGCCCATGCGAGGCAGGTCCAAGTCTCCTACCGGCTTAAGCCAATGCACCATCAGTCCATCAGTCTTGGTATTCCATTCAAGATTGATGGACTGATCACATCGACTCAAGGTTGAGGGACTTATTACCTCATTCTCCTCCTGCTCTTCACTATTCTCCCAAGAGTTGCACATGTGTCTAATTTATCAACATGTCGGTTCTCTGAACCATTCATCTACAGGACTTTATTTTAAATGAGTTCTTCCTAATTGACCAGTTTTTCCTATACGGCACGACATTATATATACATATCTCAATATAATCACGAAACAAGTGATTTTGAATAATTAACAGAAATGCAGTTTGGCCAGGACTCGATCCAGCATTCCCATGCCTAGCCATGTGTGAACTGAACGACATACGCAACACTATCCATCGATGCGTACTTTGTTCAGGTGGGCATGGGAACGCAGGATTGAGACCTGGCCAATTTGCAATTCTGTTAATTTTAGACATACACACACACACAATATTATATATATATATATATATATATATATATATATATATATATATTATATATATAATATATATATATATATTATATATATATATATTATTATATATATATATATATATATATATTTATATACATATATATATATATATATACATATATATATATATATATATAATGTATATATCTATATATATATATTTATATATATATATATACTATATATATATACATATATATATATATATATATATAATGTATATATCTATATATATATATATATATATATATATATATATATATATATACACATATATATATATGGAGATAGCTACACAAATTTACAACTGCTGGGTCTCACTATATCTTCAGTAATTACAGCTGCTGGTTGAGTCATGGCTACATTTGTATGATATACCATGACACACCTCTTACAATAGTGCTAAGCAGCATAAGCCGTAAGAGCGACGTACACGTTAATAAACTCAACAAATGAAATGCTACAGCACTTGGGTGCTAATGTCGATGTGTTGTCTCGTACATTGTCCCTCTTGGGTGCTGTGAGTGTACGTAATTCTTCCGTCGCTGGTCGTTCGTCTTGTCAGCTTGTGTTTACACTACACCAGCTCCAAGAAGAAATATTATTATCTCGTGGTCATTTGTCCACACGTAGTGCTTTGCTCTCCTGAGCTCATAGCTCCCCCATACCTAAGTCAAGTCAATCTTAAACAAATATTAAAATATTTTTTATGTAGATTACACCTTTAGTTAGATTATATCATTGCTTAACGCCTTCGGTACATTACCATTCTTTCTGTATATTGTTGACTTCAAGTTAAGAGCTGTTAGCTTAGTTCCTTCACAGGCTAATAGTTATTATTCCTAAGCTCATTGACATACTATGAGCAGGTGTTATCCCATTTAAACTTATTCACAATTTAATAACTTTTTTCCTATCTAAACTAATTTCCATGCCAAAATACCTTGTATTGAGCCTAAGCTAATTTACCGCCAAAATTATTGTGTCCTACTTCTGCTCATCTACAGACTAGTGTTTATCCTACAATATGATACACTTGTGTAACACCTGCCTCAGAGTTTTTCTTTTTCAATGTAATACAGAAGTGACTGTTATACTGGGGACAGTGGAGGACGAGGATGGATAATTTTAAGGCATTTATTTCCTTAGCTTTGACTTACCTAAAATGGGAGCACGATGGTGTCTTACATACTGGAATCAGAGATTTCGCTCCATCCTGGACTACCGAGATGACGCAACAGACACGTCATTATAAAGTTAATCTATTGTGTGTGAGTTTTTGGCGAACTGCTCCAGCCTCTCTGTTACTTCCAATGACTCTGCATTCTTCAAAGGTGCAGCAATTGAAGACTGCTTTATTGTGCGTCGTTTACCTAATGATATTGTATGCCACTGTATACCATTAATGCAATGATACCAGTCTAACAAACATGGAGTCATTGTACTGAGATTATCTGAAGTTCTACTGGTAGCCGCTAGCCCAACTTATGGGTATCGTGCCTTATAGGTGAAACTTGTGATTCTGGATTAAATAGCGAACGCCCTTCTTACCGAATAAGGCAAGCGAAAATTTGTGTATGCAAAAGTTTCGCAAGAAATCATTCTGAATATAACGTAAATTATATATTTCATTGCGTTTATTGTTAAATAATTGAAAACTTGTCTAAAATGTATTTAGTTGGATTAGGCTAAATTAAATTGCGCTTGTTATAAGGTTCTTTTGGTACAAAAGTATTAGTTTTATAATAACATAAATGAAAAATATATATCTTTAAACGTATAAGAGAAAATTTTAAACAGAACTTAATTTTTAACGAGTTCTTGCTAACTGACCAATTTTACCTATTCGGCACGACATGGGCGTGATCTTTCTTCACTAGTGCGTCGCTCCTCACCCCCTGTGATGCTATCTTCAACTGATTCGCCCTACCTCTGTCTCCTGTATATAACTATCCATCCTCATGCCTCTTCCTTAGACGAGCTCATTTACTGGCTAAGTTCTGTTATTCTTTCTCAAATCCAGCTGTATTAGGATGTTACTCATACCAAGGTATCCATTAATCCTAGGTGAACACTGGCAATAGGTATTTATACATACCATCCTTGCAATATCCATGCAACCTTGAACGAACCCAAGTTGTGTTGTTACCGAGCAATATGTCCCTTTATGTTATTTCATCAGTAAATCTGTGTTTAGCAAGTCTGTTATTAACAGCAGCGTCTCACATATTCTCACTTAAATATTATGTCCACTAAAGTTTATAATAATATACTTATTACACAAAATTCTCTTTTAATAATTCATGTCCATATATTCCTCTTTTTTCAAATGAGGAATTCATGTTTACAAACAAGTGAATTTTCGAGTGTATATTCGTTTTTGAGTTTCCTTTAATACACATACACACACACACACACACACACACGCACGTGCGCGCACCCACACACACACACACATACATCAGCGAGTCATAGCACACGAGGTGTCAGAGGGGTCAATCCTAGGACAAATACTGTTTTTGGTATTTGTGAACTATAAAACGAATGGAATAGACTCGGAAGTGTCCCTGTTTGCAGATGATGTTAAAATGAAGAGAAGAATTCAATCGGGCGAGGACCAAGCGGAACTACAAAGGGATCTGGACAGGCTGCAGGCCTGGTCCAGAAACTGAATCCTGGAGGTCAACCCCACCACGTGCAAAGTCATGAAGATTCGGGGCCAGAGACTACAAACCTCACTCAATGAAAAGGATCTCGTGGTGACTATAACACCAGACACGTCTCCTGAGGCACACATCAGACAAATAACTGCTGCAGCACATGGGCGCCTAGCAAACCTAAGAATATCATTCCGACATCTCAATAAGGAATAGTTCAAGACCCTGTACACTGTATGTGTCAGGCCTATATTGGAGTATGCAGCACCGGTTTAGAATCCACACCTAGCCAAGCTTATAAGGAAATCAGAGAAAGTGAAAAGGTTCGCGAAAAATCTAGTCCCGGAGCCAGAAGGCATGTCCTACGAGAAGAGGTTAAGGGAAATCGACCTAACGACACTAGAGGACAGGAGAGATGGGGGGATATGATAACGACATATATAATACTGAGAGGAATTGACAAGGTGGACAGAGACAGGATGTTCCAGAGATGGGACACAGCAACAAGGGGTCACAATTGAAAGATGAATACTCAGACGAGTCACAGTGATGTTAGGAAATATTTCTGTAGTGACAAAGTTGTCAGGAAGTGGAATAGTCTGGGGATAGTAAAAGCAAAGCAACTGATCAACAAACAGAGACAGACAGTAGAGGGCAGTGAGTGACTAGCTCCTACTAACAGTAGGAATCTAAGAAATAAGATAGTTGTGCAAGACAGGTATACAATACCGACAAGATGAAAGTTAAGACACTTGTGCAACATCTGGTTATCTTTATTGTAGACGTTTCGCCATCCAGTGGCTTTATCAATGCAGATTATTGGACATAATAAGAAAACAGAAGAACTATATACAAAAGATGAGGTAATCAGTCCCTCAGCCTTGGAGGTGGTGTTTAGAGCACCGTAGTTTAGAGCAATCGTGGTTCAGAAGACATCTACATGACCTTCACGGCTACTACAACTAACCCATCATTTTAGGAAGGACCTACTTCTACTGGGGTATCCCGCCTACCAGTGACTATGCCCTCGTCTGCTACACATCCCTATTCACTGACGCATATATAAGCGCCAATCTCCTTGCCTCTGCTTCAGAATCTCTACAACCACGGTGCTGTAAACACCACCTCCAAGGCTGAGGGACTAATTACCTCATCTTTTGAATATAGTTCTTCTGCTTTCTTATTATGTCCAAGAATCTGTATTGATAAAGCCAATGTATCGCGAAACGTCTACAATAAAGATAACCAGATGTTGCACAAGTGTCTTAACTTTCAAATAAGATAGATAAGCTAAGATTACTTACATGTGCAGGTAATATAGATATTATTGCTATAACGGAGACCTGGTTCAACCTGAAAGATAGAGAAATGCCTTCCGAATGCTATATATAAGGGTCAACAGAAAAGGTGGTGGAGTGGCGATGTATATCAGAGATTATTTAAATTGTTGTGTTAGACAAGATAGAAGATTAGAAGCATCGGACACAGAATCTGTTTGGCTACAGTTTCTCGAAAGTCATGACAAATTAATTTTGGGTGTGATTTAGAGGCCCCCATATCTTGATAGGGTGTACAGTAAGCTGCTATGAGACGAAATTCCTAAGGCGTCTTAATATGTCGTGCTAATGGGAGACTTTAACTTTAGACAGATTGATTGGAGCAATATGACAGGAAATCTTGAGTCAAGTGACTTTCTTGATACGATTCAGGATTGTTTTTTAAAACAGTTTGTGACAGAACCAACTAGAGGAAACAATCTGCTTGACTTGGTTCTTGCCAACAAGGAATCACTAATCAATAATCTTGAGGATAATGATGAGCTTGGGGAAAGTGATCACAAATCATATACTTTCAATATATCATGGAATTACCCAAATAACTGCAATCAAGTCTCTGTCCCAGACTTCTGCTTTGCCGATTTCATGGGACTGAGAAAAAACCTGGGTGGGCTAAACTGGAACGACCTCACTACAGGTAGTGATGATTGCCATTATGACGTTTTTCAGAGCATAGTTCTAGCTGCCCAAACAACTTATGTTCCAAGTAGGGAATTTAGATCAAACAAAAATGATCCCAGACTGATATATAGTAGATTAAAACATCTCACTAGTCAAAAGAGAGGCATATATAGGCGTATCAAAAGAAGGGATGGGCAGATAAAAAATCAATATACTCGATTAAAGGAAGTCATAAAAAACGGACTAAGAAACCTACAGATTATGTGGTTTAAGTGGCAAGGGATCGCAAGAGATTTCTTTCAGGTATACAGAAGTAAGATTAGGGACAAGATTTGTCCACTCAAAAGTAACTTAGGTCAGATGACTGATAGTGATGAGGAAATGTGTGAAATTTTTAATTCTTATTTCCTCTCAATTTTTACACGGGAAGATACTAGCAAAATTCCGGAAATGATAAATTATGTAGAACAGGACGTTAATAAACTTTTTACCACTAGGGTAACTAGTGACATGGTCCTTAGACAAAGAGAAATTAAAATAGAACAAATCCCCAGGCCCTGATGAACTGTTTGCAAGAGTTTTAAAGGAATGTAAAGAGGAGCTTAGCAAACCTTTTCCTAGTCTTTTCAACATATCACTGCAAACTGGTATAGTGCCAGACAAGTGGAAAATGGCAACATTGCATAGCTCCTGAAGACGCACGAGAGTGCGAATGATTTTGAGCTAAAGATGTCCGTCCCGATTTGGCTTTTTCTGCATTAAGATCGCCTGTTTGAGATATATATATATATATATATATATATATATATATATATATATATATATATATATATATATATATATATATATATGTTGGTTCTCCCTTACCATGAAAACTTGGTTGATATGCCTTCTCTTCTTAAGACTTTTAATATTAAAGTTGTATTCAAAAATCTTGATACAGTAAAAAAACTTTTGATAAAGAATTCCCCCCAAAATGCTGATGGATGTGTCTATAAGATTCCTTGTAAAATTTGCGATAAAGTTTATTACGGTCAAACTGGTAAAAATCTCGAACTAAGATTAAAACAACATAAATATAGCATTAGAACTGGACAAGATTCCAATGCTCTATTTTTTCATGTAAGAGATTTTAACCATCCAATTGATTTTCAAAAAGTTGAGAAAGTAGTATCAAGCAAGTCCATGGTCGACAGGAATATAATTGAATCTTGTTTCATAAAAAGCAGTTTTGACAATAATATGAATATTTCCTTTGGTTTATATAAATTAGATCCATTTATAATTAATAGAATTTGGGAAGAATTTAATAATACACTGGACAAATAATCTTTAAAATTTCTTATTTCTTGGGTAGAATAGTTTGTGAGGTGAGTTGTGCCAAGGACCTATCCAAGTTGGGTCGGCGCGCGTCAGGTGTTTAATTATTATTATAATCAAAAAGAAGCGCTAAGCCACAAGGTCAGGTGTTTAAACCGTTGTGGGATCTGATAGTGAGGTGCCGGCCAGACCCCTTATATAGCTTCCTTGGATGCTTTACTTTCATAGTTCCTTGATAATGTGAGTAGTCACGAAAGCGCTTGGAATTTCTATTCTTTCAGAGTGGTTGTTTTGCAATATATATATATATATATATATATATATATATATATATATATATATATATATATATATATATATATATATATATATATATATATATATATATATATAAGCAGTTATTTCTATCTTGTGTAGTGATGGAGATTACTTCCTCCTAGCATGATTAACTTCACATTTATCATGTCATTTACGTTGACAAGGCATTTATTTATACTGACATTTACCTATGCTGACAAGGCAAGGCAGATGGTGGAAGAGCCTTGTGAGGTGCTCATGCTGTTGCTGAAAGCTTGTCTCGAATGTCACTATTTAAAATACAGAGTTTCACGTCAGAGACTGAAGGAGACCGTTTCCTTGTCCATTATGGAGACTCTGAAAAACCTTATGATCTGTTTGTAATGGGGAAATTGGCGTCTTCCTCTTCGCAGTCACCCTTCACGGCTGCCTGGAAACACGGGGTCCATTAAGACATGCTACGGCACCTTCCTCCTCCCTTCCTAACGTTTTTATTAGATATCTGTAGATTAAATGGATTAATTGGATGTTTCCTCACGGCTGACAGCAGTCTGTGATTCTGGATATCTCGAAGCCAGCCCAGGACTGCATGAAAGTCGCCAACTACCGCCCAATAACTGAGATGCTGCATTTGCATGTTGTTGGAAAGAAGTTAAACTTTTTTAGCGGATGGTATTTCAAGTCGGAAGGTGGAAACCTGGTATATAGTACTGTCAATTTGTGGTTAAAGACACATAAACAAGCACTTAAGACATTTTATTAGGGAAACACTTATTTTTCTTCGTAAAGTGTTTGGACTTGTGTCTAAAGACGAAAGGCTCTATCTCTTTGATGCAGTTTGACTTTCCTTAGTTCTTGTCGACGGCCGCCTTGGTTCAGATGCTTCGTGACATCCAGGGTATCGCCAGATACCTTTGTTCCATGACAGAATTCGTCGCCCTGGATAAGGCCAATGATAAAACGTTGTTTGGTGTTCGTCACTCTCTCCAGACTCTGGGACTGCAAGACCGTTTGTTCTAGTTTCTATGATTCAAGAAATCGTTACATCTGAGGGCAGGTTCTGTTCTTGAGGGTTATCCATGAGAACTCGAATGATAGTGGCGGTCGTTTTACCTGGTGCCGGTACGAATCTGGACAGCCTGCTACCCATGTGCGGTCTTTCCGTATGCAAAGCAGGTGACATTTTTGAGAAAAATCCTTCATCATTGCCTGATTTACACCTCTCGTATAAAGAAGCTCAGAGTTCATGCTGTACACTCGCTAGACATTCCTAAGGCCTTGTTCCGTTCCAGGCTGAAGTATAGCTGCCCATCCTATTTTTGGGCCAGCACTTCCCTGCTCTGCTTACTGAACCTTGTTCATCACCTAGGGATCCTACCTTCCTTCGATCTCTGCTGTAAAGAGCTCGCCCTGTGCTACACGTTTCGAGTTCGGTGTACTCCTGGCAAGCCGGTTTATGCTACGGGTTTACGGGGATTGAAGGAAGCGAGGGTGCAGCCCTTTGCTCAGTGTATTAGGCTTCCTATGCCGTTTTGCGTTCAGATGCGGAACCCTCTCCATTCCCTCATGGGATGGTGCCTGAGGATAGTTTTTGTTAGCAGTGAATGGAAACCTCAGTGTGTCACGCCTCTGTAATTTCGGCAAATTTCTTGGAGCATGATTCTTTTCATACTTCAAGTATAAAAGTCTTTACCAATGGATTGACTTTGCTGTGATCACTGATAATGTCTGTGTGCAACCAAGAAAATCCTGTTTTCTCAGTGGAGCTCTGTGTAGTCCTTCCTGCTCATGTCATGATAGCTGGTTTGGATAACTCTCACCTCACTATGTACTCAATTTCTCAATATGTTCCGTATACCGTGACCCAATATGCTTCTGTCCATCTTTTCCCAAAAATTCAGACGAGGTTAGCCAGTCTCCGCCTTCGGCACAAAGTTGTGGAGTTCTGTTGGTGCCCAAGTCATACTGGGGTCCCGGAAAATGAACGACTAAATAACTAGACAAAGGCTGCAGCGACGTAACTCAGTAGTAAACGTTTGCCCTGAAAAGACTTCACGGGTCATGTTCAGAAATGACCTTTAACGGTTCCGTTCCCGGTGGAACCTAGCAGCATGTTGCACAGGGTTTTTTCAGAACGTGAGGGCTTATTCCTCTTTTTGCAACAGGAATAGTCTCTTTGGGAAGAATCTCTGTCGATTGATGATCGGACACACACATCTCGCCCATAAGCACCTACATGCAGGTGCTCCTTCCTCACTTCGGTGTAGCTTATGGCTTGCAACTGTCTGTGCAACACATTTTAGCAGTCTGCTAATGTATTTGGCCTTTCAGCCGCTGTCATTTTTTTTCATAATTTCCGGGGTGCTTGTAAAAAATCTCGGGGAAACATTTAGGGATGTTTTTAATATTTTTCTAAATGATGCTGGTTATTTTAATGTTATATGAGAGTATGTATGTGCGTTGTGTGGCATTCATGTTTGTAGGTTTCAGTTTTTGCTAATTTTATCTTTGTTTTATTATGTATATACACGTGACTTGCTCCGTCACAGTACTGTGCAAAGATTACTACTATTACTGCTGCTATTACTACTACAGTTACTTCTGCTACTACGTTACAGTGCAAGCATTCAATAAACAATGTTCAGTGTTCGTTACACACTCGTATATTGTTACAGGGGTAGAGCCTCAGTTCCTCGTCCCGCTTTTTCACTGGCCTCTGCTGGGTTCCCTCACAACTGGTTGCGTGATCTTTATCATACTAATTATTAAGTAGATGTATGGATATTACCTCCATCACTTTGCTGTTTAGGTTTGCACCTTCCCGAATAGAAGGTGAGAAAAAAAAATAAGAATGGGAGGAGTAAGAATGAAAAGGGGAAGAGAGATGGAGGAGTAGAAAAGAAATTGGGGAAGGGGAGGAGTAACTAAGAAAGAATAGGATGAAAATAAAGGAAAGCCAAATTAGAAGAGGAACAGGAAGATAGGAAAAAATCTATGTAAAGGCTAAAGAGTATATAGGGTGAAGAGGAAGAGGAGGAGGAAGAGGAGGAGGAAAAGGAGGATAGAGAATATCAAGGAAAGAGAAGAGACAGGAAGAGTAGGAGGAGGGGGGAAGAACTGGAGAAGGAGGGGACAGGATGAAGACAAGGTAGTAGAAGAGGAGGAAGAAAAGAATAGGAGAAGTTGGAGACGTGCAAAAGAAGTGGAGGAGAGGACCGGAAGAGGAAGTAGATGAGGGGACGCGCAGAGGGAGAAGAGAGAGGAAGGGACGTGCAGAGGGAGGAGGAGAGGAGGGGGCGTGCAGAGGGGGTAAGTGCAGTGGTGGTAAAGAAAACGAGAAAGCTAGAGAGGGAAGAACTGAGGATGAGGAAAAAATAGGGAGAGC
>NC_069465.1:13402721-13422721 GCF_026875155.1 Cherax quadricarinatus
GACACGTAAGCAAACACTATAACATATTTATTAGAAAACGTTTCGGTCCTGGAACCTTGATCAAGGTTCCAGGACCGAAACGTTTTCTAATAAATATGTTATAGTGTTTGCTTACGTGTCTTTCTAAACCAACTTGTCGGTATTTATTACCAAGGTTTATACCAAGTTAGTATATGCCTCGATTAAAACCGCCTAAATATCGCATACAATCAGATGTGTTTTGATGCACTCACCAAATTGTGGTTTCAGTGGTCGAGCTTCAGCTCCTAGCCCCGCCTCTGAACTGTCTGCTCCTAGAATCACCCCCCCCCCTCCAGACTTTTTTTTTTTTTTTAACATTATCTTACCTGTATTTAAAGCATTGTATGAATCCTTTCTCTTACTTCGTTGTTTACTTTATTCTGCCTCTTGATCACTCCGGTGGATGAAATACTTCCTACTTGTGTATATTTGTTACTCAGTGGTATTTTAAATTTCTTGGACTCTCGTGTACCTGCTTCTTGCCTCTCGAGGAGACTGATTCTGTCAACATTACACATTCCTTTCGGTATTTAATACGTCATTATCATGGCTCCTCGTTCCCTCTTTCCACTGGTATGAGGTTTAACTTCGTCTCTGCTCATTGTTCATATCCCTTACTCTCGGGACGGCTCTAAGGGATACCAGTGCTCTTTATAAAATTTTTTGATATGCTTGATCAAGTGAGGGTTCTATGCTGGTGCTGCATACTCCAAGATAATCCTGGTATATGTCTTGTATAGTATCGTGAATTACTTTCCCTTGACATTCCTCACAGCTAATTTTGGATTTGCCAGACGCAGAGTTGTCGCAGGTATTATTCAGTTGATGTACACTAAGGCGATATGATCGGTGCTAAGCTCACCCAGAATGAGCACAATTTGCAGCATTTGGCTCCCCGAACCCGTCATTCTTTTTCCGGTCTTCTGTGCCGATATCCAATTTTCACAAACATGCATTTGCTGAGGGTGAATTCCAGTGATCACTCGCCAGACTAGTCTTGCAGCTTGTCCATTTACGCTTCCAGTCGTTCCACTTCGGCTTTTTTTTTTTATAATTAGTTTCACACTGTAAACAGGGATACATCAGATTATTCCTTGCACTATATCGCTAACGTATTTCATAAATAGTGCAGGTTCCAGCGCTGATCCTTGTGACTCCATACTTGTCATATTCACCCATCCTGACACTTCTTCCTCAGACAATCCCTCCTTTATTTCCTTCTTGTTAGGTATTTCTCGATCTATTTTTGTTTTCTAGAGATACTGCCCCAGTCTCTTACTAGGTACCCTGTCAATACCTTTTTGCGGTCCCAGAATATGCAGTTCACCCAAACCTCGTGACTCACTGTTTCCTTTGTGAGATTTACCATCTCTAAAATGTGTGTGTGTGTGTGTGTGTGTGTGTGTGTGCTCGCCTAATTGTGGTTACAGGGGTCGAGACTCAGCTCTTGGCCCCACCTCCACTGATCACTACTAGGTCCTCTCTCTCCCTGCTCCATGAGCTTTATCATACCTCGTCTTAAAGATATGTATGGTTCGTGCCTCCACTACATCACTTGCTAGACTCTTCCACTTCCTGACTACTATATGACTGAAGAAATATTTCCAAACATCCCTTTGACTCATCTGAGTCTTCGACTTCCAAGTGTGACCCCTTGTTTATGTGTCCCCTCTCTGGAACATCCTGTTTGTCCACCTTGTCTATTCCAAGCAGTATTTTGCATGTTGTTATCATGTCTCTCCTAATCCTCCTGTCCTCCAGTGTCGTCAGGCCGATTTCTCTTAACCTTTCTTCATAGTACATTACCCTTAGCTCTGGAACTAACCTTGTCGCAAACCTTTGCACTTACTCTAATTTCTTAACGTGCTTGACCCGATGGGGGTTCCAAACTGGTGCTGCATACTCCAGTGTGGGCCTGACGTACACGGTGTACAGTGTCTTGAACTATTCCATACTAAGGTATCGGAACGCTATTCCCAGGTTTGCCTTGCGCCCATATGCTGCAGCAGTTATCTGGTTGATGTGTGCTTCCGGAGACATGCTCGGTTTTATACTCACCCAAAGATCTTTCTCCTTGAGCGAGGTTTGCAGTCTTTGTCCACATAGCCTATACTTTGTCTGCGGTCTCCTTTGCCCTTCCCTGATCTTCATGACTTTGCATTTGGAGGGGTTAAATTCAAGAAGAGAGTGGTGAAGCAATGTAAAAAGAGAGTGGTGAAGCAATGTAAAAAGAGAGTGGTGAAGCAATGTAAAAAGAGAGCAAATGAGAGAGTGGGTGAGATGTTATCAACAAATTTTGTTGAAAATAAGAAAAAGTTTTGGAGTGAGATTAACAAGTTAAGAAAGCCTAGAGAACAAATGGATTTGTCAGTTAAAAATAGGAGAGGAGAGTTATTAAATGGAGAGTTAGAGGTATTGGGAAGATGGAGGGAATATTTTGAGGAATTGTTAAATGTTGATGAAGATAGGGAAGCTGTGATTTCGTGTATAGGGCAAGGAGGAATAACATCTTGTAGGAGTGAGGAAGAGCCAGTTGTGAGTGTGGGGGAAGTTCGTGAGGCAGTAGGTAAAATGAAAGGGGATAGAAATGTTAAAAGCAGGTGGGGATATAGTTTTGGAGTGGTTGGTGCAATTATTTAATAAATGTATGGAAGAGGGTAAGGTACCTAGGGATTGGCAGAGAGCATGCATAGTTCCTTTGTATAAAGGCAAAGGGGATAAAAGAGAGTGCAAAAATTATAGGGGGATAAGTCTGTTGAGTATACCTGGTAAAGTGTATGGTAGAGTTATTATTGAAAGAATTAAGAGTAAGACGGAGAATAGGATAGCAGATGAACAAGGAGGCTTTAGGAAAGGTAGAGGGTGTGTGGACCAGGTGTTTACAGTGAAACATATAAGTGAACAGTATTTAGATAAGGCTAAAGAGGTCTTTGTGGCATTTATGGATTTGGAAAAGGCGTATGACAGGGTGGATAGGGGGGCAATGTGGCAGATGTTGCAAGTGTATGGTGTAGGAGGTAGGTTACTGAAAGCAGTGAAGAGTTTTTACGAGGATAGTGAGGCTCAAGTTAGAGTATGTAGGAAAGAGGGAAATTTTTTCCCAGTAAAAGTTGGCCTTAGACAAGGATGTGTGATGTCACCGTGGTTGTTTAATATATTTATAGATGGGGTTGTAAGAGAAGTAAATGCGAGGGTCTTGGCAAGAGGCGTGGAGTTAAAAGATAAAGAATCACACACAAAGTGGGAGTTGTCACAGCTGCTCTTTGCTGATGACACTGTGCTCTTGGGAGATTCTGAAGAGAAGTTGCAGAGATTGGTGGATGAATTTGGTAGGGTGTGCAAAAGAAGAAAATTAAAGGTGAATACAGGAAAGAGTAAGGTTATGAGGATAACAAAAAGATTAGGTGATGAAAGATTGAATATCAGATTGGAGGGAGAGAGTATGGAGGAGGTGAACGTATTCAGATATTTGGGAGTGGACGTGTCAGCGGATGGGTCTATGAAAGATGAGGTGAATCATAGAATTGATGAGGGAAAAAGAGTGAGTGGTGCACTTAGGAGTCTGTGGAGACAAAGAACTTTGTCCTTGGAGGCAAAGAGGGGAATGTATGAGAGTATAGTTTTACCAACGCTCTTATATGGGTGTGAAGCGTGGGTGATGAATGTTGCAGCGAGGAGAAGGCTGGAGGCAGTGGAGATGTCATGTCTGAGGGCAATGTGTGGTGTGAATATAATGCAGAGAATTCGTAGTTTGGAAGTTAGGAGGAGGTGCGGGATTACCAAAACTGTTGTCCAGAGGGCTGAGGAAGGGTTGTTGAGGTGGTTCGGACATGTAGAGAGAATGGAGCGAAACAGAATGACTTCAAGAGTGTATCAGTCTGTAGTGGAAGGAAGGCGGGGTAGGGGTCGGCCTAGGAAAGGTTGGAGGGAGGGGTAAAGGAGGTTTTGTGTGCGAGGGGCTTGGACTTCCAGCAGGCGTGCGTGAGCGTGTTTGATAGGAGTGAATAGAGACAAATGGTTTTTAATACTTGACGTGCTGTTGGAGTGTGAGCAAAGTAACATTTATGAAGGGATTCAGGGAAACCGGCAGGCCGGACTTGAGTCCTGGAGATGGGAAGTACAGCGCCTGCACTCTGAAGGAGGGGTGTTAATGTTGCAGTTTAAAAACTGTAGTGTAAAGCACCCTTCTGGCAACACAGTGATGGAGTGAATGATGGTGAAAGTTTTTCTTTTCCGGGCCACCCTGCCTTGGTGGGAATCGGCCAGTGTGATAATAAAAAAAAAAAAAATTCAAGAAGCCAGTTGCTGGACCAGGTGTCCAGCTTGTCCAGGTCTCGTTGAAGTCCTGCCTGATCTTCATTTGACTTAATTCTCATTAAATTCACATCACCTCCGAACAGGGACACTTTTGAGTCTATCCCTTCCATCACGTCATTCACATATACTAAAAATAGCACTGGTCCTAGGACCGACCCCTGTGGGACCCCGCTCGTCACAGGTGCCCACTGTGATACCTCATCACGTACTAGGACTCGTTATTGCCTCTCCGTCAGGTATTCTCTGATCCACTGCAGTGCCCTACCTGTTATACGTGCCTGATCCTCTAGTTTCTGCACTAATCTCCTGTGAGGAACTGTGTAAAAGACCTTCTTGCAGTCCAAGAAATGCAATCAACCCACCCCTCTCTCTCGTGTCTTCTGTTAGTTTATCATAAAACTCCTCTAGGTTTGTGATGCAGGATTTGCCTTCCATGAATCCGTGCTTGTTTTCCTTTATACTCTTGTTCCTTTCCAGGTCCTCCACTACTCTCCTCCTGATAAGCTTCTCCATGACTTTGCATACTATACACGTCAGTGACACTGGTCTGTAGTTTAGTGCCTCGTTTCTGTCTCCTTTTTTAAAAATGGGAACTACATTTGCAGTCTTCCATACCTCAGGTAGTAGCCCAGTTACAAGGGATGTGTTGAAGATTGTGGTCAGTGGCACACACAGCATTTCTGCTCCCTCTCTGAGGACCCACAGGGAAATGTTGTCCGGTCCCATTGCCTTTGAGGTATCAAGGTCACTTAGCAGCTTCTTCACCTCCTCAGTTGTGTTTATGTTATCCAACACTTGTTGGTATATTCCTTATTGGTCTCCCCCTCTGTCTTCCCAGTCTTCCCTGTCTCAACTGTAAATACTTCCTTAAATCTCGTGGTGAGCTCCTCGCATACCTCTTGATCGTTTCTTGTGAGTTCTCCACCTTCTTTCCTCAGCCTGATCACCTGGTCTTTGACTGTCGTCTTCCTCCTAATGTGGCTATACAGCAGTTTCGGGTCTATCTTGACTTTCGATGCAATGTCGTCTTCGTACTGTCACTGGACCTCCCTCCTTTTCTGTGCATACTCGTCTCTGACTCTTCGACTAATCTCCTTATTTTCTTGGGTCCTTTGCCTTCTGTACATTTTCAATTCTCTAGTGCACTTAGTTTTTGCCTCCCTACACCTTCGGGTAAACCAAGGACTCGCTTTGGTCTTCCCATTATTTCTGTTGCCCTAGGGAGCAAACCTTTCCTCTGCCTCCTTGCATTTTGTAACTTATTCCATCATTTCGTTTACTGACTTTTCTATCAATTCTCTGTCCCACTGAATTTTCTGTAGGAAGTTCCTCATACCTGTGTAACCCCCCCCTTTTATAGTTTGGCTTTTCCCATTCAACTCCTGTTACCTTCTACACCTGTAACTTACTATGTAATCAAAGCTCAGAACCACGTGATCACTAGCTCCAAGGGGCGTCTCGTATGTTATGTCCTCATTGTCTGAACTGCTCAGGGTGAACACAAGGTCCATTCTTGCTGGTTCATCCTCCCCCCTCTCTCTCTCTATGGTAGTTTCCCTAACATGTTGATGCATGAGGTTTTCCAGTACCACATCCATCATCTTGGCTATGTTTCGGGACAACCATGCGGCTCCAGCTTTTCTCAATCGATATTCCTGTGGTTGAAATCGCCCATAACCAGTAACTTTCTTATGCCACCTCAGCCAGTGTGTCCACCATCGCTCTGTTATTCTCTTCGTATTCCTCTCTTGGCCTCCTGCAGTTCTGTGGTGGGTTATATATCACCAATGACTACCTCATTTTCCCCAGACTGAATTGTACCTACTATGTAATCTCTTTCTTCAATCTCGTCCATGCCTTCCAGTTCCTCAAATCCCCGTGTGGATGATGATGATGATGATGATGATGATGATGATGATGATGATGATGATGATGATGATGATGATGATGATGATGATGATGATGATGATGATGATGATGATGATGATGATGATGATGATGATGATGATGATGATGATGATGATGATGATGATGATGATGATGATGATGATGATGATGATGATGATGATCGGGCACGGTCTCGTATGCGAGCATGGGCTTTCGTGTGCACGCGTGTGTACGCGCCTCGTTTACGTAATCCATTACGATTTCGGAAAAAAAAAACGAAAAAATATCGTCGTGCGAGCCTTTAATATGTAATCATTTTAGTCATTACACGCCTGCGAATAAAAATGATTGCAAATCATGACTTTTATTTACAAACGACGTGAGTTAAAATGCAAGTTGAATTCTTTACAGCGGTATGCAACATTTCCGTCACCTATTAAATTGCAGAGAGAAAATACGGACAACTATTACTCAACGGCGCCAACATTTTTGTAACAGCAATAATTGTAGAATAAATACAAAAACTCGAAAAAAATAATTTATTTATCCAAACTTCAATTTGTTTTCCTTCGATTTTCATCGAAACATAAAAGGATATATAATTATCATAAATATTACATTTATAATATAATTTATCATATTAAAATGTTTGAGGTTTTATATGAATTAATATAAGTTCTGATGAGTATATATACCTGGATGTGAGTGTTGTGAGAATAACAGTGACTGAACACCTGGAGGGGTTTATCTCATATATAATGTACCGAATAGGTAAAACTTGAGATTTTGGCTTAAATAGCAACGCTTTTCTTGCCGAACAGGGCAAGCGAAAATTTGTGTATGTAATAATTTCGTAAAATTCTGAATATATCGAACAAAAATATATTTCACTGCTTGTTCATTATCAAATTATTGTAAACTTATATAAAATATATTTAGTCGGATTAGGCTGAATTAAATTGCGCTTGTTATAATATGGTTAGGTAAGTTTTCTATGGTTCTTTTGGTACAAAATTATTTATTTTTACACTAACATAAATAAAATAAAAATTTTTACACGTATAAGAGAAAATTATAGAAAGGACGTAATTTTAAACGAGTTCTTGCTAACTGACCAGTTTTACCTGTTCGGCACGACATATATATATATATATATATATATATATATATATATATATATATATATATATATATATATTTATATATATATATATATATATATATAATGTCGTGCCGAATAGGCAGAACTTGCGATCTTGGCTTAAATAGCATCGCTCATCTTGCCATATAGGACAAGTGAAAATTTGTGTATGCAATAATTTCGCCAAAATCATTCTGAACCTAAAGAAAAAAATACATTTCATCGTGTTTGTTTAGTATTAAATTATTGTAAACAAATCTAAAATATATTTAGTTGGGTTAGGCTAAAATAAATTGTTCTTGTTATAATAAGGTTAGGTAAGTTTTCTATGATTCATTTGGTGCCAAATTATAAATTTTTACATCAACTTTAACGAAAAAAAATATATCTTTAAACGTATAAGAGAAAATTTTAGAAAGGATTTAATTTTAAACGAGTTCTTGCTAATTGACCAATTTTACATATTCGGCACGACATATATATATATATATATATATGCTCCCCCCAACAACTACAAACAATCGCACTGGGATGGTCCAATAGTGGAAAATACAGCCTCAACAATGAAGAGTGTGTCAGGGAAGGATAGAGCCCGCCTCCTGGTAGTGAGAGAACCTCATGCAGGGGATTTTCTGTTGGTTGTTCCCAACTCCAGCCTTGGCACACGCCTCGACCCACAGACCATCCACATCGGTGTTGCCCTTCGGCTTGCCGCCCCTGTTCTCGCCGAACACAGGTGTATTTGTGGCAGTGAAGCAGCAGACCGATTTGTGTACCACGGTCTTGTGTGGCGTAAATCCGAGGGAAAGACTGCAAGACATGAGGAGGTTAATAACATTATCAAGAGGAGCCTCACAACAGCCGGATGCCCAGCAGTAAGGGAGCCACCCCAGCTATGCAGATCTGATGGCAGCCAGAAGCGTCCAGATGGTATCACCCTTCAAGCCTGGACAGACGTTAAGCAGGTGGTGTGGGACTATACATGTGTATCTACCTTGGCTGATACCTATCTCCAATACACCAGGGAGGAAGGAGGGGCAGCTGCCAGCTTCAGGGAGTCCCAAAAGTCTAGAAAATATGGACAACTTGCCCATCATTATAAGTTTGTTCCCATAGGCTCATAGACCCTTGGCTCATGGGGAAAGAATGCATCTAAATTCCTTAAGGAGCTGGGAAAAACTCATCAGGGTAACCAGGAATCCCAGGGCAGCTAGTTTTCTGTTCCAGCTGCTCAGTGCAGCTGTTCAAAGGGGTAATGCCTGCTGTATTTTGGGCACACGCCCCAGCTCTGAAGAGCTGGATGAGATTTTCGCCCTATAATCGGTGATACACACGTAACAACATGTATCGTATATGCCACCTTTATATCAATATATATATATATATATATATATATATATATATATATATATATATATATATATATATATATATATATATATATATATATATATATATATAACAACACTGCGATTAGCCGAGGATTCGAACCTCATGCTGAGCTAAAATCACATGACGCTCTAACCCACAGGACCATGGAATCCTACAAGAATCAAGCACCCAGCAGAGCTAGGTGTTTTACCTTGATCCGAGGACATACGGTGGTGTGGGTGCCTCTGAGCTAATTTCAGTTTAATCTCCCTTTGTTGTACTAGGCACCACGAGCAGTATTTTAAATTATTGTAAACACGAACGAGTGGTTATTAAACAAAACTTCTCTTCTGATTCAACTTTGAAAGCCGGTGCATCATACTGAAAGGTTCGAATTGGTGCTATGCTGTGTTGGAGCCATTTTGTCATTTGTTTTAACTGAAGAAATTGGAATATTATATTCCATGCAATACCTAGTGAATGCTTAGGCTGATTGGCTTCATGTCGTCACTGCTGATATATAACTGCACTAGGAATTTATGCCGTTATTTAGTAGACTTGTAAACTATTGGCCTGTACATGTTACCCTAGAATGTTAACCACTTAGAAACTAGCAAAAAGACAACAGAGATTTATAATGACTATTTACTTCACCAAAACAAGATATGTACAGCATTTACAGCTATGTACAATGAGGTAAAGATCCAAGCAGAAGACACGGTAAAAACCGTAGTGACCAGCAGTGAAGGCAAGTCTGCCTATGCTGGTTCACGAGAGTACCACATCTCTTCACAGTTTTGGCGGGCTTCCTTGTGACTGGTTGGTTGAACCAAGGTACTGGTATAACGACGGTGCTCCTGATTGTTAAACCCTTACCACCTGGTTCGCTGGTCGGGAGGCAGCCGATATGGGTGTGTAACATACATGTGTAACATGTAGCATGCCACAGCCGTGCTCTATCCAACTTCGTTTTTCTGCGTCTATTGAGGTAGAGGGGGCAGAGCTTATAGGATACGGGGATCAATCCCTCAGCCTGGAGTCGATGTGATCACATCGATTTCAAGCTGAGGGATTAATTACTCCCAACTCCTTCCGATCTTCAACCATTATTCTCTGTACAGGACTGAGAAAACCATTGATTGATGAATGGTTTCTACAATAAAGACACCCAAACGTTGCACTAATGTCTAATTCATCTTCCTTTCAGTTCTCCGAACCATTTATTTACATACAGGTATAAGACAGACTAGGCTTGTTGAATACGGGAACACATTTCTCTGTTCATAGGGGTACGAAGATATACTCTCCGGATCATTGAGGTAGAGTGGACTAGGCTTATCAGATAGAGGGATACCTTCCTCGGATAGCGCAGAGACCGAAAAACATTTAGTTAATTATATAAAAACTCATTATTACTCATCCAATAATGTTAATGTAAATTTGTTTAATTGATGTATATATCTGAATACATATACACCAAGTTTATTGGGTGATAAATAGGATACGAAGTCATCACAGAGGCGACTAATCAGGCTGAAACCTCATTTAAAATACACATAACTATACAAAATATATATATATTAATCAGATTAATCATTGAAAGTTGATAAAATTATTTCATGAACAAAATTTACTAAAATTTGTCTGGTTATTACAAAATGAAATTCGTTTCATGTATTTTTTTTTTCATCAACCTGTCCTTCCGTTGCCTCAGCTAACAGGTCACACCTGGTCATGTTCAGAAACCTAGTGAAATCTGAAGCCTCGACCCGAAACTGGTTCAGGTGCTGAGGCAATGTGACCTTCGAGGAATATTAATTTACTTATGGATAATGATCGGAAGGTTGGATGTCTCAAGTTAACCAGAAATGAGATTTCTTTAGTTTTCACACAGTAACCAATAATCCTAATTTCATTTATCTATGGTTAAAGAAAAGCTAAAAATTTGCGCCAACAGAGGCAATATGAAGAGTGAATCTTCTGGTTACTTAGTTGCACCAGCCAAAATTCAAGTCATTCAAAAGAAATATCTTGAAGTTACGTCATGGAAAATAAAACTAAGCAACTTTTTAATTAATATTCGCAGCTGCACAGTCTAATTATAATTTCAAGGTAGGATACACAAGAGTTCAAAATTTGAAACCTATGGGAGGCGGCGTTCTCAAAATATTGCACCGAAGTCACAGCGTTAGTTGCTTGTGATCTTAACAAGCTCTAAATACACATCTCGGTTACAGCCTTAGTCTTCATTTAAGTAAGGTGCAATAATAATGAAAGTTTGACACGAGCACAAGCTACCCTCGTGAAAACATGAGAGGAAGAAATAGAAAGTCCAAAACCCACTACGGTTATTGCGACTCAAAATCGAAATAACTTGATTGCAGACAGACCACAGAAAGGATGGGGTTAGAACTCATGGCACTGTCATTAACTCCATCATAACTATTACAGCAGTCACCACCACTACCACCCCTCATAATCACTATCACCACCGTCATTATCACCGCCGTCATTATCACCACCGTCATTGTCACCACCGTCATTGTCACCACCGTCATTGTCACCACCGTCATTGTCACCACCGTCATTGTCACCACCGTCATTGTCACCACCGTCATTATCCTCACCGTCACTATCACCACCGTCATTACCACTGAATTAATCATCTCTCCTCTGGTATTGTTATATCCAGTACTGCCACCTCCAAAACAAAGTTACAGACCTTGGGCACCTGTTTGCTATCCACACTACACTATTTACTGTCTCCTGGGTCGAGCTTCATGCATCCCGACTGAGTTGAAGTCTGGTGTAGATACAGTCAACACGTCCCCAGGTCCTCCTGCACGTCCATGCACAAATGCAGAAAAAGATATAGCATTGAGTAAAGAAACTCGCCAGCATATATGAATGTTAACATTGGTGTCTGACAGGAGAAGTATTGGCTGTTTGTTTTGTTATCGTGTGTGCACTTGCATAGTTGTACAGTGTACTCGCCTAGTTGCATTTCCAACTAGGCGAGTACATGGAGTTGAAAATCGCAGTTCTCTATTCCTTCCGATCTATGCCTATCTTAGGCAGTTATGAGAGCTCCTGTGAGCTTTCGTGTTTTTCAGAATAATTTTATTTTTACAAACTTATAAAACTTTAAAAAATAATTTTTGCACCTCTGAATTTCTGTAGTTTTCTTTCTTTTGTAGACCTGAAGAGGAGAATAAAAAGTGTGCGTGAATTTTATAACTGTATGTGTATATTTATTTATGAGTATATTTATTGATGAGTTCTGTATATTAGGAATTTACATGCATGCTGAATTTCAAAGAATGTAGAACCTCATAATTTAAAATGTGTTCCTCGAATTCCTCAGGCGCCGGGCAGGAGCCCAAGATGCAACAAGCATTCACTTTCCGGATCGCCACACTGAGGTTCTGGAGGAGAAAAGTGGCAGCTCTCAGGTCTCTGATGGATTCAATGAGCCTGGAACCCAGCACTGTCAGAAAACCCGTGGTAAGCTTTCCCCATGATCGAAGGGTCTTCCTTACCTATAGGGACGACGTAGTACCACTGGAATAGCTGGGTTCATCTACCTCTTCCAGATTGTGTGTATGCTCAGGTAGAACTTCCTTCACCAACTCACTGGGTCCATTGGAGGAAGATAAGGCTGGCAAGGCCATCCCAATGTGACTGGAAGTGTGGTTTGCTGCCACTGATGTTCATCCAGGGAAACAGTTTATAACATTTTCCTTGCATGAACTTTAGGAGATTGTCCTACTATCCCAGTCTGGGGCTGACAAAGGATGGAGAGAGAATCATAAAAAAAGTTCAGTGAGGGACTGGCACCTGATAAAAAGATACAGGGTTTCGTGTGCATCAATGTCGCTGATCCTGATTTCCATCCGCTTGAGGTCAGAGGCTTTTTCCCAGGATTTCATCAATGTTAGTAGACCAAGTGGCGGGTTCAGAATTCCACAAACTTGCGGGATCCCGAACCCCAGCTGCCTTGGTCTCAGCATGATGGCTGCATTACGTCTCACCATTCTCACTGCTGCCCTGCCAACAAGGCGTCCAGCGATTGATCTCATTCATTCATCTGTCTTTCAGTACACAGAGGTGTGCTCCTGCAAAGAGAGGCCTAATCATAAAGGGGGGACACTATTTCTACCTCAACAGGTTGAAGGCAGATACTTGGCCAAGTTAATCAAATAGGATTTACTCGCATGTACGTAAAATTCGCCCGATCTGTCTGGGAGTCTAAATTTCAGCCATGTGATTCATCGAAAGGTTTAGAAGCTTTTCCAACATTGAAATGAGAAGAGCGGCAACCACGTCTTATTCCAGTGACAACATTATTCTCTAAATTACCCCTATGAAGCATCTGTCCATTCCACTTCCACTCACATGTCTCCTCCCTCCCCTTACCATCACTGGCTCTTTAGACAATTAAGTGAGGGCCGATGATATTTACACTAGTCAGGCACAAAGTGAATGAAACAGTGCGTGTGACGTCATGAGGAGATGTGCATGTCAGGTGAGTAAAGAATATCGGGCCCTCATTAGCAGAGTTATTCACGCAAACAGTAGGTGTGCTGGGTCATATTTTGTCCCCGTAGAAAGCAGCAGCTCTGCCCCTGCAACCAGCTGAATGCTCAACAGCAACCTAATCAATTTCAACGACATCCTGGTGGCAATCAAATCCCCTAAGCACCTTGTTTCAGTGCTGCAGGTAAATTTACAGACCTTGTCAGACAGGTAAATGGAGGGTCCAACAACATAGAAACCAGAGGCACTGATTGGGCATGGCGAAATCTGCTTTCATTTTGCAGCGTTCGTCTATTAATACCTGCAAAAGGTGGGAAATCACCAGCCTTATCAGCCATCACAGTAGTACCCAACTTTCTTGGAGAAGATAACGTGAGGCTAACGCTCATTCAATGCACGAATCGCCGAAACAAACCCAAGAAAAGTTCCACTGACAGGGAGAAAGCTTGCGCTTGGATTAGGAAGAAAATTTAAAAAGGCAAAATGGTTAAGGAAACCAGAATAATCACCAGCTCAAACACTAAGGCACACACACACACATACAAACCTAGCGGGACCAGCATCACTAACAATTCTGATGAGAACTTCCCAGAACCGATAATATTAAAATAATCAGATGTTCAAAAAGCGATTGTGCCATTCCCAGCAGGTTGTGCAGGGAATTACATTGAAATACGACCTAAGCAATTCAAAGAGATGGTTAATCCGGTGTTAGGGGAATCCACAAGGTATTATCTCCAATCGGAGATTACATAAGCGCCCAGATATTATCCTCATACGTCTCTATTAAAACGGTATGATGATAAACATCGTAACGAATATGACAAATTGATGATTTAGGCTTAAATACAACAACGGTCATTTTGTCAAAAACCATATTGAGAAAATTGTACATATACTGTAGTATTGGCGCGCCTCTGACAAAAGAGTGATGGCGTGAGCAATGGTGAATGTGTTTCTTGTTTTACGGGTCATCCTGAAGATGAACATCAAAATGGTATACAATACCGACAGGTTGGTAGGTAAGACACATAGGCAACAGTTAGGCAACTTTATTCCGAAACGTTTCGCCTACACAGTAGGCTTCTTCAGTCGAATACAGAAAGTAGGCAGGAACAGTAGAGATGTGAAGACGATGTAATCAGTCCATCACCCTTGAAGTCGTAGAATTTGAGGTTGACAACCTCAAATTCTATCACTGTCTTGCCAGAGGTGCGCCTACACTACAGTTAAATAACTGTATATATGTTGGTAGAATTACCGAGAATATGTAAAGTAAAAGGACACAAGTGCAACTAATGTGATATTTTTTTGTGGCAACGTTTTGCTTTCCAGGAGCTCTGTCAAGCCGTTACGGCTTGACAAAGCTCCTGGAGAGCGAAACGTTGCCACAATAAAATGTCACATTAGTTGCACTTGTGCCCTTTTACTTTACAGTTAAATAACTGTAGAATATCAACACTCCTCCTTTGGAGCACAGGCAGTGTACTTTCCACCTCCAGGATTCAAGTCCGGCTAACCAGTTTCCCTGAATCCCTTCATATGTTAATTTCCTTACACTCCAACAGTCCGTCAAGTCATAAGAATCATTTGTATGTATTCTCTAACACGCTCATGCACCCTTGCTGCAAGTTCAAGCCCCTCGAACACAAAACCTTCTTTACTCCTTCCCTTCAACCTTTTCTAGGGCGACCCCTACCCCCGCCTTCCTTCCATAACAGATTTATACACCCTCCAAGTCAAACTATTTCATTCCGCCCTCTTTAAATGTCCGAACCACCTCAACAACCCCTCGTCAGCCCTCTGAATAATACTTTTAGTAACCCCGCACCTCCTTTTAATCTCCTAGCTACGGATTCTCTGCATTGTATTCACACCACACATTGCCCTCAGACACGACATCTCCACTGTTCCCAGCCTTCTTGTTGCAACATTTACGACCCATGTTTCACACCCATATAAAAGCGTTGCTACCACTATACTTTCATACATTCCCCTCTTTACTTCCATGGATAACGTTCTTTGTCTCCACGACACACACATGTCATGTCGAGTAAGTAAAACTTGCGGTTTTGTCTTAAATAGCAACGCTCTTCTCGCTCAATAAGGCAAGCGAAAATTTGTATACGCAATAATTTCACAAAAATCATTTTGAACGGTCTCAGAACGGGCCACGGGGGGCGTTGACCCCCGAAACCCTCTCCAGGTAAACTCCAGGTAAACGAAAAAATATATTTCATTATGTTTATTATTAAATTATTGCAAACTTATCTAAAATATGTTTAGCTGGATTAGGCTAAATTAAATTGCGCTTGTTATACTGTTAGGTAAGTTTTCTAGGATTCGCTTGGTACAAAATTGTTAATATTTACATTAACATAAATGAAAAAAATACATCTTTAAACGTATAAGATCAAATTTTAGAAAGGACTTAACTTTAAATGAGTTCTTTCTTATTGACCAGTTTTACTTACTCGGTACGACACACGCACGCACGCACGCACACACACACACACACACACACACACACACACACACACACACACGAATCACAGGGATGTTAGGAAGTATTTCTTCAGCCACAGAGTAGTCAGTAAGTGGAATAGTTTGGGAAGCGATGTAGTGGAGGCAGGATCCATACATAGCTTTAAGCAGAGGTATGATAAAGCTCACGGCTCAGGGAGAGTGACCTAGTAGCGATCAGTGAAGAGGCGGGGCCAGGAGCTCGGACTCGACCCCCGCAACCTCAACTAGGTGAGTACAACTAGGTGAGTACACACACACACACACACACACACACACACACACACACACACCAAAGCTACTGTGGGTGTGCCTTTATTTTGCTTGCCAGCAAAATCATCACAAAACTAAGAATGTTACAGAATTTTTTTCCATGCAGCTCATTAAGCGAATTGATTGGGAAGGAAGATATAGTGTCAGTACAAATGAAACTTTCTTACGCTAACCTATCCTACCTATCCTACCTATCCTTGTAATAATAAAAATAGCTTTCCCAAACTTTTTTTACACCACCAGCTACTGTTTACTTTTCAGAGTAAATAGAATATTTAGTGCATTTTTTCAGTATATTTAAGATGCAAAGATATTTTCTTTAACCCCCCTTGACTGGTACTGTTTGACTGACATGCAGCCTTTATGATCCTATTGTCGAGAAGCCTTAAACCCAAGTGAACTAAAAAAGTCTAAATATTTTAAGCAACTGTACTATTAAAAATAAATTAAAGCTAAATCTAGGGAGTGTCAATAATTCTGCATCACTCTATACGGCTTTCAAACAATAATGTGTATGAATTGGTATCCAGGAATTTCCAATATCTGTTGACGATTCATGCGTAGCAAATACTGGATCTCGCAGCTTCCACACTGGCCATATCAATATCATATTCAACTTTGAATTATATAACTATGTATAAACTGAGCGAGTAGCGTTTCTGCGTCTTGATTAGGTGACAGAGGATCGAGTCTACATAGCACCTAGCATTCAGTGAAACACTTGAGCTTATTGCTACAAATAAACTTAATTATAATGAGGCAGCAATATGAAAAAAATTGCAATTTGTAGGGGTTCGAACTGGTGGGACGGTTTTTGCTTCGCTTACGTTACACCACTGGGACTTTCGCCACTGTTAACCTCCAATATTCTCTACGCTAAGTTATCAACATGGATTTAGCACTTCATGAAACAGAGCAGTAATACTGACACGATCATCGATGTTTAAAATATCTCAATATAAAAAGTCGCCAACAGTTGCTCACCCCAGACTTAAACAGATTTCAGGACGCTAGTTCTGTTCACAGTCTAAAGCAGTTAATATTCCCACCTAAACGCTATATATATATATATATATATTTTTTTTTTTTTTTTTTTTTTTTCAACAAGTCGGTCGTCTCCCACCGAGGCAGGGTGACCCAAAAAAAAAGAAAGAAAATCCCCAAAAAGAAAATACTTTCATCATCATTCAACACTTTCACCACACTCACACATTATCACTGCTTTTGCAGAGGTGCTCAGAATACAACAGTTTAGAAGCATATACGTATAGAGATACACAACATATCCCTTCAAACTGCCAATATCCCAAACCCCTCCTTTAAAGTGCAGGCATTGTACTTCCCATTTCCAGGACTCAAGTCCGACTATATGAAAATAACCGGTTTCCCTGAATCCCTTCACTAAATATTACCCTGCTCACACTCCAACAGATCGTCAGGTCCCAAGTATCATTCGTCTCCATTCACTCCTATCTAACACGCTCATATATATATATATATATATATATATATATATATATATATATATATATATATATATATATATATATATATATATATATAATATATATATATATATATATATATTTATATATATATATTATATATATATTATATTTATATATATATTTATATTTATATATATATATTTATATATATATTTAATTTTCAATGGTATTTTTCTATTGTAGATTGTTTTTTCACAATCTTTAGATGTGCATTCGTAATTCACAAACATCTTACTCTTTTGAGATGAAGCTATGGTCGATGTTTCGCACTGTTCTGGGCCATGATATTTCGCAATAATGGTCCAGGATGGACCGAAACGTCGTTTATATTTTCATCTATAATTTGTGGATTAATTGTGAATTGCTTCGGTCACAGAAAAGTGACTTATTTCATGACTTATGCAGTCATAAGATACACTAAATCCAGATGGGCCATGTACCGCCTTCTTTGTGGGAAATTTTCGGATTTTCTCAATGGAAGGGAAAGGTAGCTCCAAATTCTTAGCTCGAGAACCCTTTACCAGCATCAAGGCACCCATTTTCCCTCTCCCCGTCCCTGAAAGTATATGTATTCACGAACAATAGCAATAATTCTTCTGTTTGTTAAAATGCGAACTATGAGTTTTCCTAGATAACACCCGAGTGTAAGATAGAACGCGATTAACATATTTCATAATGGCTCACACCTGTGTGTATGTATTGTGGTTAGAACTGCCTGCATAAATTATCCATGATAATTGGCTACCAAGCTGGTCCATCCCTGATGACTGCATTCACGTCTAGACTAACCCTAATGACTGTATTCATGTCCAGACTATCCCTGATGACTGTATTCACGTGTAGACTATCCCTGATGACTGTATTCATGTTTAGACTACCTCTGATGGCTGTATTCATGTCCTGACTATCCCTCTTGACTGACGTCGAGTGTTTTTCCTTAGTGGTTTCAAGTCAATACTATTCAGAGTAGCGTTGCTGGCTATCTTCCAGCTCAGTGTCCTTGCTTACTGAGCTGTGGTCCAGACGCTTCCCAGTGACTTACTGGCTTAAAACACAGACGTACGTACCGAATGACTTCAAGACCAGTCTGTCTTCAAACGACCATTATCTTTGCTGACTGATATATCAAGATATTCTTCAATAAGTTATCATAATTTAAATATGGAAAATCGTAGAGGGAACAGTCTCGAATCTGCACACGGAAATTACTCCTTACGAAAGCAAAAGACTCTCCAGGCGTACAATATCCCCCAGTGAAAAGCATGGGTGAAATGAGTATACTAAGAGACAAAAAAAAAAAAGTTTGAGAGGCCCAAGATGTTCAACTGCCTCCCAGCATACATAAAGGGGATTACCAATATACCCTCTAGTTGTCTTCAACAGAGAGCTGGACAGGCACCTAAAGTCAGTACCTGACCACCCGGCTGTGAATCGTACGTCGGTTTGTATGGGGCCGGCAGTAACAGCCTGGTTGATCAAGCCCTGATCCACCACGAGGCCTAGTTATGGACCGGGCCGGGGGCTCCCCCCCCTAGGGCGGGAAGGTGCCAGAGCCAGAGCTTGCTACCACCTGCAACTCATAAAACTGCCATTCCCACGAGCAGACCTAGCATCTCCATAGGAGTCCCGTGAGGGCGGGGAATGGGTCTAGCCCTGGGGACAGTTGGTCTCAGAAGATGAGGAGGTATTTGTACCTCCTCCCATGGCAGACATAAGTCTGACACACTCCCAAGACAGGGATTATTATTATTATAATCAAAAAGAAGCGCTAATCCACAAGGGCTATACAGCTCCCAAGACAGGGAGCCAAGGCCGGGTCAGCATCTGGAAAAGACCCGGACAGGAAGAGTACCGGCGAATCAATAAGTTTTTGGCATTATATGTATTCTAAAACCATATTATATTTTTTTTTAGGAGAAATTATACCCTTTCGGTATTGCTTTTTCTGATAAAATTGTTTAAACGCGCAACTTTACTGTTTCCTAATTAAATTTCTCACAAAAGCTTTCTTTAGTTTTTGAGGTTAAGCTTTTTGTGGTGAATATCGAGAGAGAGAGAGAGAGAGAGAGAGAGAGAGAGAGAGAGAGAGAGAGAGAGAGAGAGAGAGAGAGAGAGAGAGAGAGAGAGAGAGAGAAGAGAGAGAAAAGAGAAAAGAGAAAAAGAGAAGAGAGAGAGAGAGAGAGAAAGAGAGAGAGAGAGAGAGAGAGAGAGAAAGAGAGAGAGAGAAAGAGAGAGAAAGAGAGAGAAAGAGAGAGAGAAAGAAGAGAAAGAGAGAGAAAGAGAGAGAAAGAAGAGAAAGAGGAAAGAGAGAGAGAGAGAGAAGAGAGAGAGAGAGAAGAAGAGAGAGAGAGAGAGAGAAGAGAGAAAGAGATAAAGTAGAAATCAAGAGAGGAAAATCAGAAATTTATCTGTTCATGATAAAT
>NC_069465.1:13437721-13440221 GCF_026875155.1 Cherax quadricarinatus
TGTAGGAAACGTAAGTATCTTTTTCCATATTTTGCCAATAAAGGATTGCATTAAAGAACAAAAAGAGACAGTACCATGACTGGAACAATACACAAATAACCCGAACACAGGAGAAGCTTACGACGATGTTTCGATCCGAAACGTTGTCGTAAGCTTCTCTCTCCTATGTGCGGGTTATTTGTGTGAGAATTGCATTATACTGCTTTTGTGCTTATCTAGACAAAGTTATTGTACCTAGATTGGAGAGTCTCGAAAAGCCACATAAATGGAAAATGACAACGTTTAAAGAGAGGAGGGTCAGTGGAGGTGAAAATATGTGGCTAGGCAGAAAAAGAGCTGATGCTGACTGGATTTAAACACAAGGTGGAAAGAGAGTGGGAAGGATTTTCGTCAAGAGATGCAGGGAAATTGTTATAAAATTATTGGAGGAAGGAAAGGAACAGGAAAGGGCAAGAGGTACTGACGAAAAGGTGCACACACTGGTAGAGAAACTAAGGGAATTGAAGGAACTAGAGATAAAGAAGGAAAGAGGGAATGAGGCAGAGACTGAAATAGAAACAGCAGGTGGGGAAGAGAGAAGGGAAGAGGGAAGAAATAGATTCATCTAAGGCAACGGAGCAATAGAAGAGATAATGGAAACAACAAAGGAACTTTTACTAAGAAAGAAATCTAGAGGAAATAGGAGGAAAAAGAGTCACTAATTAGGAACTATGATAATAATAATACGAGTATCAGAGGATCAAAAAAATAGTTGTTTTTGATCTTACAGGAGAGAGTGAAGTGCTCCAGGTGACAAATTTTCAGAAAATAAGAATAAGCCCAATTAATCTGAACCTTGCAACGGAGTCGGCAAGAAACAAGATGGAAGCCATTGTTAAGGCATATGGAAAGATATCGACACGCGTTCCTCAATCAAAACAGAAAAGATAAGGGAACAGCTGAGGGAGAAAATAAGACACGGACAAAGTGAAACAGAGAATGCAGGCAGAACCATGGAAGGTCAGCCTTCACGGAAACGACAGGCGGAATCCCACATATACTATTCTCTCATCTCCCATTCAATCACAATAACACAAACCAGCCTCGTTCTACCCTCATGCTCATATTCTCCCTCACCGACAGTTCTAACCACTTTCTAGTGTACGAGCCTTATAACCACCTCTCAACTCAATCCCAAACACAAACATCCCTCTGCTGCCCGTCCTCCTCTCACTTACACCCAAAATCCTGACCCCCTTCTAGTGCAAGAACCATTCCCACATCTGCCCTTAACAACCAACTTTCTACACTCCTCTGTATCCGATTCCTGTAACCCATGAGAAAGGATCAGGATGTTATGGAATGAAATACTGGAAAGGATATTACACAAATGCAGATGGAACAGCAAACAATAGTGACGTATACAAAGAGCAAATGGCAATCAACGATTAAAATGAGCTGATATCAGATGCACTCTTCCCAGGTGGATATCACATGAAAAAAGTATATAGGAAAGAGAAATTATATTGCTGCTACTTGAGAATCAGAGAAATTATTAAAAGAGATCAACAGAGAGGAGTTGAATGGCTACATAAGAGGAAAACACAAGACTTGGGGGATGGGGGATTCAAAGTGAAGAGAGCAATGATGTACAACCAGTTACAAAAGAGCAAGAGACCAGTATAGTAATACAATGACATCACCATTGATAAAGTGGCTGGAAGAGCCCACGTGAGTAGTGACAGAGAATCTTGCGCCATACATTGAACCAGAAACTTGGAGGCCTGAAATGATGGAGGTGGTTATGGAAAACATAACCACCTCCATCATTTCAGGCCTCCTCAACATAATGCATGAGCATAACAGCGACACAGCTGAGCGGCAGAGAGGACGAAGCTGTTTAACTGGGCGGAACATTGAGTACGCGAGGCCCTTCAGTGACTATAGACTACGGAGTTTCGAATGCCTTGTGAAAGTCATCTTGGAAGGAAACATAGCATGGGAAGGAAAAGGAAGAAACCAGAATTCACGAGAAGAAACTGAAGAGGCATTAGAAAATTCCTGAATAAGGTGCCGTAAGAAAGGTAACCTGAAGGAAACACAAATGAAAGGGCGTACATAGAGTAGCTAGAGATTACCAGAACGTAGAAGAGAAATTCATAAACATGAGTGGAAAAAGCAATGACAATAAGAAAGAGACCCCATGGTTCACCCACAGGAACAGAGAGGCTAAAGCAGAAAGAACAAGTGATGTAAAAATTATACAGCAAAGTCATTAGGAAAGCAGTAAAGTGAAGAGTCAGTAACTAATATGCGCGAGTAGGGAAAAGGCTTAACAACAATTTGAGAATAACAGCATCGAAAGCCAAATCTGAGCCGAAGTTGTTGTACAGCCACATCGGAAGGAATAAAACAGTAAAGGACTGGACAAAATGACTAAATTGAGGAGAGCTCATGGGAAATGGCTCGGAAATCTGCGAGGAGCTTAAAAGATTTAAGGAAGTACTCCCCACTAGAGAAT
>NC_069465.1:13446093-13504848 GCF_026875155.1 Cherax quadricarinatus
TTGTGTTGTGTTATTTTACCATTCGTCCTAGGCCAGCATTAACACGGGCCTACCCCCCAGCCTGTGTGTGTGTATGTGTGTGTGTTGTGGTGTGGTGTGTGGTGTGTGTGTGTGTGTGTGTGTGTGTGTGTGTGCTTACCTAGTTGAGGTTGCAGGGGTCGATTCCAAGCTTCTGGCCCCGCCTCTTCACTGGTCGCTACTAGGTCACTCTCCCTGAACCATGAGCTTTATCATACCTCTGCTTAAAGCTATGTATGGATCCTGCCTCCACTACATCGTTTCCCCAAAAACTATTCCACTTCCTCCGACTACTCTGTGGCTGAAGAAATTACTTCCTAACATCCCTGTGATTCATCTGGGTCTTCAACTTCCAACTGTCCCCCCTTGTTGCTGTGTCCCATCTCTGGAACATCCTGTCTTTATCCACCTTGTCAATTCCTCTCAGTATTTTGTATGTTGTTATGTCCCCCCATCTCTCCTGTCCTCCAGTGTCGTCAGGTTGATTTCCCTTAACCTCTCCTCGTAGGACATACCTCTTAGCTTTGGGACTAGTCTTGTTGCAAACCTTTGCACTTTTTCTAGTCTCTTTACGTGCCTGGCTAGGTGTGTGTGTGTGAGAGAGAGAGAGAGAGAGAGAGAGAGAGAGAGAGAGAGAGAGAAGAGAGAGAGAGAGAGAGCTGCGATGTATGTAAAAGGACAGAGATGCAAGAGAGCAGGGAGTGTGCGAAGACAAGAATGTGTAGGGGGCCAGGGATGTGCGGGGATAGGGTTGGGTTGTGAGTTGTAGGGTTGTGAAGAGAAGGGCTGTGGGGTAGGGCTGTGGGGTTAGAACTGTGGGGGTAGGGTTGTGGGGGCAGGGATGAGTGGGGGCAGGTACGTGTCGGGGCACAATGTGGTTGAATGTGGGGTTTTGATGCATAGGTGGAGGTTAGCATGTTTGGGGGTTGGGGCTTGGGACGTATGGGTGTGGGGTTGAGACGTATGGGTGGGGAGTCTGGATGTGGGGATGGGACGTCTGGATGGGGGATGGGACGTCTGGGTGGGAGTTGGAACGTCTGGGTGGTAGTTTCGGTGCATGGGTGGGGATTAGGACGTATGGGCAGGATGAGACGTATGGGTGAGTGTTGGAACGTATGGGTGGGGAATCGCATGCGTGGGTGGGGGTTAGGATACATGGGTAGTGGTCGGGATGCGTGGGTGGGGGGTTGGAAAGTATGGGTGATAGTTGGGATATATGGGTGGGATTGCGATGCGCGGGTTGGGGTTGTGATGCGTGGTGGGGGTTGGGATGCGTGGGTGCGGGATGGGATACGTGGGTGAGGTTGGAATGCGTGGGTGAGGGCTGGGATGCGTGGGTGAGGGTTGGGATGCGTGGGTGAGGGTTGGGATGCGTGGGTGAGGGTTGGGACGCGTGGATGAGGGTTAGGATGCGTGATGAGGGTTAGGATGCTGGGTGTGGTTGGGTGCGGGGGTGGGGATTGGGATGCGTGGGTGGGGGTTTGGGGGATGCGTGGGTAAGGCAGATATTAGGGGGGGGGGGTTAAATATAGAGGGGTGTTAGATCATGGGGGATTAGGGATGTAGGAACAAAAATTTAAGGGGAGGCATGTGTGGAGTAAGGAATGAGGTGCATAGGATATGTGGGGGGAAAGGGATGGCAAAGCGGGGGATCCCGGTCAGTGTGCAAGTGACGGAGTCCCGAACCCTGGGGGGTATTCCGGGGACAAACGCCCCCGCGGCTGGCCCATGCCCGGGCCTATGGATCAGGGCTGATCAACCAGGGTTACTGCGGGACGCACGTAGCCCAAACCACAAACACCCCGGGCTGATCTGTGTGGTGTATGTTGGTCTCACCTATTGAGGTTGCGGGGGTCTGCCCGAGCTCCGGGCCCGGGTTATGTGTAGGGTTTGTGTACCACCTATTTATCCCTAGTTAGGTTGGGGGGGGGTCGAGCCCGAGCTCCGGGCCCCGCCCTTCACTGTCGCTACGGGGCACCTCCCGACCGTGACTTTATCATCCTCGTTTAAAAAGCTATGTAGGGATCCCCCCTCCACAATCGCTTCCCAAACTTCCACTTACTGACTACCCCGGGGGCTAAAGAAATACTTCCTAAATCCCGGAACATCGGCAGCCCCAACTTGTCCCCTTTTTACTGTTCCAATCTCTGGAACCCCCTGTTTTTTGTCCCCCTTGTCAATTCCTCAGTATTTTTATGTTGTTATCATGTCCCCCCATTCTCCGTCCCCCAGTGTCGTCAGTTGATTTCCTTAACCTCCCCGTAGACATCCCTTAGCTCTGGCTAGTGTTTTTGCAAACCTTTGCACTTTCCTATTTTTTACGGGGGCTTGGGTAGGTGTGGTTCCAAAATGGTGCCGCCCTACCCCAAATGGGCCTAACTAACGGTGTACAGGGTCCGAACGATTCCTTATTAAGATTCGGAAAGCTGTTTTGAGGTTTGCTAGGCGCCCATATCGCAGCAGTTTTTTGGGTTTTGTGCCTTCAGAGATGTGCCTGGTGTTATACCACCCCAAATCTTTTTCCCTTTATGAGGTTTGTAGTCTCTGACCCCCAGACTGTTCTCCCGCCCTTTTTTTGGGCCCTTCCCAATCTTCAGACTTTGCACTTGGGGGGATTGAACTCCAAAAAGCCAAATTGCGGGCCCCGGGTTCTGAAAGCCTGCCCCCAACCCCTTTTTGAAAGTTCGGGCCTGGTCTTCGATCGAGGGGTATTTTTTCTCATCAATTTCACTTTCATCTGAAAACAGGGACCCCCTCAATTCTTTTCCCTTTCCCGTCATGTCGTTCACAAATACCAAAAAAACGGGCACGGGGTCCTGGGGACTGACCCCTCGGGACCCCGTGGCCCCACAGGTCCCCACTCGGGACACCCCCCCACGTACCATGACTCGCTGCTGTCTTCCGACAATTTTCCCCTGATCCTTTGTAGTCCCTTCCCTTTTTAACCCTCTTGGTCCCCCCAGTTTTTGCACCAATCTCTTGTGGGGAAAACTGGGGTTCAAAACCCCCTTTTTGCAGCCCAAGAAAATTGCAATCCCCCCACCCCTCCCTTTGTTTTCCCTGTTTTGTAAACCATGCCCTAGAACTCCAGGGGGGTTTGTGACACAGGTTTTCCCCCGTCCTGAAACCATGGGGCTGCTGTTGATAGTTTCTTTCCCTTTTCTAGGTGTTCCACCCACTCTTCCCTGAAATCTTCTCCATGATTTTGCCTTTACAAATCTTTTCAGGGGACACTGGCTGTAGTTTAATGCTTCATGCCCTTCCCCTTTTTTTAAAAGATTGGGCCCTTACATTGTTTGTCTTCCTTGCCTCAGGCAATCCCCCTGTTTCGATAATGATTGAATATTTTTTGTTGGGGGTACCCCATAGCGCCTCGCCCCCCTCTCTCAATACCCGGGGGGAGATTTTTATCGGGCCCCCATTCCCTTTTTGATTTTCCCTAGCTCACTCAGAACCCTTCACTTCTTCCTCGGTTGGTCCCTGTGTCCAGCACTTGGTGGTGGGGCCCCCCTCCCCGCCTTTGGGGGGAGTCCCCTTCTGTCCCTCTGTAAAACCTTCTTTGAATTTTCTTGTTGAGTTCTTCCCCATATTTCCCCCCGGTCATTTCCTGTTGTCTCTCCCCCTTTCCTTCCTTAGCCTGATTACCTGGTCCTTGACTTTTGTTTTCCTCCTGATGGGGCCCTGACAACAGTTTGGGGTTTAAATTTTGGGCCTTTCGCTGTTTATGTCATTTTCATATTGTCTTTGGGGCCTCCCTTCTTATCTGTGCATATTCATTTCTGGCTCTACGACTTTTCCCTTCCTTATTCCCCGGGGGCCTTTCCCCCTTCTATATTTCTTCCTTTCCCCTTAGCACACTTGTTTTTGCCTCCCTGAAAACTTGGGTAAACCTTTGGGGTTTCATCCGGGCTTTTTCTTTACTCCGTTACCCGGGGTACAAACCTCTCCCGGGCCCCCTTTTTCCCTTTTATTGCTACATTTTCCCATTTTCTAAATTAACGGCTTCCCTGCCAGTTCTCTGCCCCCAACTGAACCCCGTTCGGGTTTGTTCCTCTTTTCCTGGGTAGCCCCCCTTTCTTGTAGTTTGGTTTTTCCCTTTCCGGGCCTTCCTGCTTTTTCCCCCCCCACTTGTTTTTCTACTGGTTTTTCAAAGCTTAAAAACCACATGGCCCACTTTTCCCAAAGGGGGCTTTTCATATTTGCCCTTTCGATATTGCACTACTGAAGGTGTTTACTAAGCCCACCCTTTGCGGGTTCTCCTCCCTCTCTTTTTTAAATGCCCCCTTACGTGTTGGTACATGAAGTTCCCAGTCCACCTCCATCATCAAAGCCCCCCAAAATATCGGGGGCCCCCATGGGGGTCCAATTTTCTCCCAAAATCTTTTCCCCTTTGGGGGTTAAAGTAAACCCAATGCAGGAGCTTTGCCCTGCATGAAATAAGCCCCTTCGGGCCCACTCTAGCCAGTGTGTAACCCAAATCGCTCTTTTGCTCCCCGTCGTACTGTTCCCTTGGCCTCCGGTGTTCTGGGGGGGGTTTTTTACATCATGCTTTTAAACCAATTGGGACCTCCAGATGAAGTGTTCCCACTATGTAATCACTTTCCCTTTTCCGCTATTCCCTATCCAGCTCATCAAAAATTTCCCGCGATTTTTGATCAAAGGGGGGGGGGGAACGCCACCCCCTCCCCCCCCCTGTTCCCTCTGTCTTTCCCCAGGATTTGGTATCCCCTTGGGAAAAATGGGATCTGTTAAACATACCTGTAAACTTTTTTTCTGTGGAAACTATGATTTTCCGGTGGGTGCTTTTTTGACTCCCTTTTTTGCCACTCCCCCCAAATTATTTTTTTATTCCAAACAGCGTTTGTGACCCTACCTTTTAGTTTTTCCCTTTCCCCAAAACTGTGGTTTGGGGGGGGGCCTGTGAGGGTGGGGGACCTGGTGGGGGCCCCTGTGTGTGTGTATGTGTGTGTTTGTGTGTTGTGTGTTGTTTGTGTGTGGGGTTGTTTTGTGGGGGGTGTGTGTAGTGGGTTTTGGGGGGTTGGGGGTGTGTGGTGGGTGGTTGGTGGGTTTGTAGGGTGGGTGTGGTTTGGGGGGGGGTGTGTGGGGGGGTGTGTGGGGTGGGTGTGTTTGGGGGGGGTTGTTTTGGGGTGGGTTTTGTGGGGGGGTGTGTGGGGGGGGGGTTTTTTTTTTTTTTTGGGGGGGGGGGGGGTGGGGTGTGGGGGTGGGGTGGGGGGTGGGTGTGTGTGGGGGGGGTTTTGTGTTGGGGGGTGTGTGTGGTGGGTGTGTGTGGGGGGGGTGTGTGTTGTGGGTGGGGTGGGTGGGTTTTGTGTGGTGGGGGTGGGGGGTGGGTGTTGTTTTTGTGTGGTGTGTGGGGTGGTGGTGTGTGTGTGGGGGTGTGTGTGATGGGGTGTGAGTGGGGGGTGTTTTGAGTGTGGTGTGTGAGGGCTGATGTGTGAGTGTGGTGTGTGTTGTGGTGTGTGTGTGTGGTGTGGTGTCTGATTGTGTGTGTGGGGTGTGTGCATGGTATGTTGTGTGTGTGTGTGTGGTTGTGTGTGTGTTGTGTGGGGGTGTGTGTGTGTGGTTTTGTGTGTGGTGGGTGTGTGGTGTGTGGTGGGGGTGTGGGGTTTTGGGGGGGTGGGTGGGTTGTGGGTGTTTGGGGTTGGGGTGAGTTGGGTGTGTGAGGTGGGTGTGAGTGTGGTGTTTTTGAGTGTTTGGGGTTTTGGGGTGGGGTGTGTGTGGTGGTATGGTTTGGGGGTGTGGGGGTGTTGTGTGTGTGTGGGGGTGGGGGTTTGGTGTGTTTGGGGGTGGTGTTGGGTGGGGTGGGTGGGGGGGGGTGTTTTGGTTTTTGTTGTGTGTGGTGTGTGTGGGGGTTGTGTGTGTGGGGTGTGTTGTGTGTGGGGTGTGGGGGTGTTGTTTGTGTGTGTGGTTTGTGTGTGTTGGTGTGGGTTTTGGTTTTGTGTGTGTGTGGTGTGTGTGTTTTGGTGTGTGTTTTTGGGGTGATGGTGTGTGTGGTTTAGGGGGTTTTGGGGGGTGGGGTGTGTGGGTGTGTGTGGGGGTGGGTGTGGGGGTGTTGGGGGTGTGGGGTGGGGGTGGGGGGGGGGGGGGGGGGGGGGTTGGGTGTGTGGGGGGTGTGGTGGGGTGTGGTGGGGGTTTTGTGGGTGGGTGGGGTGTGGGGGGGGGGGGGTGGGTGTTGTGGTGTGGTGGGGGGGGGGGGGTGGGGGGTTTTGGTTTTGGTGGTGGTGTGTGTGTTTTGTGGTGTGTGGGGTGTGTTTTGGGTGGGGGTGTGGTGGGGGTGTGTGGTGGGGTTTTGGGTGTGTGGGGTGGGTGGGGTGGTGGTGTGGGGTGTGTGTTTGTGGTGTTTTGGGTGGGTGTGGGTGTGGGGGGTGGTGTGGGTTGGGGGTGTGGTGTGTGTGGGGTGGGGGTGTGTGGTGTGTGGTGGGTGTGTGTGTGGGGGGTGGTTTTGTGGGGGTGTGTGGGGTTGGGTGTGTGTGTGTGGTTTTTGGGTGGGTGGGGTGTTGTGGGGTGTGTGTGTTGTGGTGGGGTGGTTTTTGGGGTGTGGTGTGTGTGGTTTTGGGGTGTGTTTTTTTTTGGGGGTGGGGGGTGTGTTTTGGGGTGTGTGTGTGGGGTGTGTGTTTTGTGGGGGGGTGGGGGGGTGTGTGTTTGTGTGTGGGGGGGGGTTTGGGGGGGTTTTGGGGGGTTTGTGGTGGTGTGTGTGGGACTCACCTAAATTTTAATCGCCAATTGTGGGGGCGGGGTCGAGGGGTAAACTTTTCCGGGCCCCCCCCTTCCCCTTTTTCGCTACTGGGTCTGTTTTCTCTCTGCTTCCTGAGCTTTTTTCATTCCTTTTTTAAAAATATGTTGGTTCCCCCCTCCACTAATTCACTTTCAAGGGGTTTTTACTTGCTGACAATCTAGGGCTGAAGAAATACTTCCTAACGTCCCCTGTGACTCGTCCCGAAATCCCTTTAGCTTCCCTTGTTTAACCCCCCTTTTCCCCGTGTCCCCTCTCCCGGAACATCCAAACTCTGCCACCTTGTTTTATTCCCCGCAGACTTTATTTCGTTATCTTTTTCTCCCCTACCCTTCTGTCCTCCCCTGTGTCAGTCCCATTTCCCCTTTAAATTTCCCCGGACACATTCCCCTTTGGGTCTGGGCTAGCCTTGTTGCAAACCTTTGTACTTTCCTTTAATTCTTGACGTGCTTGACCCGGTGTGGGTTTTCCCGACTGGGGGCTGATACTCCAGTAAAGGGGTTAACATACACAGTGTACGGGCTTGAAACCCATTCCTTTTTAAAGGGTTTTCGGAAAGCTATTCTCGGTTTTCCAGGGGGGCCCGTATGCTGCAGCGTTATTTGGTTTATGTGTGCCTCCCGGGGATGTGCTCGGGGTTATGGGGCCCCAAGGTCTTTCTCCCTGAGTGAGGGCTTTTTAAAATCTTTATCCACCTAGCCTTTTAAAATCTGTCTGCGGTCTTCTTTTTCCCCTCCCCAATCTTTTTATGACTTTTTCATTTGGCTGGGTTGTATAAAAGAAAACCCCGTTTCTGGGCCCCATGTCCCCGGGCCCGTCCAGGGCCTTGCAGTCCTGCCTCAACCCCTCCGATTTAAATTTTTTCATCAACTTCACATCATCTGCTAACAAAGGGGCACTTCCCGGTCTTTTTCCTTCCTCATTCGTTTTACATATATCAAAAATAGCAAATGGTTCCCAGCTGACCCCCGTGGGACCCCGGCCCTAACATGCGCAAACTGGATCCCCCTTTCACGTACCCTGATCGTTTCTGCCCCCTGTCAGGAAATTTCCCCTTTTCCCTTGCCCGCCCCCCTTTTACATTTCGCCTGATCCTCCCCGCTTCGGGACTAATTCTTGTGGGGAATGTGTCAAAGGCCTTTTCCCGCGTTAGGAAAAAAGCCCAAACTACAACCCCCTCTTCTGTGTCCTTTTCTTCTGTTTTCCTTTTTCATTAAAAAATCCAGGGGTTTGTGATACAGGATTTTTCCTTCCCTGAAACCCCTGCTGGTTTTCATTTATAATTTTTGTTCCTTTTTAAGGGGTTCGACCAAAAAACCCCCTCCCCCTTGATAATCTTTTCCAGACTTTGCAAAACAATACATTCAGAGACAAGGTCGGGGTTGGTGCTCTTTTTTTGTTTCCCTTTTTTAAATAGGGGACTACATTAGCTGTCTTCCTTTCTCGGGAGTTGCAGTTTAAAGGAGGCGAAGATTGGGGTTTTTAGAGGCCGCCAGCATCCGCCCCTTCTTAAGGACCCATGGGGAGTGTTGTCCGGCCCCACCCCTTTGGGTGTCAAGGTCATTTTAAACTTCTCACCTCCCCCTCAGTTGTTGTATGTCTCCAAATTTGTTGGTATACCCCCTCTTGATGTTCCCTTCTTGCTGTTTCCCCACGCCTTCCCTTTTCTCTACTGAAAAAAATTTCCCTTAAATTCCTTTTCAGCTCCTACTTTACCTCCTGTCTTTCTTGGGTTTCCACCTTCTGTCCTTAATCTGTCACCGGTCTTTTGACTGTTGTTTCCCCCTGATGTGGCTAAACCACAGTTTGGGTCAGTCTTGATTCTGATGGTACGTCATTTTTACACTGTCGCTGGACCTCCCCCTTCCTGTGCATACTCATTCTGGCTCTGTGACTGATTCCCTATTTTCGTGTGTGTCTCTGCCTTCTGTACTTTTTCCATTCTCTATTGCACTTTGTTTTTCCCCTCCTTACACCGTCGGGTAAACCCAGGGGCTCGTTCTGGTCTTCCCATTGTTACTGTTGCCCTTGGAAATAAACTTTTCCACTGCCTCTTTGCATTTTGTTTTTACATATTCCATCATTTAAATTTTACTGGCTTTCCTGCCAGTTCTCTGTCCCACTGGACCCCCCGCAGGAAGTTCTTCAACCCTATGTAGTCCCCTCTTTTATAGTCAGGCTTTTCCCATTCAACTCCTGTTATTCTCTCCACTTGCAGCTCTACTGTGTAATCAAAGCACAGAACCACGTGGTCGCTAGCTCCTAGGGGACTCTCATACTTGATGTCCTCAATGTCTGAGCTGCCCAGGGTGAACACAAGGTCCAATCTTGCGGGGTTCATTCCTCCTTCTCACTCGGGTAGTGTCCTTAACATGTTGGTGCATGAGGTTTTCCAGCACCACGTCCAACATCCTGGCTCTCCATGTTTCGGGACCCCCATGTGGCTCCAGGTTTTCCCAGTCGATCTTCCTGTGGTGTGTGTGTGTGTGTGTGTGTGTGTGTGTGTGTGTGTGTGTGTGTGTGTGTGTGTGTGTGTGTGCCCCCACTTCTAAGTATTCATACTGCTAATAAATACCGGTAGATACCAGTAATTCTAAGCTTACCAATACTTGTAACACATCGATTCTACTTATAAAATTCAAAAAGTAGCTAGGCTGTAAAATTTAGCTTGTCACAGCTTAATTATTATTATTATAATCAAGGGGAAGCGCTAAACCCGTAGGATTATACAGCGCCCAGGGGAGGGGGGATGTGGAAGGCATTCAGGCTTAATTCGGGGAACTGGAGCACAGATCCAATTCCCTAAATCAAGAGCCCCTCACCAACATCAAGGAACCTTCCATGAGTGGGTCACACCTTAAGTGTCTGACGTTATCCCTCACTACCGCTTTACTCCTTGCACTCTCGTCTATGCTATTTCTACTCTAATTCTGGTAATGGCTTGCAGGAGTGAGTGACCAGTATCTAACAGTGATGCAGGACCAGACTCAACCTTGCAAAATGCAACCTCAACAGGTGAATACTTGCGCTGGCAGCGGTGTGATGACAAGTTGCCAGATGCTGATGACGTAGTCGTCGTACATAGGCCTTCTTTTCACTATTTTGTAACTCCTTCACCCGTGATGTTTATAACCATATATGCTCATGCATCCTGCGTTCCTCAAGTGATTTCACTTTTCCTTATTACAGAATACACTTCACATTCGGGTGTTACACTTTATATGTATAATGGCATACAAACTGTTGTGACGTCACTGCTTCAGTAGGCCTACTGCCACCTTCCCTTGTTGTATTTTTATTTTTTCTTTCTCCTTTTGCTTATTAAAATTTTTCACTCTCACATTACGATGCCCCCCATTTCACTTGTTTTCCCAAACGCTGGTAATTTCTTGATCACCCGTTTCCACACTCCCCTTTGATCTTTTTATGTTTGTATCTGTGTGGCAACAGCCAAATAGATCCACAACGGTTTGGCACTTTAAAAAAAAAATACTGAATTCAGGTTTCCTCTCGAATTTTTTCAACTAATAACTATACTTATCACTCGCAGGTTTGTTCACTGACTTTGTCACTACCACTGATTACTGCTAGCGGTTATTGCACGCCTCAAAAACACGAAGGTTCTCGGAGCCTTGTGCACCCACGTCTGCACCCACCATGTACTCACCTATTTGTACTCAACCTATTTGTGGTTTGCAGGGGTCGAGTCCTAGCTCCTGGCCCCGCCTCTTCACCGGTTGCTACTAGGCCCTCTCTCTCCCCGCTCCATGAGCTTTATCAAACCTCGTCTTAAAACTGTGTATGGTTCCTGCCTCCACTACGTCATTTTCTAGGCTATTCCCCTGCCTTACCCAAATCTATGACTGGGAAAAAATACTTTCCCACTATCTCTCTGACTCATTTGTGTCTTCAACTTCCAATTGTGGCCTCTTGTTTCTGTGTCCCCCCCCCTGGAACATCCTGTCCTTGTCCACCTTGTCTATTCCACGCAGTATTTTATTGTCGTTATCATGTCTCCCCTGACCTCCTGTCCTCCAGTGTCGTCAGGCCGATTTCCTTAATCTTTCTTCATAGGACATTCCTTAGCTCTGGAACTAACCTTGTTGCAAACCTTTGTACTTTCTTAGTTTCTTGACGTGCTTTATCAAGTGCGGGTTCCAAACAGGTGCTGCATACTCCAGTATGGGCCTGACATACACGGTGTACAGTCTTTTGAATGATTCCTTACTAAGGTATCGGAATGCTGTTCTCAGGTGTGCCAGGCGCCCATATGCTGCAGCAGTTATCTGATTGATGTGTGCTTCCGGAGACATGCTCGGTGTTATATCACCCCAAGATCTTTCTCCTTGAGTGAGGTTTGCAGTCTTTGGCCACCTAGCCTATACTCTGTTTTGTGGTCTTCTGTGCCCTTCCCTATCTTCATGACTTTGCATTTTGGCAGGATTAAATTCGAGAAGCCATTTGCTGGACCAGGTGCCCAGTCTGTCCAGGTCTCTTTGAAGTCCTGCCTGGTCCTCATCAGATTTAATTCTCCTCATTAACTTCACATCATCTGCAAACAGGGACACTTCGAGTCTAACCTTCCGTCATGTCGTTCACATATACCAAAAATAGCACTGGTCCTAGGACCGACCCCTGTGGGACCCCGCTCGTCACAGGTGCCACTGTGATACTTTCATTACGTACCATGACTCGTTGTTGCCTCCCTGTCAGGTATTCTCTGATCCATTGCAGTTGCCCTTCCTGTTATATGCGCCTGATGCTCTAGCTTCTGCACTAATCTCTTGTGGGGAAAACTGTGTCAAAGGCCTTCTTTCAGTCCAAGAAGATGCAATCAACCACCCCTCTCTCTTTTTGTCTTACTTCTGTTATTTTATCATAAAACTCCAGAAGGTTTGTGACACAGGATTTGCCCTTTCCCTGAATCCGTGCTGGTTGGCATTTATACTCCTGTTCCCTTCAGGTGCTCCACCACTCTCCTCCTGATAATCTTCTTTCCCTAATTTTTCATACTATACACGTCAATGACACAGGGTCTATTTTAGTGCCTCTTTTTTTGTCTCCTTTTTTGAAAATGGGAACTACATTTGCGTCTTCCATACCTCAGGTAGTTGCCCAGTTTCCAGGGATTTTTGTGTGTGGGGTGTGTGTGTGTTGTGTGTGTGTGTGTGTGTGTGTGTGTGTTTTGAGTGTATGTGGGGTGTGTGTGTGTGTGTGTGTGTGTGTGTGTGTGTGTGGGTGTGTGTGTGGTGTGTGTGTGTGTGTGTGTATGTGTGTGTGTGTGTGTGTGTGGTGTGTGTGTATATTTTTGTGTGTGTGTGTGTGTGTGTGTGTGTGTGTGTGTGTGTGTGTGTGTGTGTGTGTGTGTGTGTGTGTGTGTGTGTGTGTGTGTGTGTGTGAGTTTGTCTGTGTACGTACTTATATGTATTTACCTGTATGTGGTTGCGGGGGTCGGGTCTCAGTTCTGGGCCTCACCTCTCAACTTGCCACTTGCCAGATTCATTCCCCGTCCTTAACTTAGTTGGCGTTGCCGTACCTGCTCTTAAAACTATGTATGGATCATGACTTTACCCCATCTTCACGATCATTCCACTTCCTGACCACTCTGCTGCTAAAAAAGTACTTCTTGACATCCCTATGACTCAACTGTTTTCTTTAATTTCCGTCTCTGCCCACTTATACTTGTTTCTGGGGCTCTAAAACAGCACTCCTTCTTCCCTATCAATTCCCTCTTTATTTTTAAAATTTTTTATGTACCCCGTCGTTCTTTAGTTTATCTTCAGGTTCTTTCTTTAGCCTTTCCTCGCGCTCTACCCCTTTGGGGACTAGCTCGTTGAAACCCTTGCACACTCCCCGGGTTTTCTTGACATGCTTTATTAGATGTGGGTTTCATGCTGGTGCGCGGTCTAAAAATGGGCCTAGCATATGTTAAAGAGTTATTTGGTTTGAGTGTGCCTTTTGGGCCATAGCATGCCCCTGGGTCTTTTTTTTCGGTACGGTCTCGGTTTTGTTTTTTCTGAGTCTGTACTCCTTTTGGGGTCTCTTGCTTTTGTGGTGTTTTCCCCCTGACCCTTTTTCAATTGTGGGTTTAATTCATGTGCTTTTTCTCAATCTCAATCCTTTACTTGTGGAGTGAGACTCTCGAAAACCCTTTTGCATTTTCTGAGTGACTTTTGGGGGTGAACTTTGCGGGTGTGTTATTCTAAGATTGATCGGGCATAGCGATTACAGTGCTTGAATGTTTTTTTATTCAAGTTTCTGAAAGTAATTTATTCCCCTAGCCTTGCATGCGGCGAAGAATTAGACATGTGCAACTCTGAAATTTTTATAGACTTTCCCCCCATCCAGTCCTCTTTAAAATAAAAGGGATGTTGATTGTAGAATTTTGACAAAAGAGAGGAAACAGTCTCTCCCCTTTGGAGATGGTAAAGAGCACATAGTCTTGAAGACTAGGGTATGTTGTTTTGATAAAGTCACTGGATGGCGAAACGTCTACAAGTAGAAATCCCCGATGTTTTCTGTGTTAATTCTTTTTCTTTACGGGACTGTAACCATTCATGTTTATTGCATTAATGCTGTGAGTGGTTCCGTGCGTCTCTGGGGATATGTTTGGTACAATATTACTCTCGGGGCCTTCTCTTTTCATTTTTTTTTTGAACTTCTTCCTCCCAGTTTTTACACTTTTTCGATTTTCCTTCTTCCTCTGAGATTTGCATTACCTTGCATCTCTCGGATTAAATTCCCCTAGTAACTTTTTCACCCTAATACAGAAAAGTGTTCGTCCTTTTGTTTTCACTTTACCATTATTTCATTCAATATAAACATTGTTCACAGGGAAAAGGGTCTTTTTCTGACGTATCATTCACTATATTTAAATAAAGAAAGGGCTCAAATTTCGTCCTCGTGACCCAAATTTCATTCCATTCACCTGAGTTTTCAGCCTTTCCGCAGTATCTTTTCTCTTTGGAAAGGGTTTTTTTACATATCTGAATTCTTATATTGCTCACACCTACCAGCCCGTTTTTCCCAAGAAGGGGAGTAACTCGAATGACAGTGATTCCCGGGAAATTTTGTGGGCAGGGGGGGACGGGATGATTTTTTTCAGAGGCTCCCAAAAAAAATTGGAAGGTTTTCCCCAAGAAAGATTCACAACTCTTGTGATACTTTCAAAACCCGGGTTCGTGAATAGTCCTTCGGTTCCCAGAAAACTCACACAGGCTTCCAACTTTCAAATTCAAGAACGCAGCCCTAGCTCAAATTTTAGTAACTATGATTTTAACGATTTTTAGTTTTTTTTTTTTTAACTTTAAAAACACAAACGCAAATTAATATATATATATATTAAATTTTTTAATATATATTAAATATATATATATATATATATTATATACCTTTTTTCCCCCTTCTCCGAGCTAGGGGCCCCCAATTTACACCCGAGGGGGACCCCCTTTTGTGTATATATTTATATATATATATATTTTTATATATTTATTTATATATATAAATATATATTATAATATAAAAAAAATAAGGTGACACGGACGTTTTCATTATCCACTCCGCCATCGACCAAAAAACATGGCCGAACAAACAGGCTTGTTTCATGTTGCGAGGACACTTATGGTAGTGGATGCTCAAGGATTAATTTCACCCTCTTCCTATTTGAATACCCGCCTCAACAAGCAGTCTGTATACAAATACAAATGTTTATTTCTCTGTAAAGAGTACAATGTGGGGTGCCCTTACTCCGCCTTCCTTCCACTACAGATTTACACGCTCTCCAAGTCATTCTGTTTCGTTTCAACCTCTCTAAATGTCCGAACCACCTCAATCCCCTCCTCATCCTTCTGGATAATACTTTTAGTAACCCCACACCATCTAATTTCAAAACTACGAATTCTCTGCATTATATTCATACCGCACCACACTATAGATGGAGCTGTGGTTTTAAAAGGACAGTCGTAAGATGATTACTAGGGCACCTAATACATGTTGCATACTGATAATTAACATTTAGCATTTGGCTTTTTGCAATATCAGAATATTTTGAAAATTAAAGAAATTAAAATGTGAGTTAAAATGATTGATATACAATTACATTGTTGTAATAAAGTTGGTAGAATTACCGACAATATGTAAAGTAAAAGGACACAAGTGCAACTAATGTGACATTTATTGGCAACGTTTCGCTCTCCAGGAGCGAAATGGCTTGATAAAGCTCCTGGAGAGCGAAACGTTGCCACAATAAATGTCACATTAGTTGCACTTGTGTCCTTTTAAATTACATTGTTGCTAAGTTACCACCATCATCACACTATCATCACCTCCACCACCACCCCACCTCCTCCTCCTTAACCACCACTACCACCACTATCGCCGCCACCACCACTACCCCACCACCACTACCACCACCAAACCGTCAGCCACACGTTAAAACAGCATCATCAACCACCAGCTTTTATCATAGCAATCATTGCCATCATTAGCACCATAATTTAAACATGGGTAATTTGACAATATATCAATACTAGTTTTTTTTTTTTTAATTACCTTATATACAAAAATTTATCGACTTTTATTTTTCCTCTTCTAACTTAGAAATTTAAAAACATTTCCACATCAATCTATTTTTATACTCTTTTATTTACCAGTGTTTGCATTTATATATGCTTATTAACTGTACCACATTTATTAAATGTATATAAATTTGTAAAATACAAAATTAATGCAAGCAAGTGCGTGTACACACACACACACACACACACACACACACACACACACACACACACACACACACACACACACATACACACACAGTAAATCAGATTGTAAAGGGTGAACATCTGCGTGTGTGTGAAAAAAAAAAACATGGTCAGACACCCATAAATTATCGCAGAAGTGGCCTATCGAATTAAGAATTGCAACAAAGCTGTACGAATAAAATTATACAGGAGAAGGTGTGTGCCGAGAGGCAACATACACCATCATGTTAAGTGAGTGGATCACCTGAGTTGTGCCAAGGTATTGGTGGTATTTTCTTAAGATGTAATATGAAAATTCTCGCTGAGGCTGGTGTTATTTTATGTGAGGGACCCATTCAGTGGAACGTTTGATCATTTGCCCGGGTTTACCTACCATTGGCTTACCGACGCTCCTTTTAAAAATGTACGTGTTTCCGGTGGCTGCGAGATCCGGAAAAGGCATTCCCAGTATTTCATAACCCCAGTATATGTACCTCAACCCTTGCAAGAGGCACACTACAGCAGCTGAACCATTAAACTCTCAACAGGCAGAAAAGCTGCAGCTGAACTCTAAAGAAACCTATAGCTCAACCCTCACAAGAGGTCTGGCAACTGGAGATATTCTTGACGAGGCCAGGAGCTTCAGTTCAAGATAACCATTTAGTCTAGTGTTCTAAATGCACTTAGTTTAATGTTCTAAAATAACTATAAGCTAGAGATCAACGCTCAAGTTGGACAGGAATTGTAATTACATTCATCAGCGTTGAAGATTTGACTCAACAGGCTTATTCCCCTATAACTCTTACACTCTCCTTTGTTCCCATTGCCTTTATACAATGGAACTATGCACGCTCTCTGCCAATCCCTATCAACATTTCCCTCTTTCATACATTTGAATAAAAGCCACACCCACTTCAAAACTATATCCCCAGCTGCTTTTAACATTTCCGTCTTCGTGGTGGAAAAACCCGTATCCTAAATTCTCCAGCAAATTTGGCCAATTGGCATTTACAGAGTCCAAGACCAATCCAAACTTTCCTTCAAGTAAAGATGCACCAGCTTCCTGAGGAGCTCAGGTGGCTATAAGTCGCCCTTCCCCTTCCTTCATGAAGTCTAAGAATTGAAGTTCAACAATTTCCAGAGGGACATCACCTTTAGTTCAAGACGTTCATGTAGCCTGTCATCTATAATTTAACGCCCTCAGAAAAGCTCTGGAACTGCAGATCAACACCTTTAAAAGCCAGAGGAACTGTAGTTCAACACCGGCAAGACGTCCAGGAGCTGGGACTTCATCCAAAACAAACACGTCAAAATACGAAACCAAAAGTAGATGGGAAAACAAAATTTTCCTTGTCAGTGTTTTCCACGGTTTTCCAGAATAATGGAGTTTTAAATATACGAGGAATAGACTGTGTGTTTGCCAACTGGCTTATTTGTAGACCCACTTGTAATACTGATTTACGTATGAGACATCTAGAATGTCTCTTGTGATCGGCATCAAGCACAACACATTACCTTATTGAAAGATTAACATTATTAGAATATGTAGGTGCCAAATTATATATATTATTTTTTCAAGGTAAATTGTATATCTTTTGGCTCCTCTGAACGACTTCAAGCCTATATGGCAGAAACATAAGTTTAGAACGAACGATTTGAATGAAATTCAACAAAATGTGACATTAGAATTTACCGAGGAATAAAAAGATAATATTAACCAATAAACGGAAGTAAATGTTTTGTAATTGTATTTGTAATTGTATTGTAATTGTATTTTTGCTAATTTCATTGCAGAAAATTGAGAGATAATATACTATTCTTGAGCACTAACTAATTGTGGTTTCAAGATTAAAGATAAAATCTAAAGTAATAGCAATATAATTCTACCCCACACTTTTATGTAATTCTAATTCTCTTTGGCCGCTCTTTAGCAATTAATTTACATTTTGTTTCAGAAATTTTAAATTACTTAAGCTTGTAGTTAATTTATGATGCTATATTAAGCCCATCTGCTTGCAAAAGAAAACAACTGCCGAGAGTTTTATAAAAGTCAGTCTGCTGGATTTTGGGAGCTTGAAGTGACGCTAGAAGAGATGATAAAGGATACATGGATACTACATGAGGATTGGATAAAGCGGATAGAGAGATTGGAAGACAGGTCACGAGACACAGATGGCGGATAAAGACGCAGATGAGACACTGAAACAATATCATGGGAACCTGGAGGCAATAAATCAGAGGAGAGTGGTACATAAGATCTGAGAGGCGGAGCCAGGAGCTATGAATCAAGCCCTACAGACACAAATTAAAATCATTAGGTGAACGTATGCACACACACACACACGAGGCTGGGACCAGGAGCTGAGTTTCGACCCCTGCAACCACAATTAGGTGAGTACACACACAAACACACACACACACACACACACACACACACACACACACACACACACACACCGATGGAAATTCGAGAAAATGGGAGGCATAGACGAGACAGGAGAAAGGGACTACATAGTAGGTACACTTCAGTCTGGGGAGCACAAGGTGGTCATTGCAGTGATGTATAATCCACCACAGAACTGCAGGAGGCCAAGAGAGGAATATGAAGAGAGCAATAGAGCAATGGTGGACACACTTGCTGAGGTGGCAAGAAGAGCTCACTCCAGCAGAGCAAAGTTGCTGATTATGGGGGATTTCAACCACAGGGAGATTGACTGGGAAAACGTGGAGCCACATGGGGGTCCCGAAAAATGGAGAGCCAAGATGTGGTGCTGGAAAACCTCATGCACCAACATGTTAAGGACACTACCAGAGTGAGAGGGGAGGATGAACCAGCAAGATTGGACCTTGTGTTCACCATGGGCAGTTCAGACATTGAGGACATCACATATGAGAGTCCCCTAGGAGCTAGTGACCAAGTGGTTCTGTGCTTTGAATACATAGTAGAGTTGCAAGTGGAGAGAGTAACAGGAGTTGAATGGGAAAAGCCTGACTATAAAAGAGGGGACTACATAGGGTTGAGGAACTTCCTGCATAAGGTTCCGTGGGACAGAGAACTGGCAGGAAATCCAGTAAATGAAATGATGGAATATGTAACAACAAAATGCAAGGAGGCAGTGGAAAGGTTTATTCCCAAGGGCTACAGAAATAATGGGAAGACCAGAACGAGCCCCTGGTTTACCCGACGGTGTAAGGAGGCAAAAACAAAGTGCAATAGAGAATGGAAAAAGTACAGAAGGCAGAGAACACATGAAAATAGGGAGATCAGTCGCAGAGCCAGGAATGAGTATTCACAGGTAAGGAGGGAGGCCCAGCGACAGTATGTAAACAACATAGCATCGAAAATCAAGACTGACCCGAAACTGTTGTATAGCCAAATCAGAAGGAAGACAACAAAGATCAGGTGATCAGACTGAGGACAGAAGGTGGAGAACTCACAAGAAATGATCAGGAGGTATGTGAGGAGCTAAACAGGAGATTTAAGGAAGTTTTTACAGTAGAGACAGGAAAGGCTGTGGGAAGACAGCACAGAAGGGAACATCAAGAGGGAATATACCAATAGGTGTTGGATGACATACGAACAACCGAGGAGGAGGTGCAGAAGCTGCTAAGTGACCTTGACACCTCAAAGGCGATGGGACCGGACAACATCTCCCCATAGGTCCTTAGAGAAGGAGCAGAGATGCTGTGCGTGCCCCTAACCACAATCTTCAACACATCCCTTGAAACTGGGCAACTACCTGAGAAATGGAAAACAGCAAATGCAGTCTACATATTTAAGAAAGGAAACAGAAATGAGGCACTAAACTACAGACCTCCGTCTCTGACAAGTATTGTGTGCAGAGTCATGGAGAAGATTAACAGGAGGAGAGTGGTGGAACATCTGGAACGGAACAAGATTATAAATGAAAACCAGCATGGGTTCATGGAAGGCATATCCTGTGTCACAAACCTTCTGGAGTTTTATGACAAGGTAACAGAAGTAAGACACGAGAGAGAGGGGTGGGTTTGATTGCGTTTTCCAAGAAATGCAGGAAGGCCTTTGACACAGTTCCCCACAAGAGATTAGTGCAGAATTGCAGAATCGGCGCATATAACAGGGGGCACTTGCAATGGATCAGGGAATACCTGACAGGGAGTCAACAACGAGTCCTGGTACGTTAAGAGGTATCACAGTGGGCGTCTGTGACGAGCGGGGTCCCACAGGGGTCAGTTCTAGGACCAGTGCTATTTTTGATATATGCGAACGACATGATGGAAGGAATAGACTCTGAAGTGTCCCTATTCGCAGATGATGTGAAGCTGATAAGAAGAATTAAATCGGATGAGGATGAGGCAGGACTGCAAAGAGACCTGGACAGGCTGGACATGTGGTCCAGAAACTGGCTTCTCGAATTCAACCCTGCCAAATGCAAAGTCATGAAGATTGGGGAGGGGCAAAGAAGACCGCAAAGGTGTACAAAGACTACAGACCTCACTCAGGGAGAAAGACCTTGGGGTAACCATAACACCGAGGACGTCACCGGAGGCTCACATCAACCAAGTAACTGCTGCAGCATACGGGCGCCTGGCAAACCTGAGAACAGCGTTCCGATTCCTTAATAAGGAATCGTTCAAGACACTGTACACTGTGTATGTTAGGCCCATACTGGAGTATGTAGCATCAGTCTGGAACCCACACCTGGTCAAGCACGTCAAGAACTTAGAGAAAGTACAAAGGTTTGCAACAAGGCTAGTCCCAGAGCTCAAGGGAATGTCGTACGAGGAAAGGTTAAGGGAAATCGGACTGACGACACTGGAGGAAAGAAGGGTCAGGAGAGACATGATAACGACATACAAGATACTGCGGGGAATAGACAAGGTGGACAGAGATAGGATGTTCCAGAGAGGGGACACAGAAACAAGGGGTCGCAACTGGAAGCTGAAGACTCAGACGAGTCACAGGAACGTTAGGAAGTATTTCTTCAGTCATAGATTCGTCAGGAAGTGGAATAGTCTAGCAAGTGAAGTAGTGGAGGCAGGAACCATACATAGTTTTAAGAAGAGGTATAGCAAAGCTCAGGAAGCAGAGAGGGAAAGGACCTAGTAGCGATCAGTGAAGAGGCGGGGCCAGGAGCTGAGTCTAGACCCATGCAACCACAATTAGTCGAGTACAATTAGGTGAGTACACACACACACACTCGCACACACACACACACACACACACACACACACACACACACACACACACACATATATACACGCGCGCGCGCCCGCGCACCTGACGACACTGAAGGACTATGATAACGACATATAAAATATTGAGAGGAATGGACAAGGTGGAGAGAGACAGGATGTTCCAGAGATGGGACACAGCAACAAGGGGTCACATTTGGAAGTTGAAGACTCAGATGTTAGGAAGTATTTCTTTAGTCACAGAGTTATCAGGAAAAGGAATAGTCTGGGAAGTAATGCAGTGGAAGCAGAATCCATAGCTTTAAGAGAAGGAATGATAAAGCTCATAGAGCAGGAAAAGTGATCTAGATGCAGCCAGTGAAGAGGAGGGCCCAGGAGCTGTGAATAGACCCTTGCAACCACAACTAGGCGAGTACACACACACACAAATCTAATAGTACACATGGTACATTTTAACGACAACTTGATTTATTAGGAAAACGCAGATTCCATATTTTTTCGATATAGATCAAAACGCAATAAATAGTAATAACATCAATATCCCATGAATAATTATTTTGCCTATAAAAAATTCAATATATTTTAACACACATTGTTAATATTTAGTCATTTTCTGTTTATATTTTGAACTTAAATGTTTTATTCACAGTGTCATCACTACGTCACCCTTCAAGGTATATATTATATATATATAGATATACTATATATTATTTATATATATATTTATATATATTTTATATATATATGTATATATCTCCTTGATATATACCTTCAGCTCCAATGGAGCTGAATTTTTTTTTCAGGTTGAGGGACTGATCGCCTCAAATATTTTTTTTCTATAAGGTTGAATGAATCATTTACAATCGTCTTAGCTTCGTTACTATCTTTTCTCACCTTTGTATTTGTTGAAGAAGCCTACTGTGTAGGCGAAACATTTCATCAGTAAATATACCCCAACTGTTCCACATGCGTCTTAAATATTAATTGTAGGTATTTTATCCATAAGGGACAATTTTAATAAACCTGCTTGACAAGCCCGTTCTCACTATAACTGTACTGACTTCGTGCTATACAACATGCAACGGTGAATTTCTATTTCATTTTATTTTTTCATTTACAAAATAAAAAAAATTTTTTGTCTTGTATTTCTATCCATTGAAGGCTTCAAGCCTTAAATCGATTTTTTTTAACTCGTTTTATATTTTATATATGTCCATCAAAAGTGGAGATGATCTAAAACATTGCTATTTCTAAAGATTTAAGTGGATCTCAGAGTCCCACCTCATTATTTTAAGGAAAAAGGCGATCCCTTAGTGTCTTCATATAGTTTGTTTATAAGTGTTTGGTTTCCCAGTTTGCTTGCTCTTCCTTGTACACGTCTCCGGTCTTCGTCTTAAATTACCTAGCTCCTGGAGTTACAATCCTACCAAGTGCAAAAGTCTTGAAAATCGGGGAAGGGAAAACCGCAGACATAGTACTCTAGGGGGCCAAGGATTAAACCCTCTATTCATAGAAAAGTATCTTGATTGTGTGATATATCGAGCACATATCCTAAAGCACACATCAACTATATAACTATTGCAGATATGGGCTACTAGCGAACCTAAGAACAGCATTCGGATATGTCAGGAAGGAGTATTACGGACCCTGTACACCGTGTTTCATCATCCATATGGGGTTAGCAGCTACAGTTTGAACCTTTACCTGGCCATGCACCGTCAGGGAAAACTAGGAGTTCTATTGAACCTCTACTCGTAGAACATGCCCCTTAGTTCCGGGACTAATTTGTTGCAAGTCAGATAGTCCCGGAACAAGGGCATTGTTCTACGAGGAGAGTTAAGAGAACTCGACCTGATGATACTGGAAAACAGGAGGGACAGGGGAGACATGATAACAACTTTATAAATACTGAAAGGAATCGACAAGGTGGAAGAGGATGGAGCACATCAAACAAGGGGTCACAGTTGGTGGTTGAAGACTTCAGATGAGCACAGGAATGTTAGGAAGTATTGTTCAGCACAAGAGTTGTCAGGAAGTGGAATAGTCTACAAGTACGGTAATGGAGGGTTATGATAAAGCTCAAGGAGCAGAGAGTGGACTTATAGCGACCAGTGTGGTGGGCGGGCCAGCAACTCGTACAATGAGTGTACACACACACACACACACACACGCACACACACGCCACACAACACACACAACACACACAACACACCCACACCACACACACACACCACACACACACACACAACACACACATGAAATCGGAAGGCTATTTAAGTAAACAAAAAAATACTCTAATAAAAAATGGCGGGAAAGGGCTGGACTAACTTTGTCAATCGGTTGGTAGTGTAAGCAGCTGGGACAAAGAGATATAGTTCAAGCCTCCAGGCTAGAGACAACTAGGGAATAATACATGCGTTTACACATTCGTAATTACACCACCGAACCCGTGACAGACCACGACGCATAGCATTAAATGACGATAGAGGGTCACGCGATCAGATGATTTATGACACAAACTCCCTCAGGAGGGGTATAAAGCGGACGCCAGATATAATTATATTCTAGAAGTGAAACCACGTGTACTTTCCTGCGCGCGCACGCACGCACGAATTACATTCACATACACACCACATACACACAATTACAAACACTCGCACAAAAGCACACACACCATACACAACGATACCTCCCCCCTCAGTGTCTATCATAAAAGTCGCCTTTGACAATAGTGACTACTACTACTACATACTACTACTACTACTACTACTAGATCCTTACTACTACTACTACTACATACTACTACTTACTGCTATATACTACTAATACGACTACTGCTACTACTACTACTACTACTGCTACTTTACTACTACTACTTAATACTACTACTACACACACACATAAAAGGGACTTTTGACAATAGGCAAGGGCTTCAGATCCGAGGGAGGTAGACCTGTGAAAACAAAAAATAAGGTGGCTCAGAGAATAACAAGAGAAGAGCAGCAAACGGAGGCGGGATTATGATAACACCTTTACATGTTCGTCTATGTCAGTGAGAAAAGACTGCCGCATAATAACAGCGTGGCAGAGACAGTAAGGAGATTTATTAACACATATTTCAAAAAGGATGTTTGTTTTCACTCTTAGGTTAATTACAAAGGAGTTGGTGAGTTGTGGAAGCAATCCTTTACACAGTGCTCAAGGGCAGGTATGATACGACCCAACAAGATAATTGCTGAAAGAAATATAGGGTATCTTTAATGGTCGATATATTCATATTATACACAGTAGACAAAAAATACAAATAGTAGTATATTGTAAAGTTAAAAGGTGGGTTCCAGGAGCTAAACCTCGACCACCGTAAACACAAGTGTGTCAGTACAACTCAGCGAGTTAGTACACACGCAAGCATGCTCGTGTACGTGCGGTGTTCTTTTAACCTTTATTAGGCATTAAAATCATATAATTCGATTTGAATGCGCTTCTTAAATGAGTTATATTTGGAATAATTAGTGCGAGATTAATTGCTTGTTGCACGAATACAATTTTAGTTGTTTTTACATTTTTTGGTTCAAAAACATGTCTAATAGAATTGCTCGTTAGCTGTATTAATGATCTCAGTTAAGGTAATTCATGAATTAAATTATAGATCATTAGCAGAGAGAGAGAGAGAGAGAGAGGACGAGACGAGGAGTGTGAGAGAGGAGAGAGAGTTGGCATGAGCTAGAACTACCTTACTGCAATTGCACTCGCCACTTACTGCAATTACTTCTTGCTAATCCACTACCAGATGCCCAGCCACAGTGAATGATATGCCATATCACAAAATTATGCTCTAAATACCGTACTTTCGACGGACCAATAGCTAAAGGAATGATCACGTGCATTTCTCAAACATCCTAATGTTCTGATGTTCACCACTGGAGTAGATCGTAAAATGGTTGAATTTTGATGTCTGCGGCGAAGTGTTGCCTAACTAATTTCTGAAGGAATCAGACAGTGGCAGACGCACACTGATAACGTTAAATCAACTATATCCTGAAGGTTTTAATTGATTTAATGTTATCAACTTCACAACCCCGTACGTGAGATAACACACTTATCACATTCGCACTAATTACAATGTAATTTAGAAACTGTTTAATATAACTTGTATCTCTTTGTCCTTTATAATTCTTAATGTTTGAGCTATTAGAATCTGTTTACTTTCTCTAAGTTTTGTACGAAGGCGTCTTGTATCGTAGTCTGTATCGTAGTCTTGTCTTTTCGTACGGTCTTGTCTCGTACGTCTTGTCTCGTACGTCTTGTATCGTACGTTTGCTGAAGAAGAAAAAAGTTGAGTAACTTGCGGTTTGTTTCTTAAAGATATACGATCTAGTTGTAATAACTTTACGACTTTCCTCAATAATCTTTAGTTTATATGTATACAGTTAGATGACCGGAACTGGAGAGCGCATTGGAGTGGAGGCTGACAAGAGAACGTACTGGGTTGTTATTGCTTGATGTATTGCTTCTCGATTTCTTCTTGCTTTAAAACCCATTCATTCCTGTTTGGTTTTCCTGCTAGCAGCAAGACATCCCTTTGTATGTTTTAGGTAATTGATTATGGTACTGCAGGTCTATTTCTTAATTTATCTCTGTTAGAGAGGTTCTCATGTAAGCTTAAATCATTCTTTAATCATCCTCTACAAAATACCTTCTTTCATTTGTAACATTGGAAATTTCCGGGTTCTCCACTTTCTAACAAACATCGACAGTATAGACAGGTCTCTGGATACCTAGACTATTGGTGATGGGTGTTGCTTTGTTTTTTTTTTTTTTTACACATGCCTCCCCAATTTCGTGTCATCTGCTAACTTTACAATTTTGGAAAGTAAACTCAATTTACGTATTCTGAGAAAAACACATAGTTACTGGACTAAATCGCTAAGTTAAAACAGCATACGCTTGTACTGGAACATTTTTTTTTTCAAGCGCTATTGGATATCCAATCATTGAAACTAATCACCCGTGAAATTTTGCATTTATGCACTGAGTTTTTTCTTTACTTGATAATCATCGGTTTAGCAGAATCTTTTATTACTGGAAGCTTTTGATTAATAATTAATAGGCTATTATCTGCACCAAAAATAACACACACATACAAAACATGTTTATCACTATAGTTACCATCAGTTTATTCATTATCGACGTTTTAAACTGATGTAGTGTAATTTAGACTATAACCAACCTCCCAAAGATTGGGAATATTAGATGTAAAGTACATGGTAATCGGTTTCTTCAAATAATGTATTGAATATAACTGTTAGCGGGGAACGTGACTGAAGGTCAAGATTATTTGTATTCTGACTGACAATACATTCAGGCCCCAGAAAATGTGTAGTGTTAGAGTTATTTTTTCATGAGTGTTTTTTTTTTATTGTCAGGGTTAAGACGAGCAGACGCGCTTGACATTTCCATATTGGGTCCAGTCACTCCGCTTGCACATACACGTAAATTAAAAAAATCTAAATGTCTTTTTATTATTAGTAGTAATAAACACAGAAAGAGACTGCAACCTTAACACATTTTCACCACCATACTTACCTTCATTCTGTCCTTTTTTTACGTAAAATGTTTTCATTGTTATATCCTTACTTCAGTCTTTTTCCTCTCACCGTTCTTGCCATCCCTCATATGTCTTCGGATATTAGCTCATCTCGGCGAATGCTTCTCAACTTTTGATCCACGACTGATTGATGAACACATCGACTCCAGGCTATGGGACTGATTATCACAATCGCCATCTTCCACCGTTCACTACGGGTGAAACTGCAGAAGCAGAAACGTCCCAGATTAAGATACCCAAATGTTGGCTACGAGTCCGTCATTATCAACCTTGTCAGTTTTCTAACCATTTATATCAATTTTTCCAATCCTTTTATACTGTAACCCATCAATAAAAATTACACACCATCAACGTCACTCTGAATACGCGGGGGAAAAGAGTTTGACCCACTCCCAATAACAGATGGGAAATAAAACTTTGCAGACAAAAGAAGTAATTAAAGAAATTGTGTATACAGAATGTTAGACATTTCTAGTATATTACGTCTTGTCCATAACAACAAAAGTTAATACTCACAAATAATTTTGCCAGAGTACAAAATAATATTCCGTTTCATTACTCACGAACAAGGCGATTATTACGTCTCTGTATTTTTTTTGTTACAAAACCCATGGTAATTTTGTGTTATTCTCTTCAAGAATTTTTATATCGTGTTCTTAAAATAATTTGCAATCTCAAGTAATTATATTTCTCATCCCAAATCACGAAGGCATTTTGTCGATTCTTTGTGTGTCAATGGCAGTTCCAGTAAATTAATTACTTCGCCCTCATAAATTGATTTTCTGAACACTGGTATTGCTGCAAACTATGTCTCTTCGGACTATTTTCAAAATTTTCAGTAACTTAACACCAGTTAATTATTTGAGATATCCCACATGGGAAACATAAAGAAAGCAACGCTTTCGTAATAATGGATCCAAACTTTGTAATATATATATATCGTGCCGATTAGGTAAGAACTTGCCGATTTTGGCTAAATAAGCTAGCTCTTATTGCCATAATAGGCCAGCGAAAATATGTATATGGAACATAATTTCGCCATAAAATTATTCTGAAGCTAGCGAAAAAAATATATTTCATTGTGTTTGTTTATTATTAAATTATTGTTAAATCCATCTAAAATATTTATTTAGTTGGATTAGGCTCAATTAAATTGCCGTTGTTATAATAAGTAGGTTTTCTAAGTTCTTTTGATACACAATTTATTATTTTTTACATTAACATAAGATGAAAAACATATACCTTTCAACGTTAGGACAAAATTTTAGAAAGGACTTAATTTTAAAATAAGTTCATGTCAATTGACCAAGTTTTACTATTCGGCACGGACTATACGTTTATATATAAATAAATAAATATATATATATATTATATATATATATATATATATATATATATATATATATATATTATATATAAATATCTATATTATATATATATATATAAAGACAGAGAGAGAGGGGGGGACAAAGGAGAGAGGGAGGGAATATTAACTATGTTTTGGAAGAAGTCTGAGACCTGTAATGCACAGCAAGGCTTCACTGCAGTGGACTTACTCGATAAGACCAGAACATTGTCAGACTTGACTGTTCTCCAGCCTGAACGATGTGTTGCCTGAAATTCTTGCTGTGATCATGTATGCCCTGCACTCACTGCCGGCAACGCTGCCCACAGGTATTGTCTTGTGGGAGAGAAGTCGTGGAGATCGTGTTTTGCTTATGTGTCTTTACACTGTGACCGAGGTTTTGTTGTGTTCCTTTCATTGTGACCCAGGATTGCTAGTGTGACTTTAATTGTCAACAAGTCTTGTTTGTATTCCGTTTAATGTGACCGAGTTTTGCTTGTGTCCCTTTCCACGTGAACCGAGTCCTTCCTGTGCTATTTTCGGTGACGAGCCTTTCTTGTGTCACTTTCCGGTGACTGAGCCTTCCCTGGAGTCACTTTCCGGTGACCGAGGCCTTCCTTTGTGTACTCTCCTGTGACTTGAGAATTCCTTGTGTCATTTCCGGTGTCCTTTCTGTACAAATTTTCGTCATTTTCCTCCCTGTGCTAACTCGACTAAAAGTCACGTTTTTGTTTCTCATGGTCACTTTCATGTCATCAAGATTTTTAAGTATATTTCTCTGTCCGTGAAGTTGTTACTTATAACCCGTAATTATCTCCTTGTTGTTACTGGGGATGCTATTATATTTCTTATTTGCAGTTATTTCCCCTGCAGTCTTCTGATATTATATAACGTTTCTCATTTCTTATATTCCTTTGCAATCTGATTTCATATACGTTTTTCTCATTTCTGGTATTCTTACTACAATCTGAGTTATTTATAGTTCCTCATTTCCTGCATTCCCCATCTGCAATCTGATTTTATTTATGTCTCTCTTTTCCTGTTTCCTTTGCACTCTGATTTCATATATGTCTCATTTACTGTATTCTCTCCGCGGTATGATTTTATGTTTATTTGCTGCAATCTGATATCACTTACATCGTTTTCTCTTTCCTGTAATTCCCTCCTGCAATCTGATATAATTTGGTTGTTTCCCCCTTTTCCGTATTCCCCACTGCAGTTTAATATATTTGCAGTCCTCATTTCCTCTTTCCCTCTGTAATCTGATGTAAGTTGCATGTTTCTCATTTGATACCTTCAATTTCTATTTCCTTACATGCATTCTTCTTGCACCGTAAATTAGGGTTTAATAACATTTTTGGCATGTAGACTGGCTTTAGTTACTAATTATTCTCTGGTACGAGTCATTTGTTTCCTAACCTAGAACGTTATTCTCTTCTATGTTTAACCACCACAAGCGCTACCGCAACTAGCACTGCCACTAATCAACAACTTATACTACGACTATGATGGAATTCTGCTTCTATACTAATAATAATAATAACAATAATAATAACAGTCATAAAAATACAGCTTCCGTTTTTCTCGACCCTTACCCGTATTGTCTTCAGGCCAGTCTCTACTGCCTCAACCCAGCTCTAACTTGACAATGGTCTAAGGCGTCATCACCTAAGTAACCGGTTATTTTTGGTGAATTGTTATAGCTACAATATTGTGATTTTTTTTTGTCTCTAAGATGATCTTTGAATTGTTTTTTTCCGTGAAGTTTTTTTGACTTTTTGCGCGTTCTATAAAGAATATGAGCTAGGCAGTATAATGACCTATGTGACGTATCAAGATATTTTATTAATGAAAATAGGATAGATATATTGAGCAAATTTCCTAAATTAACTTAGTCAACAGATTAGTGAACTGTTGATTATAATAAAATTCAGATGCACTCCGTTTAGTTAAACGTTTTGGGCCAAGTTCCTAGGCCTTTTGTTGTCCATAGTCTTGCGCTACCGTCACAGGTTAGATTATCAAATCGGGCTTGTTTATCTCTCCCTGAAGTTTTTATACTAAGGGTGTTACCTCCTTAGACACCACGGAATTCATAATAACACTATTGTGAAGATAGGTATCTGCAGGCGCTTCGAACACAAATAGAACTGTGATACTTTGTTAAGGAAATTACCTCTTGAAACACTATTTGCTTCTCGGTGTTCCCTTTGTAGTTAGATTATTTTACTGGCCGAATGTTAAATCACATGACTCGAAACAATATTTACATTAAACCAGCCATTATTTACAAATATGCACCTGTATACATCCACCACTTATTTTCATGATTCACTTCACTACACATGTACAATTATATAAAAGTACACATCTAAAATACAAACAAGATACATACAAATTTACAATTCTACCATCACTACACTTTTCGATACAAAACAGATTACAACATTTACAATTCACATATTCACAATAATATTAATAGGCACCCCAAAGTGCTACCCACAATGCTATTGGTAACCACACAGAGAGATACCACAGACGTAAACGTGTTGTAGAGGAGGTATCCAAGTACCAGAATGCTACACACAGTTTATACCAACGCATATAACACAATTTAGGTACAATACCACAGTGATTCTACACACACTGGTATCAAGTATGGACAGTGCTAACACACAGTGTACCAGTCACTACTCCACATACGTGCTATAACCCGTTCTATCACTCACTACTACCATGAGTGATACCAACTAGTGCTACCTTCACAGTGCTACCTACAGTGCTACCACATATTATTAGCACTACAGTATACCACTCAGTGCTATTACACAGTATTACCATCAGTTCCACATCAGTATTACCACCAGTGCTACCACTCAGTATTACCCACACCCAGTGCTCCCACTACAGTATTACCACCCAGTGCTTCCACCAGTATTACACCCAGTCGGCTACCCACACAGTATACCACCCTGTGCTAGCCACACAGTATTTACCACCCCAGTGCTACCACACAGTATTACACCCCGAGCTACCACACAGTACTACCGCACAGAATAGCTACCACTCCAGGTATTACACTCAGTGCTACAACACAGTATTACCACCTCATGCTACCACAGAAGATAAAACTACACTCAAGTGCTACCACAGTATTTCCAATAAGTGCTACCACAAAATATTACCAACCAGTGCTACGTACACATAGTGCTGTCAATGAGTGTCACCACATAGTGCTACAACAACACCAGTGCTACGACTACTACAATGTCACGACTCAGTGCTGCCAAACCACATAATGCTTTCAACATCTGCTACGGACAACAGTGCTAAGACCACACAGTTTGCCTCGATCAGTGATTCCCCACACTCATTCTAATTAAAAATTAAGACATAAGTAAATGTTTTTTCGCATGTCTTCAATTGTATAGACCCAAGTACACAATAACTTGCTGGTTGTTGGCTTTCTGGCTGACTGACTAGGTGGCTGGTTGCTGGCTGATTGGACGGACTAGGTTGGACTGGTTTATTAGCTGTCTGTCTGACTAGGTGAGGTCAGTCAGACACCTAGCTAGTCTGGTGGTTGTTTTTTGGCTGATGACTAGGTGGCTGGTTTGTTGCCTGTATTCTGAATGACTAGGTTGTTGATTTGTGGTTAATTCAGCTGATTGAGTTGACTGGTTTGTGGGCTTGATGAATAGGGTAGCTAGGTTTTGATTGACTCGGCTGGCTGACCAGGTGGCTCTGGCTAGCTGAATTACTAGTTGGCATACTGGCCGGTTAACTTGCTCTCTGAGCGACAATTCAAAAATGAGTAACCGACTGACAGATTACCTAGCTGGCTGTCAGTTTGAATGTGTTGTGAGACCAGGAAGCATGAATGGTGGACCTCAGCTGGACACTAGCACACTCATTCTTAGACCACTATCATCACCTGTTATAAACATCTCTTCCAGTTTATTTTTCACGAAGGTGAAGTAAAAGCACAGAAGTCAAACAGACCTTGTTATATGGACATCAGTTCTGATCCGAGGGAGGGCGAGAATGAGTAATCTCTCTTGGATCATGAGCCCTTCGGGTTTTACAGTAGCAATTGAAAAAACAATGTTTGATATAAACTTTCAGTTTATTTCCAACAATGTTTAAATATACCGAGTGTCCGTGGTTCGAACCCAGCAGGTGGTAAAGTAGGTTTAAGTTTCCTTACACCAGCTGCTCCTGTTCCACCTATGCAATAGTAGGTACCTGGGTGTACGACAGCTGTGGATGGCATCCTTAGTAGTGTGTACGGTAGGATAACAGCTACTTGGCCTTTAGAAACTGATCTGTGAAAAAAAAATGTGGAAACAGTGCCTTCGATAAAGTTTAAATTTGGTGGGAGAGTTTTAGATTTCTTTTTATCTATATACTCGTGAAGTTTCATTGTTTTACCTTTCATAAGTTATCCTTTGATAAGTTAATGGAGTGTTATTCCTGGGTGGCAGGTCAGTCAGTCAGGTTACTGATCACAAAACCAATTTTTTATCTTTAGGATTCTTATAGTTCTTGTATATACCAAAATATTGGATTTATTAAACAGCCTCCAAATTAAACAATATCAATAATGATAATAATAATAATTATTTTTAATAATAATTAATATAATAATAATAATAATTATAATAATTTTAATACCAAAATATAAAAATTTCTATTAATTAGTAAATCTATCTGCAAAAAACGAGAAAAAGGTTTAACAGTAAATCTTTTGTACACGCACTGTGTGTATTTGCTTGGAAACACGCAATGTTACACAAAGACATCAGTAAGGATACAATACACACACACAACGTTCCTTGACTCGGTGGTCTTTCGTGGTTGCCGTGCGTCAGGAGAAGAATTGATCGCTAAGGCGTGTTTGTCTTCTTATTGTCTTGGAACGTGTGGAGTTGTGAGAGGGTGGGAGGGGAGGAAGAGGGGTGATGTAGGAAGGAGGAGAGGGTGGTTGAGGTAGTGTATCTTGTTACCTGCATTTGTTTGTAATGAGGGGTAATGGGTAGGTCGAGAGATAGGGAGTGTGGTTGGCACGTGTTCTGACTTGTGTGTTGTTCTGCTTGCCTATGTGTGGTTGCACAGGTCGAGTCTCTGTTCCTAGCCAGGCCTTGCTGGATTTACTCAATTATTTCACTCCTGGACTAAACCCGTGGTTGAAGCCAAAACTTTCTCAAAACTCTGTATCTCATCTGTATATAGGAAACCCGTCTCGCTTTTCGATCAGTCTCACTGCGTCTATTTCCTAAATGTTCTACCAGCACTTTTGATTTTTTTGTTCTTAACTACCGTCATGTTATGTTCCTTTAGTCTCTCTGTATTTTCATATCCCGTATTCCAGTACTGTCTTTGTTGCAATTATTTGCATTTTTCACTTTATACGTTCTTATCTGGAGTTGGGGTCCATGATGGAGATGATTACTCCAAAAAGCCTTGCCATATGTTGTATAAGATCGTATCTGTCTCTTGCTGAGATCTCCTATAAGAAAAGTTTAGTCTCCCAAATGAACATTCACTTTAGAGGTAATTTGCTGATGTGACTCACGCAATATGCTGGCCCATGGATCTTCTCCTTGCGTTATGTTTGCAGCCTCTGTCTCCGAGTTTATACTCAGCTTCGAGTCTTCTTCGCTCATTCCCATATTATCAAAACCATGCAGTTTATTCAGGTTCCGTTTGAAGCTTTCCTTGTCCTTCACTCATACCTTATCTCAAATCTATATTTTGTCATACAGACAGATATATCTTGACTTTATATCCTTCTGCTGTGCCATTCATTTCATTATACTAGACAACTTGGTATGGTCCTTTATACTGAGCATATTTGTCAGGCCTGCTCTGTTTTCTTCTGTTACTTTGCTTTCGTAGTTTTCTATGCTCTGACACGTTTTCATTATCACGCATCTTTGTAAATAAACGATGAGTTCTCTTTGTTCTCAGTATTGCTCGTTTCTAGGTTTGGAATTTCTATTTTAGCCTTCCTGCTCTTCTGATGGATATCTTTCCTTTCCATTCTATGTCTTGTTTCTAGTTCTCTATTCCTATTGCATTTCAGAAAACTTTTCATCACTGCAAATTTTGATACTTCTGAAATGTGGTTTTTCTCTCGTTTTCCATCAATGTTGCTAGAACAAGGTATTTGAGACTCAGTATGGCTCGATGGTGCTCCAGAGGCCTCTCATGTTTTTAATTTACTACATCAGACGCTCTTATGGTGGAGGTTCTGGATGCAGTGTGGCTGATTCATTCACACTCTTGTGTTGTTTACTCGTCAGCAAGAATGTTCGTGTTGTCAGTTGCATATAAATTGTCAAAGGTGTACACAAGTGCAATGTCAGCACAAGATGTATATGCTCAGCAGTTTGTGTTACAGATAGCACGGATTTCGTCAGCACAGGTGTTCACATCAGCAGTTGTGTACAGGTCAGTACATGATTTCCTTCAGAACAGGTTATTAGGCGTTTTCATCAGCTACAGGAGTAACATACTGGTTTATTTCCTTTATTCTGGAAGTTCGTCAGACATTGGCGTCTTCAGTACATCGGTAAAAATAACACGTTTAGAGTAATCAGTCATCAGCTTGGAGTCGACGTGTTTTAAATCCATAATCTTGATAAGTACAGCATAGCGCAGAGTAGTGCCTTATATACTGAACAGATGAGATGAGCAGCCAGTAGGTATGTGAATTCTTCAAAGCTTTCCAAATCCTGTAGGAAGACCTTCTTCCACTACTAGGTTTTAACCACGGTAATCACGCTGACCTACCACTTGCGTCAGTATAAATGTACTTAACACAGGGGTATATATCAGTAGAGGGGTACATGTCAATAGAAGTGTACATGTCAATAGAGGTGTAGTTAATAGAGGTGTACATGTCAATAGAGATGTACACAGTCAGTAGAGGTGTACACATCAGTACAGGTGTACACGTCAGTACAGGTGCATCAGTTTAAGTGTTGCCAACTTAATTAAACCCCATAATTTCCGACTCAAAGAAATTCCACCATTCAGAACCCCAGTGGTTTTAAAATCTCGTATATAATAACCCAACAGTGAAATATATAGCAACCCAGCAGTGAAATATATAGGAACCCAGCCAGTAGTGAAAATATATAGTAACCCAGCAGTGAAATATATAGTAACCCACCAGTGAAATATATATAGTAACCCAGCAGTGAAATATATATAGTAACCCAGCAGTGAAATATACAGTAACCAGCAGTAAATATATAGTAAACCCAGCAGTGAAATATTACAGTAACCCAGCAGAGTGAAATATACAGGAACCCAAGCAGTGAAAGTATAGAAACCCAGCAATGAATATATTATAGTAACCAGCAGTGGAAATATATAGTAACCAGCAGTGTATTATATAGTTACCCATGCAGTGAAATATATTAGTAACCAGCATGTGTATATATAGTAACCACAGCAATGAATGTATAGTAACCCAGCAGTGAAATCTATAATACCAGCAGTGAAATATATATTATCCAGGCAGTTGAAATATTAGAAACCCAGCAATGAAATATATAGTTAACCAGCAGTGAAATATCTAGTAACCCCCAGCAGTGAAAATATATAGGTAACCAGCTGTGAAATTATAGTAAACCAGCAGTGAAATATTATAGTAACCCAGCACGTGAAATATATAGTAACCCAAGCAATGAAATGCATAGTAACCCAGCAGTGAAATATATAGTAACCCAGCAGGTGAATATATTAGTAACCCAGCAGTGAATTATATTAGTAACCCAGCGTGAAATATATAGTACCCAGCAGTGGAAAATTTAGTAACCCAGCAGTGAAATATATAGTAACCCATGAAGTGAAATATATAGTAAACCAGGCAGGGAAATATAATCGTAAAACCCAGCAGTGAAATTTTTAGTAACCAAGCAGAGTTATAGATAGTAAACCCAGCAGTGAATATATAGTAACCCAGCAATGGAAATGTATAGTAAACCCAGCAGGAAATATATAGTAACCCAGCAGTGAAATATTAGTAACCCAGCAGTGAAAGATATAGTAACCCAGCAATGAAAATGTATAGTTAACACAGCAATGATATGTATAGTAACCCTGCAGTTGAATATATAGTATACCCAGCAGTGATATATATAGTAACCCAGCAGTGTAATATATAGTAGCCCAGCAGTGAAAATATAGTAACCCGCAAATGAAAAATGTATGAGTAACCCAGCAGTGAAATATATAGTAACCAGCAGTGATATATATAGTAACCCGGCAATGAAACTGTATAGTAACCAGTGTGAAATTATATAGTAACCCAGCAGTGAAATATATTAGTAGCCCCCCAATGAAATATATAGTAACCCAGCAGTGAAATTATATAGTAAAACCCCAGCAGGTGAATATATATAGATAACCAGCAGTGAAATTATATAGTAACCAAGCAGTGAAAATATATAGTAACCCAGCAGTGAAATATATAGTAACCCAGCAATGAAATGTATAGTAACCCAGCAGTGAAATATATAGTAACCCAGCAGTGAAATATATAGTAACCCAGCAGTGAAATATATAGTAACCCAGCAGTGAAATATATTGTAACCCAGATAGTGAAATTATTTAGTAACCCAGCAGTGAAATATATAGTAACCCAGCAGTGAAATATATAGTAACCCAGCAGTGAAATATATAGTAACCCAGCAATGAAATGTATAGTAACCCAGCAGTGAAATATATAGTAACCCAGCAGTGAAATATATAGTAACCCAAGCCAGTGAACTATATCGATAACCAGCAATGAAATGTATAGTAACCCAGCAGTGAAATATATAGTAACCCAGCAGTGAAATATATAGTAACCCAGCAGTGAAATATATAGTAACCCAGCTGTGAAATATTATAGTATCCCAAGCAGTGAAATATATTAGTAACCCAGCGTGAAATATATAGTAACCCAGCAGTGATGAAAAAATATAGAACCAGCAGTTGCTAATATATAGTAAACCCTAGCATTTGAAATGTATAGTAACCCAGCAGTGAAATATATAGTAACCCAGCAGTGAAAATATATAGTACCCAGCAGTGAAATATATAGTAACCCAGCAGCATCTGCAGTGTAAAATATAGTAACCCAGCAATGAAATGTTATAGAACCAGCAGAGAAATATATAATAACCAGCAGATGAAATTATAATAACCCAGCCAGTGGTAATATATAGTAACTCAGCAGTGAAATTTTATAGTAACCCAGCAGTGGAAAGCATATAAACCCAGCAGTGAAACTATATAAGAAAACGTCCGTGAAATATGTAGTGATCCGGCAGTGAAAATATATAAGTTATTTTACCCGTGAAATTATATAGAAAACCCAGCAGTGAAAATTATAGTAACTCCAGCAAGTGAATATATAGTAACCCAGCAGTGAAATATATAGTAACCCAGCAGTGAAATATTAGTAACCAGCAGTGCTAATATATAGTAAACTCAGCAGTGAAAATATATAGATAACCCGCAGTGAATTAGTAACCTACCCGTGAAATATATAGTAACTCAGCAGTGAAATGTATAGTAACCCAAGCAGTGAAATCATTAGAGTAACTACAGTGAAATATATAGTAAGACTAGATGTTAGGATAGTATATTCTTTAGTCACAGAGTTTCAGGAAAAGGAATCGTCTGGGAAGTAATTGCAGTGGAAGCAGAATAGAATCCATAGCTTTAAGGAGATGGAATGATTTAAAGCTCATAGAGCAAGGAAAATGTTCTAGGATGCAGCCAGTGGAAGAGGAGGGCCCAGGAGCTGTGAATGACCCTTTTGCCAACCTCAAATAGGCGAGTACCTCACTCACAAAATTTCTAATTGTAAACTGGTACATTTTAACGTCAACTTTGATTTATTAGGAAAACGCAGTTCCTTATTTTTTCGATATAGATCAAAACGGCAATTAAATAGTAATAACAGCAATTTCACATGATATTATTTTGCTATAAAAAATTCAATATATTTTAACACCACATTGTTATATTTTAGTCATTTTCTGTTTATATTTTGAACTTAAATGTTTTATTCACAGTGTCATCACTTACGTCACCCTTCAAGGTATATATTATATATATATAGATATACTATATATTATTTATATATATATTTATATATATTTTATATATATATGTATATATCTCCTTGATATATACCTTCAGCTCCAATGGAGCTGAATTTTTTTTTCAGGTTGAGGGACTGATCGCCTCAAATATTTTTTTTCTATAAGGTTGAATGAATCATTTACAATCGTCTTAGCTTCGTTACTATCTTTTCTCACCTTTGTATTTGTTGAAGAAGCCTACTGTGTAGGCGAAACATTTCATCAGTAAATATACCCCAACTGTTCCACATGCGTCTTAAATATTAATTGTAGGTATTTTATCCATAAGGGACAATTTTAATAAACCTGCTTGACAAGCCCGTTCTCACTATAACTGTACTGACTTCGTGCTATACAACATGCAACGGTGAATTTCTATTTCATTTTATTTTTTCATTTACAAAATAAAAAAAATTTTTTGTCTTGTATTTCTATCCATTGAAGGCTTCAAGCCTTAAATCGATTTTTTTTAACTCGTTTTATATTTTATATATGTCCATCAAAAGTGGAGATGATCTAAAACATTGCTATTTCTAAAGATTTAAGTGGATCTCAGAGTCCCACCTCATTATTTTAAGGAAAAAGGCGATCCCTTAGTGTCTTCATATAGTTTGTTTATAAGTGTTTGGTTTCCCAGTTTGCTTGCTCTTCCTTGTACACGTCTCCGGTCTTCGTCTTAAATTACCTAGCTCCTGGAGTTACAATCCTACCAAGTGCAAAAGTCTTGAAAATCGGGGAAGGGAAAACCGCAGACATAGTACTCTAGGGGGCCAAGGATTAAACCCTCTATTCATAGAAAAGTATCTTGATTGTGTGATATATCGAGCACATATCCTAAAGCACACATCAACTATATAACTATTGCAGATATGGGCTACTAGCGAACCTAAGAACAGCATTCGGATATGTCAGGAAGGAGTATTACGGACCCTGTACACCGTGTTTCATCATCCATATGGGGTTAGCAGCTACAGTTTGAACCTTTACCTGGCCATGCACCGTCAGGGAAAACTAGGAGTTCTATTGAACCTCTACTCGTAGAACATGCCCCTTAGTTCCGGGACTAATTTGTTGCAAGTCAGATAGTCCCGGAACAAGGGCATTGTTCTACGAGGAGAGTTAAGAGAACTCGACCTGATGATACTGGAAAACAGGAGGGACAGGGGAGACATGATAACAACTTTATAAATACTGAAAGGAATCGACAAGGTGGAAGAGGATGGAGCACATCAAACAAGGGGTCACAGTTGGTGGTTGAAGACTTCAGATGAGCACAGGAATGTTAGGAAGTATTGTTCAGCACAAGAGTTGTCAGGAAGTGGAATAGTCTACAAGTACGGTAATGGAGGGTTATGATAAAGCTCAAGGAGCAGAGAGTGGACTTATAGCGACCAGTGTGGTGGGCGGGCCAGCAACTCGTACAATGAGTGTACACACACACACACACACACACGCACACACACGCCACACAACACACACAACACACACAACACACCCACACCACACACACACACCACACACACACACACAACACACACATGAAATCGGAAGGCTATTTAAGTAAACAAAAAAATACTCTAATAAAAAATGGCGGGAAAGGGCTGGACTAACTTTGTCAATCGGTTGGTAGTGTAAGCAGCTGGGACAAAGAGATATAGTTCAAGCCTCCAGGCTAGAGACAACTAGGGAATAATACATGCGTTTACACATTCGTAATTACACCACCGAACCCGTGACAGACCACGACGCATAGCATTAAATGACGATAGAGGGTCACGCGATCAGATGATTTATGACACAAACTCCCTCAGGAGGGGTATAAAGCGGACGCCAGATATAATTATATTCTAGAAGTGAAACCACGTGTACTTTCCTGCGCGCGCACGCACGCACGAATTACATTCACATACACACCACATACACACAATTACAAACACTCGCACAAAAGCACACACACCATACACAACGATACCTCCCCCCTCAGTGTCTATCATAAAAGTCGCCTTTGACAATAGTGACTACTACTACTACATACTACTACTACTACTACTACTAGATCCTTACTACTACTACTACTACATACTACTACTTACTGCTATATACTACTAATACGACTACTGCTACTACTACTACTACTACTGCTACTTTACTACTACTACTTAATACTACTACTACACACACACATAAAAGGGACTTTTGACAATAGGCAAGGGCTTCAGATCCGAGGGAGGTAGACCTGTGAAAACAAAAAATAAGGTGGCTCAGAGAATAACAAGAGAAGAGCAGCAAACGGAGGCGGGATTATGATAACACCTTTACATGTTCGTCTATGTCAGTGAGAAAAGACTGCCGCATAATAACAGCGTGGCAGAGACAGTAAGGAGATTTATTAACACATATTTCAAAAAGGATGTTTGTTTTCACTCTTAGGTTAATTACAAAGGAGTTGGTGAGTTGTGGAAGCAATCCTTTACACAGTGCTCAAGGGCAGGTATGATACGACCCAACAAGATAATTGCTGAAAGAAATATAGGGTATCTTTAATGGTCGATATATTCATATTATACACAGTAGACAAAAAATACAAATAGTAGTATATTGTAAAGTTAAAAGGTGGGTTCCAGGAGCTAAACCTCGACCACCGTAAACACAAGTGTGTCAGTACAACTCAGCGAGTTAGTACACACGCAAGCATGCTCGTGTACGTGCGGTGTTCTTTTAACCTTTATTAGGCATTAAAATCATATAATTCGATTTGAATGCGCTTCTTAAATGAGTTATATTTGGAATAATTAGTGCGAGATTAATTGCTTGTTGCACGAATACAATTTTAGTTGTTTTTACATTTTTTGGTTCAAAAACATGTCTAATAGAATTGCTCGTTAGCTGTATTAATGATCTCAGTTAAGGTAATTCATGAATTAAATTATAGATCATTAGCAGAGAGAGAGAGAGAGAGAGAGGACGAGACGAGGAGTGTGAGAGAGGAGAGAGAGTTGGCATGAGCTAGAACTACCTTACTGCAATTGCACTCGCCACTTACTGCAATTACTTCTTGCTAATCCACTACCAGATGCCCAGCCACAGTGAATGATATGCCATATCACAAAATTATGCTCTAAATACCGTACTTTCGACGGACCAATAGCTAAAGGAATGATCACGTGCATTTCTCAAACATCCTAATGTTCTGATGTTCACCACTGGAGTAGATCGTAAAATGGTTGAATTTTGATGTCTGCGGCGAAGTGTTGCCTAACTAATTTCTGAAGGAATCAGACAGTGGCAGACGCACACTGATAACGTTAAATCAACTATATCCTGAAGGTTTTAATTGATTTAATGTTATCAACTTCACAACCCCGTACGTGAGATAACACACTTATCACATTCGCACTAATTACAATGTAATTTAGAAACTGTTTAATATAACTTGTATCTCTTTGTCCTTTATAATTCTTAATGTTTGAGCTATTAGAATCTGTTTACTTTCTCTAAGTTTTGTACGAAGGCGTCTTGTATCGTAGTCTGTATCGTAGTCTTGTCTTTTCGTACGGTCTTGTCTCGTACGTCTTGTCTCGTACGTCTTGTATCGTACGTTTGCTGAAGAAGAAAAAAGTTGAGTAACTTGCGGTTTGTTTCTTAAAGATATACGATCTAGTTGTAATAACTTTACGACTTTCCTCAATAATCTTTAGTTTATATGTATACAGTTAGATGACCGGAACTGGAGAGCGCATTGGAGTGGAGGCTGACAAGAGAACGTACTGGGTTGTTATTGCTTGATGTATTGCTTCTCGATTTCTTCTTGCTTTAAAACCCATTCATTCCTGTTTGGTTTTCCTGCTAGCAGCAAGACATCCCTTTGTATGTTTTAGGTAATTGATTATGGTACTGCAGGTCTATTTCTTAATTTATCTCTGTTAGAGAGGTTCTCATGTAAGCTTAAATCATTCTTTAATCATCCTCTACAAAATACCTTCTTTCATTTGTAACATTGGAAATTTCCGGGTTCTCCACTTTCTAACAAACATCGACAGTATAGACAGGTCTCTGGATACCTAGACTATTGGTGATGGGTGTTGCTTTGTTTTTTTTTTTTTTTACACATGCCTCCCCAATTTCGTGTCATCTGCTAACTTTACAATTTTGGAAAGTAAACTCAATTTACGTATTCTGAGAAAAACACATAGTTACTGGACTAAATCGCTAAGTTAAAACAGCATACGCTTGTACTGGAACATTTTTTTTTTCAAGCGCTATTGGATATCCAATCATTGAAACTAATCACCCGTGAAATTTTGCATTTATGCACTGAGTTTTTTCTTTACTTGATAATCATCGGTTTAGCAGAATCTTTTATTACTGGAAGCTTTTGATTAATAATTAATAGGCTATTATCTGCACCAAAAATAACACACACATACAAAACATGTTTATCACTATAGTTACCATCAGTTTATTCATTATCGACGTTTTAAACTGATGTAGTGTAATTTAGACTATAACCAACCTCCCAAAGATTGGGAATATTAGATGTAAAGTACATGGTAATCGGTTTCTTCAAATAATGTATTGAATATAACTGTTAGCGGGGAACGTGACTGAAGGTCAAGATTATTTGTATTCTGACTGACAATACATTCAGGCCCCAGAAAATGTGTAGTGTTAGAGTTATTTTTTCATGAGTGTTTTTTTTTTATTGTCAGGGTTAAGACGAGCAGACGCGCTTGACATTTCCATATTGGGTCCAGTCACTCCGCTTGCACATACACGTAAATTAAAAAAATCTAAATGTCTTTTTATTATTAGTAGTAATAAACACAGAAAGAGACTGCAACCTTAACACATTTTCACCACCATACTTACCTTCATTCTGTCCTTTTTTTACGTAAAATGTTTTCATTGTTATATCCTTACTTCAGTCTTTTTCCTCTCACCGTTCTTGCCATCCCTCATATGTCTTCGGATATTAGCTCATCTCGGCGAATGCTTCTCAACTTTTGATCCACGACTGATTGATGAACACATCGACTCCAGGCTATGGGACTGATTATCACAATCGCCATCTTCCACCGTTCACTACGGGTGAAACTGCAGAAGCAGAAACGTCCCAGATTAAGATACCCAAATGTTGGCTACGAGTCCGTCATTATCAACCTTGTCAGTTTTCTAACCATTTATATCAATTTTTCCAATCCTTTTATACTGTAACCCATCAATAAAAATTACACACCATCAACGTCACTCTGAATACGCGGGGGAAAAGAGTTTGACCCACTCCCAATAACAGATGGGAAATAAAACTTTGCAGACAAAAGAAGTAATTAAAGAAATTGTGTATACAGAATGTTAGACATTTCTAGTATATTACGTCTTGTCCATAACAACAAAAGTTAATACTCACAAATAATTTTGCCAGAGTACAAAATAATATTCCGTTTCATTACTCACGAACAAGGCGATTATTACGTCTCTGTATTTTTTTTGTTACAAAACCCATGGTAATTTTGTGTTATTCTCTTCAAGAATTTTTATATCGTGTTCTTAAAATAATTTGCAATCTCAAGTAATTATATTTCTCATCCCAAATCACGAAGGCATTTTGTCGATTCTTTGTGTGTCAATGGCAGTTCCAGTAAATTAATTACTTCGCCCTCATAAATTGATTTTCTGAACACTGGTATTGCTGCAAACTATGTCTCTTCGGACTATTTTCAAAATTTTCAGTAACTTAACACCAGTTAATTATTTGAGATATCCCACATGGGAAACATAAAGAAAGCAACGCTTTCGTAATAATGGATCCAAACTTTGTAATATATATATATCGTGCCGATTAGGTAAGAACTTGCCGATTTTGGCTAAATAAGCTAGCTCTTATTGCCATAATAGGCCAGCGAAAATATGTATATGGAACATAATTTCGCCATAAAATTATTCTGAAGCTAGCGAAAAAAATATATTTCATTGTGTTTGTTTATTATTAAATTATTGTTAAATCCATCTAAAATATTTATTTAGTTGGATTAGGCTCAATTAAATTGCCGTTGTTATAATAAGTAGGTTTTCTAAGTTCTTTTGATACACAATTTATTATTTTTTACATTAACATAAGATGAAAAACATATTATTTCGTGGTTATTATATCTTCTCCTATTAGCCAGCCTTATTTTCCTTAGTGTTTTTTTTATCATTATAATTTCTTTTAGTTAGTATTTTATAGCTCTTGGATTGTTTAATCTTCTGAGAAGTGAGAGGATCAACCGACAGCTGTAACTCCAGTTTTTTTTTTTTTTTGGCCTAACAAACGTGTTAAATAGACAGCTTCATCTCATCCACACATTTAAAAGCAAATTTATAGTTTGCCATTATAGCGAATGAATCTCATACATATTCGTTTATATGAAGCCCGGATTACAACTCTCTCTCTCTCTCTCTCTCTCTCTCTCTCTCTCTCTCTCTCTCTCTCTCTCTCTCCTCTCTCTCTCTCTCTCTCTCTCTCTCTCTCTCCTGTAGACTTTTTTCCTCATTTTCACTCAACTTTATATTCCATCAATCACTTCACTATTAGTGAATTTTCGTGTGTGCGTTCGTATGTATATGTGTGCTTGCTTAAGTAGGAGTGAAGCGTTTGTAACTTATCCTAAGTACGTAACTGCAAGCGTGAACGCATGCGTGCCCCGTTGCCTGGTGGCTAAAACTTTCACTTCACACGGCGAGGGTCCGGGTTCGATTCCCTGCGAGAGTAGAAACATTGGACGTGTTCCTTTACACCGGTTATATTCCTCATCAGTAAAATGGGTACCTGGGTGTTAGTCGACTGGTGTGGGTCGCATCCTGGGACAAAACTGACCTAATTTGCTCAAAATGCTCTACATAACAAGTGGCTTTCTATATAGTAGTATGTCATTGATGCCACATAGGACTGTATACCATGTACTTGTAGTAAATAAAGATATTATTATTATTAAAGCACTGTGAGCAAGCGGGTGGCTGTGTCAGTGTTTCTTTAATAGTGTGCGTGAGTGCGGGGACGTTTAATGTGTGCGCACAAGTGAACGCGTGTGTATCTGAGTGTAAGTGAGAGTTACCGTGTGTACATTGAATTGATGTGCGTTTTTTGTGGTGTGCGCATGTGAACTACAATGTGCACGTCAGAGACTGTACGAGTGCGTGTGTAAAGCTGTACTTAACTAATTGTACTCACCTAATTGTGGTTGCAAGGGTCGAGACTCAGCTGTGTACTCACCTAGTTGTACTCACCTAGTTGAGGTTGCGGGGGTCGAGTCCGAGCTCCTGGCCCCGCCTCTTCACTGATCGCTACTAGGTCACTCTCCCTGAGCCGTGAGCTTTATCATACCTCTACTTAAAGCTATGTTTGGATCCTGCTGTGTATGTATACGTGTGCATGTAGCTTTGAGTACGTGTGCGCATACGTGAGTAGCTGTGTACGTGTGTGAGCTACTGTGGGATTACAGTATCAGCGTGTGTGCGTGTAGTAGTAGTAGCTGTGTGCGTGTTGGAGTAGCTGTATGAGTGTGGGAGTAGCTGTTTGCGTGTGGGAGTAGCTGTGTGCGTGTGGGAGTAGCTGTGTGAGTGTGGGAGTAGCTGTGTGCGTGTGGGAGTAGCTGTGTGAGTGTGGGAGTAGCTGTGTGAGTGTGGGAGTAGCTGTGTGAGTGTGGGAGTAGCTGTGTGAGTGTGGGAGTAGCTGTGTGAGTGTGGGAGTAGCTGTGTGAGTGTGGGAGTAGCTGTGTGCGTGCTTGCGTAATTGCGTAGATTTGTGACTTAATAACTCGATGCTGATTACTTTTTGATTACGTGTTGTTATTTTTCTAATTTAATCATTAGTATAATTGAATCACCACAAAGCTCTTAAATTTGCTGCCGAGAAAGAGAGAGAGAGAGAGAGAGAGAGAGGAGAGAGAGAGAAGAAAGAGAGAGAGAGAGAAAGAGAGAGAGGAAGAAAAGAGAGAGAAAAGAGAGACAGAGAGAGAGAGACAGAAGAGAGAGAAGAGAGACAGAGACAACAACAGACAGACAGAAAACGATAGATAGTTTGGGGGGGAAGGGGAAGGAGAGGGGATAAAAAGAGGAATTTAATGAATCAGAGAAAAGACACTAGTCAAATGACACAACAATAGAAACAGAAACTCTACCTCCCCACACCCCCGCCCCTCCCCACGCCCCTCTCTCTCTTTTTTGTCGTCTGTCGTCTCTCTCTTTTGTCTCTGTCTTCTCCCCTTCTCCACACGAAGCTTTTTTTTCTTAGGCGAAGGAAAAATATTCAAGCACCGAGAAGTTCACTACTATTTTTTTTCCCCAAATTCACAAACATTTCGTCCACGAAGAGCAGCCGCGGGTGACAGCAGCAGCAGCGCACCAGCAACGCAGCACCACAACAGCAACAGCACAGCAACACACAAAACCAACAGCAGCAAAAACACAGCAAACCAACAGAAAACAACAACAGCACAGCAGCAGCAGAGCAACAACAGAAAAGCGCAACAACCAGCAGAAACAACAGCAGCAGCAGCGTAACAACAACAGAACACTAACGCCGCAACAACAGTAGAAAAAATTAGCAAAATAGCAGTAGAGGGGAAGGAAGATATATAAATAAAACTAAAATAAGGATATAACTTCATGTCTTCCCGTACAACCACGTATTTTCGCTACATTTCATTTCGTTATTTTTTTGCCCCGGGTTGGGTTTCAAAACGTCTTTTAATTTGTTAAAATCCTTTATCCCCAAAGTTAAACGCGCCGTTCGAACTAAGCCCAATAAGCCTTATTCCATAGTGGGAAAATTTAGGGAACAAAAAAAAGCCGAAGCAATTCGTACCCATCTTGACGGACAGATTGATTAACGAATCTCAAAAACGGTTTTGAAAAGGGGCTTTCCTGTATTACGAATTTACTAACTTTTTTCCTAAGGTTTTGAGGAGGTAGATCAGGGAAAGAAATGATATTGTGTATAGGTTTTCAGAAAGGCTTTCGTTTTGGTTCCACACCAGAGGTTTTTGAGGAAATTTAAAGGCAACGGAATAGGGGGAAAAAATTTTTTCCCTGGGTAGAGGCTGGCTACAAAATAGAAGCAGAGAGTTTGCAAAAAGGGGGAGAAATCAGAATGGGGGCACGTCACAAGGGGTTTTTCCCTCGGGGGTCAGTTTGGCCCCTTTTTGTTTTTCAAAATTTTACGTAAACACATAGATGGGGGAAATAAATAGCGACATAAGCAAATCTGCTGATGACACCAAAAATGGGCCTCCAATTCATTCAAATGGGGGACACTAGGACTCCAGGATGTTTTGAATAGACGATGTAATGGGGAGAATGGCAGATCATTTAATATTGAAAAATGCAAAGTTCTAAATTTGGACGGTAAATAACCATGCCACATATAAACTAAATAATGTAGATCTTAATACACTGTTGCGAAAAGGATTTAGGAGTTCTGGTTAGCAGTGCTTAGTGTTCGCAATAAAGCTAACAAATTCTTGGCTTGTATTAAAGTATAAAAAATAGAATCCTCGGTTTTCTTCAACTTATAAATCCTTGGTTAGGCCTTTTTAGACTATGCTGCTTATTTTGGAAACCCTATTACAGAAAGGATATAAATTCGGAAAACGTACAGAGGAGGGTGATAAAGAAGATCCCTTTATCAAAATCTTTTTTTGAGGAAGACGAGCCCCGAATCTGCACTCTCTCGAAAGGGGTAGAATTAGGGAGGATATGATCGAGGTGATAAATGGAAAAAAGAATAAATAAAGGGGATGTAAAAAAGCGTGCTGAAAATTTTAGCCAAGACAGGACTCGCAGCAATGGTTTAAGTTGGAAAAATACGGTTCAGGGAAAGGATATAGGGAAAACACTGGTTTGGTAATAGTCATGGGGTGAGTGGAACAACTCCCGAGTACAGTTTTTGAGGCTAAAACAGGTGTAGTTTTAAAAAAGGTTAATAAATACATGAGTGGGTGGGGTGGGTGGGTTTGGGCCTGACTAGTTGTGCGCGGGGTCTGGGGGCAGGCCCTCCTTGATGGAGATGTCAGACGGGTGGGTCATTGGGCTAATCCGGGGGGGGGGTCATTGCTAATCAGGAGGGGGAACATGGCCTGCTCCGCAGGGTCAGAGGCCTGTTGCAGTGTTCCTTCTTTCTTAGTTTAAACTTAAATATGCCAGACGTGGCCAGTGCCTTATTCTGTGTAAAAGATCTTTAAAAGGGTTAAAATTTGCCACGGATACGTTTATGTGAGTTTTGGTTGTATGATGGTGGGAAGGTACAGCAGCGCAGGAAACTAGAAGAACATGCATTTGTACGAGGGCAAAGCCAACAAAATTTGAAATAAAATACTTTTTTAAAAAAAATTCCAGATGTTAGCGTCTGAGAAGATTCCGTTTAGGAATTTGAAGGCCCTTTAAAATCTGTTTCCACCTCCCATTATAAATATTTATAAATTTAATATATATATAATATGTATAATATATATATATATATAATTATATAAATTAAAAATATATATATAATTATGTCTACGAATAGAAAATGTTTCGATTTTGGCTTCAAAAAAGCAAGCCTTTTTGCCGAATAGATAAGCGAAAAAATTTTGTTTGCAAAATTTCGCAAAATCACTGAACCTAAGAAAAAAATTATTCATTGGTTTGTTTATTATTAAAATTATGTAAAATTATCTAAAATATATTTTGCTGGGTTGGCAAATTAAATTTCAGTTTTAAAACAAAGGGTTTGGGAAGTTTTTTAAGTTTTTTTGGTACAAACATTAATTTTTAAATTAAAATAAATGAAAAAAAAAATACTTTGAAGTGCAAGAGAAAATTTTAGAAAGAACTTAATTTTTAAAAGATTTTTTGCTAATTGACCCTTTTTTACCGGGGGCGGGGGCGACATATAAAAATTTGGAGAGAAAAAGAGAGAGATTCCGACTAAGGAAAAAAAAATATTTTTTTGGTATATACCACAATCCAAATAAGAAAAAATAAAACTACACAAAATCCCTTTTCCCAAAACGGGGGACCCATTCCCCCAACCTTTCCTTTTAAACCCCCCTCCCCCCCCCCTCTAAAACCTCTCCCTCGGGTATAACTCAACCAGCACCACCCCCCTCCAAAGTTATCCCCAACACACACCTCCTCCACCCCCCCATAAAATAACCCCCCAATACCACCCCCTTCTCAACATAACCCATCAACACCACCCCTTGTCAACATAAAAACCCCCCAGCACCACCCTACCCGTAACATAACTCCACCAACACCCACCCCACCAACCCACCCCCCCAACACCACCAACACCACCCCTCCCAAAACCACCCCCCCAACACCACCCCACCATCCCACCCTACCCACGACATAACTTTTCTCTTTGCTCAAAAAATCCCCCAATATAAATTCTTCTCTCTGTGTTTAAACCCCACTCCCTGGAAACAACTCGTAGACAAAAGAGAGAAAAAATATCAGGTGGGTCCCCAAAAACTATACAAGCAGCGGATATCATTTTTAACGCATAATGGGGAATCCCCTTTGCCGTTGATTTAAAAAACCTTAAATTTTGGGGGAAATCCCTGAGAATGGCCCACGATCAGGCTTATATACGTCGTTAATGACCAGGGAGAAATGGGGGTGAGAAAGAAGAGAGAGGAGAGAGAGAGAGAGAGAAAGAGGAGAGAAAGGGGAGAGAGAGAGAGAGAGAGAAAGAGAGAGAGAGAGAGAAATTTTTTTTATTGCAACTGGGTTAAAAGGGAAAAAACATAAATTGTTACACCCAAACTCAGAAAAATAGGACCTCATAAAAAACCCCATTTTTATACAGACAAACCCCAAAAAACCGTTTATTATAAAAAAGACCACATAAACAAGCTTGTACGCAAATGTCCTCGCAAAACAATACTAAATACAAAACTCTTAAAAAAACCCTTTTTTTTTCTCGACTACCTCACAAATCGCATTTACTAGTACCGACGCCTCATAAAACCCAACATTCAAACCCAGAAAAAAGTTTTCATAAAAGTACGAATATGAATAACGAGGGGCAAGGGGAAAATTTTAAAAATTTTCGAACAAAATACGTGAAAAAATATTAGCCCAAAAAACGCTGAATTGAACGCCCGAAAACTGACGAATTTATTAGCTGTGAAAAATTTTGAACACTAAGGAAGGGAATAAGGGTTGGGAAACAAGAAACAAAAATTTGTTTTTTTTTGCTTGAAACTTGTAGTCACGTTAATTAAATTAAAACGAAGTTGTGTCCCACCAGTAAGGGGTGGAAGCAAGAGAAGGCACGTTTGCACAAAGCCGTGTCTTTAAAAAGGAAAAATTGGGCACCGCACAACAGCTGTGTGACATAGCCACAACACTGACCACAATAATGTGTACACACACACAACACACACACAATTAGAAACAAAATGAAAGGGAGGCGAGGGGGGTTTTTCCCCAAGGGTAACGGAGAATAAAAAACCCCAGATGAGCCCGGGTTTTAAAACCCAAAGGAGCAGGAGGCAAAAACCAAGTGTGTAGGGAAGGAAGAAAATAGAAGGCAAAGGACCCCAGGAAATAAGGAAACAGTCGTATGCCAGAAACAATTGCCAGATAAGAAGGGGCCCCAAAGACAATAGAAAAATGAATGCAGCAAAGCCAAATCTGACCCGAAACGTTGAAACAGCCACCAGGGGGAAAACACAGGGGACCAGGTAACGGGCAAAGGGAAGGAAGGGGAAGACAACAAAAATTTCCCGTGAATATTAAGAACTAAACAAGAGATTAAAAGAATGTTCACGAGGAGCAGAAGGGACCCAAAAGACGGAGAGGGGGGCACCCCCCAATCTGGACACGGCCAAAACCGAAAAGAAGTGAAGGGGTTCTGATGAGCTAGATACCTAAAAAGGCAAGGGGGCCAGATAACTCTCCCAGGGTTTGAAAGAGGGAGAAGCCTATGTGTCCCCCTAACAACAATTTCAATACATCATAAAACGGGAGATTCCTGGGGCGGGAAACAGCAAATGTACCCCAACTTTAAAAAAGGAACAAAAAACATGAAGCTTTTAAACTACAAACCTGTCACGGACTTTTTAAAGTAGCAAAATCAGGAAAGATTATCAGGAGAAGATGGTGGAACACCAAAAAGGAATGATCCATCAAAAGCAGCCAGCATGGTTTTAGGGACGGGGAAACCTGTTCCAAACCTACTGGAGTTCATGAATGGGGACAGCAGTAAGACAAAAGAAGGGGTGGGGGGATTGCATTTTCTTTGGGCTGCAAGAAGGCGTTTTTACACTTCCACACAAAGTTGTGCAAAAACTGGGGGACCCAAACAGGGGTAAAGGGGGACTACAAAGGGTCAGGGAATACTTTTTTCAGGAAGACAGCAGCGAGTCTGGGACGTGGGAGGTGTCAGAGGGGCACCGTGAAACCCGCGGGGTCCCCGCAGGGGGCAGTCCCAGGACCTGCGTTTCTGGGAATTGGAACGACATGACGGGGAAAAAACTCTGAGGGTCCCCGTTTGCAGATGACGTAATTGATGAAAGAATACACTCGATCGAAGACAGGCAGAAAAAAAAGGGATTGGGAAAGGCTGCAGCCCTGTCCAGCAATTGGCCCTGGAGTTCAACCCCACCAAGTGCAAAGTTGAAGATTGGGGGAAGGGCAAAAAAGGGCCCCGCAGACGGAGTACATCTGGGGGGTCAGAACTACAAACCTCATAAAGGGAAAAAGATCGGGGTGATAAACCCCAGGACATCCCTAAAACGCACATCAAAAAAATAACGCTGCAGATATGGGGCCTAGCAAACCTCGAAACAGCATTCCGACATCTTAAAAAGGGAATCGTTCAGGACCCTGTACACCGGTACGAAGGCCCATATTGGAGTATTGCGGCACCAGTTTGGAACCCACACTACCCAAGCACGAAAAGAAACAGGAAAGGCAAAGGGTTTGCAAAAAAGACAGCCCCAGAGCTAAGAGGTATGCCCTACGAGGGGGGTTTTAAAAGGGAAATCAACCTGACGACACTGGGGACAGGAGAGATAGGGGGGACATGATAACGACATAAAAAATAGAAGGAATTGAAAAGGTGGACAAAGACAGGATTTTCCCCAGAGTTTGGGACACAGTAACAAGGGGACACAGTTAAAAGCAAAAACCCAGTGAATCACGGATTTTTGGAAGTATTTCTTCAGCCACGAGTAGTCAGTAAGGGGAATGTTTGGGGAAGCGATGTATGGAGGCAGGATCCATACATATTTTTAAGCAAGGTATGATAAAGCTCAGGGCCGGGGAGAGTACCTAGTAGGACAGTGAAGGGGGGGGGGGCCCCCCGGGACCCGGGGACTCGCCCCCCCCCCCCCGCAACCTCAACTAGGTGAGTACAACTAGGTGATACACATGCACCCATCCCCCCCTACCACGCGAGAGTGAGAGAAGAGAAAGAAGAGAAGAGAGAGAGACTGGTGAAAAAGCTAAGAAGCAGATGAATAACAGGAAAAAATATGCAAAAGAATCAAGGCTACCTGAAGAAAGGGAAAAGACGAAGATTTTTTCGGACAAGGTGCAGAAGGGGGCAAGTGACGAATGGGGATTCACAAGAAACACATAGGGCCGGGGTTCTTTTTGTAATGTGAAGCAACAGAAAGGGGTAGTGTAGAGGGATTCCTGTTCGCAGTGACATGAAACTAATGAAGAGAAACAACGGGACGAGGACCAAAAAAGCTATGATGGACTGACAGGGCCCCGGCCAGGGTTTTACAAAAAAAACTCCCGGGTTTAAACCCACCAAGGCAAAATTATAAGCATGAGGAAGACAAGGTAGGACGCAACGGGGTTTCAGGCTGGGTTGGGGGGGGGGAAGGAAAACTAAAACCCCATTCAAGGGAACTTGAGGTGAGTATTTTTACTTCCATGAAAACGCAAAATGCCACAAACTGCTGCAAAAAATGCGCGTTTGGCAAATATAAAAATAGCTTTTTCGACTCTAAATAAGGGGTCATTCATGACACAGTACAAAACCCTTTCGTCAGCCCATACTAGAGTACAGCGCCTTTATGGAACCCACAAGCAACAAGAAATTGAGAAAGGCAGAGGGCTGCAAAAAGATAAATCCCCGAGCTAAGGAATATATCTTACGAGGAGGGGTTAAGGTAATTCAATCTTGAGGACAGGAAGACTATGGGGGATATGCTAACGATATACAAAAATACTGAAAGGAACTGACAAGGTGAACAGGGACAAAATTATTCAGAGATGAAAAAATGGAACACGAGGGAACAGCTGAAAGTTGGATACTCAGGTGGGTAATAGGGATGTTAGGAAATATTTCTTCAGCTTTAGAGTTGCCAGGTAGTAGAACAATCTTGAAAGTGAAGTGGAAGATGCAGTATACATACATAACCTTCAAGAGAGGTAAGACCTAGTAGTGACCAACGAAAAAGAGGCGGCTGGAGCTGTGTATAGACCCCTCCAACCACTACAACTATTACTACTACTACTACTACTACTACTATTGCTAGTCCTACACAAAAGATCAAATGTCAATGGGCAAGTGCACCTGACAATTAATAACTAACTCACACACACACAGTGATTCATATATACACTAGTGATTATACATGCATACAGTGCTACACGCAGGTGCATCATACTCACACTAGTTCTCCTCTAAACTGACGTACACATAGGTATGTATTTGTAACTGAGCTTGTATATACAAATACAGCTGAACAACTGTACCGAGTACACGCACTTGTCTTCCATTCATATTACCATGTGTATGAACACGTAAATGAGTATACATACAGGAAGTATACATACAGGAAGACTAATAGATTAGAGGGAAAGGTTAATTAAGCCTGCTACAGGTACCAGAGTGGGTGGAGGGCTCAGGTAAAAAAATAAGTTGGCTTGTTTCCTGATGATCCTCTGCAGCCAAGCTGGACCAGTGTGGTATTATGCTTGTAGCTCTTGTAACCTGGTCTTGACGCAGTGAGTAGTAAAAGAGTCCAAGACTCGCCCTCCAACCTACTGCTCCTCTCTCTCTCTCTCTCTCTCTCTCTCTCTATGAATATAAGGATTATTTTATGGTTAGAAGAACAGACCCTTCCTTTAATTATAGAGTAAGATCTGCTACATATTTCAGCACATGTAAAACCCTTCCCTTAATTTTTACCTTTATTAAACAGTTATAGTTAAGAAGCACATTTAAGAAACAGGAGGAACTTGGAGCCAGCTTTGGGCCAGAGATTTCATTTGGTCAATTACCTTTATTGCGCTAATTTATATATGATATTCAAATGTTCCGGGTTTGAATTATTCGAGAAATGAAAGATCTCTGATAAAATGATGCTCTTGAAAAGGGTGCAGCCAGAGTGTCCTTTTACTGTTCTCGAAGTGGAGCTAAGTGTGGTATCTTGAATAAGGTTACCATCTCTCCGGTGTTGAAGGCGCTGCTAAGAAAAAGAGTCTTCATTCTGTCCTGAATTCGTAGATGAGACGGTGGACAAGAAATCCTTGAAAATGGTGCATAATTTGTGCCTCGTGCAGTTTTGCAACCTCTTGTGTCGACTAAATACGAGGTACGGCTTGGCAGTGTTAGCTTCACGGCTGCCTTGTTTGCATGATTTATCACCTGATTTTTCATCACTGTTTTGGAGTTGAATTTCACGCTTAGGATACATTTCATCAATGGGCTCTAACACTCCTCCACTTCAATCTTCCTACATATCAAGTTTCAACATTATGGTGTCTAGAGACCATTATCATTTGTGTTTTCTCAATAAAAATGTAACCTACCACAGTTTTCTACGCGTTGATATAGCTCTAAGCTATGTGCCCAAGAGCAGCTGCTATTTATTCTCATATCTAAGTATATATCACATTGCTGTCATCTGCTTATGCATGGGAGTCTGCCTTGAGGTGAAAAAGGTCATTAAAGTAGACATTCTGTAACACTTCCTTATGGAACTCATGCACCGACTGATTGGCTTGTAGATTCGGTTCTGTTGAGAACTTCAAAAGATCTATCTTGAAAGAGGTGTAGCACAGATCCAGAGTTTGAGAGCTTGCAGTTTCGCCAAGAGTACCTGGTGCCGTAGTCGGCAGACTCTAGCCAAGACTAGCGCTTCCACATGGCTGATCTTTGATACATCCATTGATTAGTGTCACATAGTAACGAGGTTTAGCAAGAGATTAGTTGCAGAGCTATCTTTTCTGAAGTCATTTTGAAGGTCACAACGATAAGAGTATTAGTGTGAATAAATGTGCAACATTTGGGTATCTTCATTCTGGAAACGTATCGCCACGCAGTGACTATCAGTCCAGTGCAAAAGAAAAGTGAAAGACAAGAGGAGTTTGAGATAATCAGTTCCTCAGCCTTGGGTCTATGTGTACAGTCCATCAGTCTTGACAAAAGCATAATAGCACTATAGTACTATAAAAGAGATATTTACGTAGTTATTAGTCTCAAGAATTTTGCCAGTAATTGACAAGATATGCGCTGTCTGTAGTTGGTGATTACTCCTCTGCTCTTTTCGTAAATAGGAACTACATTTTCCTTTAACAAAAAAAAGCCATTTATGCTACGCTTGACAGGGTGTATGGATGCGAGTTACAGGCATTGGTAACCGATCTGCACACATCTCTGCAGTGTTAGGTTGACCCTGACTGGGTCCACAGGCTCTTCATGGTCTAGACCAGACATACTCCATCCTGTCGAAAAACTTTGACACAGTTCTTGCAGAGCGTTCATAAACGAATCATTTTGGCAGCGAGATGATCAACAAGTAGGTCAACCATGTCTTGATTGGTGGTAGAGTTCCATCCTGTCGGTTAGAGCCGTAATGGCTACACCACTGATTCGATTTCTGACTCCAGTCGCCAACAGAAAATCAGTATACAGGATTAACACATATAAGTCTCAGTACACTGAGCAGGGGCCACTACGGCTCAGAGTACGTAATATAGAACAGCGTAACTGATAGGTAAACCAGAATTTTCCTTTAGTCGAGATCGTACGTAAGAGTATGATCTCGAATGAATCAATCAGCGACACTGCACGCTGGCAGCTCTCTTAGTTTGTCATCTTTAGCCGAGTATCAGGTGGGAGCTCTATCGAATCCATATCTTTTATTAATATTGTAATTTTGTATTCTGTATATGTGAAATGATTTCTCACCTTTAAATATTGAATACTTTTAAATTACAGTTTTTTACCATTTATAAACTATTTTTTATTTGACTGTTGGATACATACATACATATATATATATATATATATATATATATATATATATATATATATATATTATATATATATATAATATATATATATATATATATATATATATATAGATATATATATTATATATATATATATATTTATATATTTTATATATATATATATATATATATATATATATATATCGTGCCGAATAGGTAAAACTAGCGATTTTGGCTTTAACAGCAACGCACTTCTTGCCGAATAAGGCACCTAACGAAAAAAAAAATTAATATATTATTTTTCATTAGGTTCAGAATGATTTCTGCGAAATTATTGGGTATACAAATTTTCGACTTGCCTTATTCGGCAACAAGAGCGTTATTATTTAATCCAAAATCGTAAGTGTGTGTGTATAATATATATATATATATATATATATATTATATATATATATATATATATATATATATATATATATATATATATATATAAACACTGGTACTAACGGGAGAATATGTGTAGGTATGAAACAGTTAAAATTTTGTTGACCTTTACTGGCGTAATGGGTAAATACGACCTTAAATTTTAAGCAATTAGCTTTTGCAAGCAAACAACACATTATTTTTCCCCTTTATCAGTGTCTTTTCCTTTTCCTTTATTCCTTTTATTTATTACTCTCATTCCTCTTTCTCCCTTTAATACTCATTCTTCTTCTCCCCCCCCCCTCTTCATTTCTCTTCCTCCTATAATAAACTCAGATAATTACTTTTCCTTTTTTATTCCATTTCTCCTTCCTCCTTCCTCCTCTTCTTTACTCACAATGTTCTGAATAAGACACATTTGTCTTACTCATTTATTCTCTCTATTGTATACCATTATTAAGGCGAAATTCTCATTCCTCTTCCTACTTTCTTTAACCCTCATTCGTCTTCTGGTTCTTCCCCTCGGCTACTCGTTTATCTTTCCTTTCTCTCCTTTAAACCTTTTTCACTGTATTGTTCTTCGTCCTTTCTTCCTCCGTAATCTCCTTTAATAACCCTTAGCCTCTTTCCCTTACCTGTCATCTGCTCCTCTCTTTTCCCCTCCGCTCCAACAATTTCTTCCCCTTCTTTTTTTCCATTTATTCCTTCTCCTTCCAGCTTTCTATCTCTTCCTTTCCCTTCCTCTCTTCCCCTCTTAACGTTTACCTTCGTCCCTCCCTGCCTGCCACTCCTCCTCAATTACCTCAGTCATCTCCTTTTTCCCAACTCCCTCTTCCCTCCATGCTGTCTTTCCCCTCTACCTTATCTCCGTTCTGCTGTTGATCAGTCTGGCAAATAACAGACTCAGTTACACAATAATTATCTTGAGTTAACTAAATGACTTACCATTTTATTACTGTTATAGAGAAATCCCTCCGTTAAACACACACAACTTATCCAAACATTGGTAGGTTTTCTCTCTCTAAACCCTCAAGATTATATAGCACTGCAGCGTAACACGTGCTAAAGATGAAATATACGAAGTATCACTTAACACCTGACCTTAACACCTGACCTTAACACCTGGCCTTAACACCTGGCCTTAACACCTGACCTTAACACCTGACCTTAACACCTGACCTTAACACCTGACCTTAACACCTGACCTTAACACCTGACCTTAACACCTGACCCAGCACACTGAGTGTTTTACATGTTAAGTAAAATTTATGAGTGACATATTAGGCACTTTATAAATTCCTTATAAAGTCTGTTAATTAAAAATTAATCTAACACACACACACACACACACACACACACACTCACACACATACGTACATACATACATACATATATATATATATTTTTTTTTTATTTTATTATCACACTGGCCGATTCCCACCAAGGCAGGGTGGCCCGAAAAAGAAAAACTTTCACCATCATTCACTCCATCACTGTCTTGCCAGAAGGGTGCTTTACACTACAGTTTTTAAACTGCAACATTAAGGGGGGAGACCGCCAAGTCTGAGCCTAGATACACCAAAAAATCGAAAAATATGAAAAATGAGTTAATCTTACCGAAAAATAGAGCAAAGATCTGGCAACATTTTGGTGTGCGTCTCGTCTCTGTACGATAATTACATAAAAAGCTATCGTAATTATAACAATGGTAACTACGTCATCAGCGCGGCCCAGCTAACGTCATAACAATATCACGTGCTCCAGCGCGACTCTCTTCATAAAACAGTATCACAGGTATTTTTTTCCTTTTTTTTGGTGTATTTTTGAGCTAGATCTTCTAAATAGTAACTGGCAACCATCAGGTTAGCTGTGAGAAGGAGCTGCTCACACCGTCTCAAGTCAGTGCCGACTGAAGTCTGAAGAGAGAGGTGGTGTATCACTTTGTCTGACAGCTGACTACCCTTGGGACGTTACTTTTCGCCTTTCATTGCATACATTTTTGGTACACAATGCCTGCAAAGAAGAAACAGTTTGCCTATAACATTAGCAGGAAGAGGAGAAGGAACATAGAAGCAATGATAAGGGCTAAACAAGCAAAGAGAGCAGCTGCTGTGGTTGGTGACGCCGCCACGATGCTAGTACCACCTCCCTCCTCTCAAGACCTGTCCTTGTTCACTGCTACTGAACTATTGGATATTTCATGTTCAGAAACAAGGAAGACAAAATATAGGAGCATCACCTTTGCCCAACAGGTGATAAATCCTGGTGTTTCTACCAGAAAGCCCCTCAAGGAAGGTTCCTTGATGTTGGTGAGGGGCTCTTGA
>NC_069465.1:13505348-13553144 GCF_026875155.1 Cherax quadricarinatus
TGGACGGAGGAAGAGGGGGAGGGACAGGGGGGACAAGGAAAAGTTTAAGAGGGAAAGAGAGGAAGGGAAAGGAAGAGATAGAAAGGAGGAAGGAGAAGGAATAAATGGAAAAAAGAAGGGGAAGAAATTGTTGGAGCGGAGGGGGAAGAGAGGAGCAGATGACAGGTAAGGGAAAGAGGCTAAGGGTTATTAGAGGAGATTACGGAGGAAGAAAGGACGAAGAACAATGCAGTGAAAAAGGTTTAACGGATAGAAAGGAAAGATAAACGAGTAGCCGAGGGGAAGAACCAGAAGACGAATGAGGGTTAAAGAAAGTAGGAAGAGGAATGAGAATTTCGCCTTAATAATGGTATACAATAGAGAGAATAAATGAGTAAGACAAATGTGTCTTATTCAGAACATTGTGAGTAAAGAAGAGGACGAAGGAGGAAGGAGAAATGGAATAAAAAAGGAAAAGTAATTATCTGAGTTTAATATAGGAGGAAGAGAAATGAAGAGGGGGGGGGAGAAGAAGAAGAATGAGTATTAAAGGGAGAAAGAGGAATGAGAGTAATAAATAAAAGGAATAAAGGAAAAGGAAAAGACACTGATAAAGGGGAAAAATAATGTGTTGTTTGCTTGCAAAAGCTAATTGCTTAAAATTTAAGGCCGTATTTACACATTACGCCAGTAAAGGTCAACAAAATTTTAACTGTTTCATACCTACGCATATTCTCCCGTTAGTACCAGTGTTTATATATATATATATATAATATATATATATATATATATATATATATATAATTATAATATATATATAATATATATATATATATATATATTATGTATTATCCAACAGTCAAATAAAAAATAGTTTATAGATGGTAAAAAACTGTAATTTAAAAGTATTAAATATTTAAAGGTGAGAAATCATTTCACATATACAGAATACAAAATTACAATATTAATAAAAGATATGGATTCGATCGAGCTCCCACCCTCCCATCCCGGCTAAAGATGACAAACTAAGAGAGCTGCCAGCGTGCAGTATCGCTGATTGATTCATTCGAGATCATACGCTTACATACGATCTCGACTAAAAGAAAATTCTGGTTTACCTATCAGTTACGCTGTTCTATATTACGTACTCTGAGCCGTAGTGGCCCCTGCTCAGTGTACTGAGACTTATATGTGTTAATCCTGTATACTGATTTTCTGTTGGCGACTGGAGTCAGAAATCGAATCAGTGGTGTAGCCATTACGGCTCTAACCGACAGGATGGAACTCTACCACCAATCAAGACATGGTTGACCTACTTGTTGATCATCTCGCTGCCAAAATGATTCGTTTATGAACGCTCTGCAAGAACTGTGTCAAAGTTTTCGACAGGATGGAGTATGTCTGGTCTAGACCATGAAGAGCCTGTGGACCCAGTCAGGGTCAACCTAACACTGCAGAGATGTGTGCAGATCGGTTACCAATGCCTGTAACTCGCATCCATACACCCTGTCAAGCGTAGCATAAATGGCCTTTTTTTTGTTAAAGGAAAATGTAGTTCCTATTTACGAAAAGAGCAGAGGAGTAATCACCAACTACAGACCAGCGCATATCTTGTCAATTACTGGCAAAATTCTTGAGACTAATAACTACGTAAATATCTCTTTTATAGTACTATAGTGCTATTATGCTTTTGTCAAGACTGATGGACTGTACACATAGACCCCAGGCTGAGGAACTGATTATCTCAAACTCCTCTTGTCTTTCACTTTTCTCTGCACTGGACTGATAGTCACTGCGTGGCGATACGTTTCCAGAATGAAGATACCCAAATGTTGCACATTTATTCACACTAATACTCTTCTCGTTGTGACCTTCAAAATGACTTCAGAAAAGATAGCTCTGCAACTAATCTCTTGCTAAACCTCGTTACTATGTGACACTAATCAATGGATGTATCAAAGATCAGCCATGTGGAAGCGCTAGTCTTGGCTAGAGTCTGCCGACTACGGCACCAGGTACTCTTGGCGAAACTGCAAGCTCTCAAACTCTGGATCTGTGCTACATCTCTTTCAAGATAGATCTTTTGAATTTCTCAACAGAAACAGAATCTACAAGCAATCAGTCGGTGAATGAGTTCCATAGGAAGTGTTACAGAATGTCTACTTTAATGACCTTTTTCACCTCAAGGCAGTCCCGTGAATAAGCAGTGCGGGGGTGGGAAAAAACCTACCAAGGGCCCAATGTGATATATACTTAGATATGAGGAATAAATAGCAGCTGCTTTGGGCAAATAGCTTAGAGCTATATCAACGCGTAGAAAAACTGTTGGTAGGTTACAATTTTTATTGAGAATACACAATTGATAATGGTCTCTAGACTCCATAATGTTGAACTTGATCTGTAGGAAGATTGAAGTGGAGGAGTGTTAGAGGCCCATATGTTGAAATGTATATAGCGTGAATTCAACTCCATATCAGTGATGAAAAATAAGGTGATAAATCATGCAAACAAGGCAGCCGTGAAAAAAAAAACAAAAAAACAGCTAACACTGCCAAGCCGTACGCTGTATTTAGTCGACACAAGAGGTTGAAAAACTGCACGAGCACAAGTATGCACATTTTCAAGATTTCTTGTCCACCGTTTCATCATACGGAATTCAGGACAGAATGAAGACTCTTTTTCCTAGCAGAGCCTTCAACACGGAGAGATGAGTATACCTTATTCTTAAATACAAGTCTATGTCGTCAAGATACCACACTTAGCTCCACTTCGAGAACAGTAAAGGACACTCTGCTGTACCCTTTTCAAGTGCATCTTTTTTTTATCAGAGATATTCATTTCTCGAATATTTTCAATCCGGAACATTTGAATAGCATATATAAATTAGCGCATAAAGGTAATTGACAAATGAAATCTCGGCCCACAGCTGGACTCCAAGTTCCTCCTGTTTCTTAATGTGCTTCTTAAACTATAACTGTTTAATAAAGGTAAAAATAAGGGAAGGGTTATAATGTGCTGAAATATGTAGCAGATCTTACTCTATAATTAAAGGAAGGGTCTGGTCTTCTAACCATAAATAATCTTATATTTCATTGAGAGAGAGAGAGAGGAGAGAGAGAGGGAGAGCGAGGAGCCAGTAGGTTGGAGGGCGAGTCTTGGACTCTTTTTATACTCATGGTCAAGTCCAGGTTACAAAGAGCTACATGCATTATACCACACTGGTCCAGCTTGGGGATTGCAGAGATCATCAGGAAACAAGCCAAATTATTTTTTTACCTGAGCCCTCCACCCACTCTGGTACCTGTAGCAGGCTTAATTAAACCTTTCCTCTAATCTATTAGTCTTCATGTATGTATACTTCCTGTTTTGTATACTCATTTACGTGTTCATAACACATGGTAATATAATGGAAGACAAGTGCGTGTACTCGGTACAGTTGTTCAGCTGTATTTGTATATACAAGCTCAGTTACAAATACATACCTATGTGTACGTCCGTTTAGAGGAGAACTAGTGTGAGTATGATGCACCTGCGTGTAGCACTGTAGGCATGTATAATCACTAGACGTCATATATGAATTCAATGTGTGTGTGTGAGTTAGTTATTAATTGTCAGGTGCACTTGCCCAATGCATTTGTTCTTTTGTGTAGGGACTAGCAATAGTAGTAGTAGTAGTAGTTGAGTAATAGTTGTAGTGGGTTGGAGGGGTCTATACACAGCTCCAGCAGCCTCTTTTTCGTTGGTCACTATTAGGTCTTACTCTCTTGAAGGTTATGTATGTATACTTGCCATCTTCCATTCACTTTCAAGATTGTTCTACTACCTGACAACTCTATGCTGAAGAAAATATTTCCTTACATCCTATACCCAATGAGTATCCAACTTTCAGCTGTTCCTAGTGTTCCATTTTTTCCCAAAAAAAAAAACCTCTGAATAATTTTGTCATGTTCACCTTGTTCAGTTCTTTTCTGTATTATTGTATATCGTTAGCATATCCCCAATTAGTCTTCCTTCCTCAAGATTGATTACCTTATCCCACTCTCGTAAGATATATTCATTAGCTCGGGGGACTTGTCTTGTTGCTGACCTCTGCAGCTTCTCCTATTTCTTGATATGCTTGTGGGATTCCCATAAAGGCGTCTGCATCTCTAGTAGGACTGACGTACGGTGTACTGTGTCATGAATGACTCCTTACTTAGATGTCGTAAAGATATTTTATATTTACCAAACGCGCATTTGTTGCAGCAGTTATGTGGCAGTTTTGCGCTTCATGGAATGTGAATATCACCTCAAGGTTCTCCTTGATGAGACCGTTTCAGTTTTCCATACCCACCAAACCCTGCCTGTACTCCGTCTGCGTCCTACCTTGTCCTCTCATGCTTCATAACTTTGCACTTGGTGGGTTTTAAACTCCAGGAGATATTTGTCAAACCTGGCCTGCGCCTGTCAGATCCAATTCATAGCTTTTATTGGTCCTCGTCCGATTGTATTCTCTTCATTAGTTTCATGTCATCGCGAACAGGAATACCTCTGACACTTTCCCCTTCTGTCATGTCAATTCTCATATACAAAGAAACACCGGCCCTATGACTGATATCTTGTGTGAATACCATTCGTTCATTTGCACCCATTTGACACCTTGTCACGAACAATCATTAGTCGTTTCTTCCTGTCAGGTATGCCTTGATTCATTGCATTACTTTTCTGTTATTTCCTGCCTGCTTCTAAGCCAAATATTTTTTTTTCACTCGAGTCTCTCTCTCTCTCTCTCTCTCTTCTCCTAAAACAGATGACGTTCTCTCTCTCTCTCTCTCTCTCTCTATCTATCTCTCTATCTCTAAAAACTTATCCCCCGGCCGGATTGAACCCGCGAGTCATAGAGTCTCAAAACTCCAGCCCGTCGCGACGGGCTGGGGGGGGGGAGTTTTGAGACTTATGGACCGCGGGTTCAATCGGCCGGGGATATGGTTTATTTGCAATCGTGTCAGTACGATTTCTTAAGTCTCTCTCTCTCTCTTTCTATCTCTTCCTACAAGCGTGTGTATGTGGTTGGGTGCATGGTGTTGTGTGTGTGTGTGTGTGTGTGTGTGTGTGTGTGTACACATCTATTGTGGCTCAGTGTTGTGCGCTATGCACACTTAAGCAGCTGTGTGTGCGGTGGTCATATTTACCTTTGTAATGACACAGGCTTGTGGCCATCGTCGCTTATCTTTGCTTCCACCACTTCACTTGTGCGTGACACAACCTTGTTATAATCCTTTAATTTACGTGACTTACAAGTTTCAAGTAAATGAAACACAATTTATGTTTCTTGATTCCCTAACTCATTATTCCATTCCTTAGTGTTACAAATTCTTCACTAGGCTACGTATTTCGTTCAGTTTCGGCGTTCAAATTAGACGTTTATTGGCATTATTCGTACACGTATATTGGTACGATAATTTTAAGTGTTCCCATGTCCATCGTTATTCATATTCGTCTACTTTTATAAAACTTTCTTCTGGGTTGGAATGTTGGTTTTATGAGGTCGTTTTGTGTACTAGTAATTGTCGATTTGTGAGGTAGTCGATGGAAAAAAGGGTCTTTTTAGAGATTTGTATATTAGTAGTTGTTTTGCGAGGACATATTTGCGTACAAGTGATTGTTTATGTGGTCTTCTTTATAATAAATGGTCGTTTATGAGGTAGTCTGTATACAAAATGTGTTTTATGAGGTCCTATGTTTCATGAGATCTGGTGACTAGACCAATTTATGTTGTCCTTTGAACCTTCAAATTGCAATAAATAAAATCATCTCTCTCTCTCTCTCTCTCTCTCTCTCTCTCTCTCTCTCTCTCTCTCTCTCTCTCTCCTCTCTCTCTATCTCTCTCTCTCTCTCATCCCATTTAATCCTGGTCATTAACGGAACGTATATAAGCATGATCGTGGGCCATTTTCATGAGTTCCCACATTAGGGTTTTAATCATACGGCAAATGGAATTCCCATTATGCGTTAAAATGATCATCTGCTGCATGATATAGATTTTGGGGAGCCACCTGATAATTTTTCTCTCGTTCTGTCTACGAGTTGTTTCAGGGAGTGAAGGGTTAAACACAGAGAGAGAATTCATATATTGGGTGATTATTTGAGCTAAGAGACAAGGTTATGTTGTGGGTAGGGTGGTGATGGTGGGGTGGTGTTGGTGGGGTGGTATTGGTGGGGTGGTGTTGGTGTGAGTTTTGTTACGGGTTGGGTGGTGTGGTGGGGTTATGGTTGTCACCGGGGTGGTATTGGCTGGGTGTTATAATTATGGGGAGTGCTGAGATTGAGGTGGTGTTGTTGGGGCTTAAACTTGGTTGGGGTTTGTGCTGAGTTGAGTTATACCGAGGAGAGGTAGAGGGGGGAGGGGAGGTAGGGTTAAGACAGGAAGGTTCTGGTAACGTCGGTCACACGTTATTGAAAGGATTTGTGTAGATTTTTTTTTCTCTGTTGGATTTTGTATATACCAAAAAATATTGTTTTCCTTAGTCGGAATCTCTCTCTCTCTCTCTCCAAATTATTTATATACTATGTCGCACCGAACCGTTAAATTGGTCAATTAGCATGAACTCATTTAAAATTAGTTCTTTCTTAAAATTTTTCTCTTACACGTTCAAAGTATATTTTTTCATTTATGTTAATTTAAAAATTAATAGTTGTGTACCAAAAGATCTTAAAATACTTACCTAACCTTGTTGTATCAACTGCAATTTAATTTAGCCTAATCCAGCTAAATATATTTTAGATAGTTTACAATAATTTAATATAAATCAATCACAATTGAAAATATTTTTTTTTTGTTAGGTTCAGAATGTGTTTTGCCAAATTATTGCAAACACAATTTCCGTTTATCTTATTCGGGCAAGAAGAGCGTTGCTATTGAAGCCAAAATCGCAACAATTTAACTATTCTGTACCGACATAATATTAATATATATTATATGTATTATATATATATATATATCTATATATAATATATATTATACTATAATATTTCTATATATATATATATATATATATATATATATGTAGATATATATATATATTAATTTCAAATAAACTTATAAATTAAATTTTTACTTAAAAATTATTTTTTAAATATTATATATATATATATTTATATTTATATATATATATATAAAAATTTTAATATATATATAGATATACTATATATATATATATATAATTAGGAGGTGGAAAACAGAGTTTAAGGCCTTTCGTTTCCTAAACGAATCTTCATCAGACGCTAGACTATCTGGGTAATTTTTAAAAAAGTATTTTATTTCAAATTGTTGGCTCTTTGCCTCGTACAAACTGCTATGATCTTCTACGTTAATCATCTGCAGCGCTGTACCTTCCACACTCATACTAACCTAACTCAACATTATATGTATCCGTGGCGATATTACAATCTTAAAGACTCTGTGAAACTGAATATGCACTGGCGCAACGTCTGGCACTCATTTAAGCTTAGAACAATAAGAAAGAAGGAACACTGCAACAGCCTACTGACCCATGCGGAGCAGGTCCATGTTCCCCCTGGATTAGACCAATGACCCCCGACGGATTTAGCCCAATGACCACCCTGTCTGATCTATTCCTATAAAGGATGGAGCACTGACATCAGACCCGCAGCACAAGCTTGTCAGGTCCAAAACTCAAACCAAACCACACCCACTCATGTATTTATCTGAACTATTTTTAAAACTACACATCGGTTTTAGCCTGAATAACTGTACCCGGGAGTTTGTTCCACTATCCATGGACTATTACAAACCACAGTGCTTTCCTTATATCCTTCTGAATCTGTATTTTTCCAACTTGTAAACCATGCTGCGAGTCCTGTATTGGCTGGAAATTTTTCAGCACGCTATTTACATCCCTTTATTTATCCTGTTTTCCATTTATACAACCCGATCATATCCCCCCTAATTCTACGCCTTTCGAGAGGAGTTTTACAGATTCAGGGAATCAGTCTATCCTCACAGGAAAGATTTCTGATTACTTGGGATCATCTTTGTCATTCCTCTCTGTACGTTTTCAGAGCATTTATATCATTCTGTAATACGGTGACCAGAACTAGCAGCATTAGTCTTAAAATGAGGCCTATCATGGGATATATAGAGTTGAAGAAAACCTGAGGATTATATTATTCTATACTTTTCTAGATATCAAGCAAAGGGAATTCCGTTAGTTTTATTGCGATCACAATGACACTGCGAACAGGGAACTCTAAATCCTTTTCGCAATCAGTAGTATAAGATCTACATTATTTAGTTTTATATGTGGCTGGTTATTTACCTGTCCAACCTTTAGAACTTTGCATTTGTCATATATTAAACTGCATCTGCCACTTCTCCGTCCATTGATCTGTATATTCAATATCCTGGAGTGCTCTAGTGTTCTCATTAGAATGAATTGGACGGCTATTTGTTGGGTGTTCATCTCAGGCAGATTTGCTTATGTCGCTATTTCTTCCCTCATCTATGTCGTTTATGTAAATTGCATGAACACACGGGCCTAACACTGACCCCGCAGGAACACCGCTTTTGACGAGCCCCCATTCTGTTTTCTCCCCATTTATGCAAAATCTCTGCTGTCTATTTGTCAGCCAACGCCTTACCCAGTAAAAATTTTCATCCTATTTCCGTGTTGCCTTAAGTTTCCTCCAACAGCCTTGGTGTTGGAACTCTATCGAAAGCCTTATCGAAGTCCATATACAACAATATCATATTCATACCATGATATATCCTCCTCAAATAAACCTTAGTGAAAAAAGTTGAGTAAATTGTAATACAGGAACGCCTTTGTAAAATCTTGTTGAGATTCGTAATCAATCTGTGCCTGTCAGATGGCTACGAATTGCTCGGCATTTATTGATTCCATATATTTTACCACTATGGAGATAAGCTTATTGGTCTATAGTTCGAAGCAAGGACCTGGTCGTTTACTTTGTGTATAGAGGATTATTTATGCAAACTAAATAGACAGTATGTTAACCTACCTAGGAGCAAAAAATAACGAATGAAATGCTAGAGAAAATAAACAGTGGTTGTAGCAGGGAGAGACATGACGTTATATCCTTATTTTAGTTCTTATTTATATATCTTCCTTCCCCTCCTACTGCTACTGCTGCTACTGCTACTGTTGCTGTGCGGCTGTTAGTGTTGCTGTTGCTGTTACTGCTGCTGCTGCTGTTGTTGCTGCTGCTGTTGTTGCTGCTGCTGCTGTCTGCTGCTGTTGTTGTTGGCTGCTGCTGGGTTGCTGCTGTTGTTGCTGCTGTTGTTGCTGTTGTTGGTGTTGCTGTTGTTGCTGCTGCTGTTGCTGCTGCTGGCGTTGCTGGTGCTGGTGCTGCTGCTGCTGTCACATCCTGCGGCTGCTCTTCGTGGACGAAATGTTTGTGAATTTGGGCAAGAAAGTAGTAGATGAACTTCTCGCGTGCTTGAATATTTTTCCTTCGCCTAAGAACGCTTCGTGTGGAGAAGGGAAGAGAGAGAGAGACAGAGAGAGAGACAGACAGACAGACAGACAAAAAGAGAGAAGAGAGATGTGGGGAGGGGGGGGGGGTTGTGCTAGGGAGAGTAGAGTTTCTGTTTCTGTTGTTAGTGCCCTATTTGACTAGTGTCATATTCTCTATTTCATTAAATATTCCTCTTTATATCCCCTCTCCTTTCCTCCTCCTATCTATCTGTCTGTCTGCTGTCTGTATGTTGTTCTGTCTCTGTCTGGTCTCTCTGTCTCTCTCTCTGTCTGTCTCTCTCTCTCTCTCTCTCTTTCTTCTCCTCTCTCTCTCTATATCTCTCTATCTCTCTCTCTCTCTCTCTCTCTCTCTTCTCGTAGACAGCCAACATTTAAGAGCTTTAGTGAGTGATTCAATTATACTAATTGATTAAATTAGAAAAAATTAAACAACACGTTAATCAAAAAGTAATCAGATCGAGGTATTGAAGTCACAAATCTACGCAATATACTAGCAAGCACGCACACAGCTTACGCTCCACACACCACAGTACTCCAACTCACACAGCTACTCCAAACGCACCACAGTACTATACACGCACACACGCTGATACTGTAATCCACAGTAGCTCACAAGTACACAGCTATCACGTTGCGCACCACGTACTCATAGCTACATGCTCACGTATACATACACACAGCTGAGTCTCGCCCCTTGCAACCACATTATGTGAGTACAAATTAAGTTAAAGATACAGCTTTACACTCGCACTCGTACAGTCTCTGACGGACATTGTAGGTTCACACGCGCACACCACATAAAACGCACATTAATTCAATGTACAACGGTAACTCTTCTTACACTCAGATACCACGCGTTCCACTTCTGCGCACACATTAAGTCCCGCTCTACGCACACTATTAAAAGAAACACTGACACCAGCCACCCGCTTGCTCACAGTGGTTTAATAATAATAAATAATAATTATAATAATAATAATATCTTTATTTACTACAGTACATGGTATACAGTCCTAGGTGACATCACTCTGATGACGCTCATTAATTTCACCTATATACAGAAAGCGTATGTGTATATGCTCCGCCCATACCTCGAATACTACCCACCAGTCTAAGAAGTGACAAAACAAATTAACTAGACAAGCAACAAGACAACTCTATACAATTGCTCGCCCACCCGTGTTACAGCGTTATCAGCGTCCCACCAAAAGGCATAGTGAGGATGCGACCCAAATACCCTCGTCGACTAAATCCTCACATCCCCGCGTATCCAACTCTTCTTACTCGCACTCGAGGAACTAAAAACACCTACATAACCCGGTTTAGTAAATGGAAACACGTTTCCAATGTTTTACTCTACGCCCGGGAATCGAACACCGGGACCATCCGCTCCACCGTGTGAAGTGAAAGCTCTTAGCCACCAGGCAAAACTGGGCACGCATGCAGCGCACGCTTGCAGTTACGTATCTTAGGTAAGTTACAAACGCTCCACTCCTACCTACGCAAGCAACATATAACATACGCAACGCACACAGAAAATTCACTAATAGTGTGAAGTGATTGATGGTATATAAAGTTGAGTGAAATGAGGAAAAAAAGTCTAACAGGAGAGAGGAGAGAAGAAGAGAGATGAGAGAGAGACCGTGAGAGAGAGATGAGTTTAGATACACTCGAGATGAGAGAGGAGAGTAGAGAGAGACAGTGAGAAGAGAGAGAGAAGAGAGAGAGAGGAGGAGGAGAGAGAGAGAGAGACCGAGATGGAGAGAGAGAGAGAGGAGAGAAGAGAGAGAGTGAGAGAGAGAGTTGTAATCAGGGCTTCTATAACGAATATGTATGGATTCATTCGCTATAATGGCAAAACTATATAATTTGCTTTTAAATGTGTGGTTGAGATTGAAGCTGTCTATTTAACTCGTTTGTTAGGCTAAAAAAAAAAAATGGAGTTACAGCTGTCGGCTGTATCCTCTCAGTCTCAGAAGATTAAACAATCCAAGAGCTATTAAATACTAAACTAAAAGGGAAATTATAATGATAAAAAAACACTAAGGAAAAGTATAGCTGGCTAATAGGAGAAGTATAAATTTTTAAAAAAAATACCCACCGGGAAATTGTTTTTTTAAAACTTTTTTTTTTGTTTTAAAAAAAAAATTTTTTTAAATTTTTTTTTTTTGTAAATCTGATTTTTTAATTACATTTCAACGAGGGTAAAAAAAGTCACAGTTTGTAAATTGGGAATAAATGAGCCAAGAGGATTTCTCTTACGGTGCTGGAATTTACTAAAAAATTATTGAATGATGAATTAATTTAGAATTGACTGAACATCACGATCAAAGTTCTGAACTAAAAAACTACAAAGCTAGTTAAGATCATAGTAAAATTATGCACAATGTCAAAAATTTGGAAATATCGCTTTAAGTTCGTTCACATAGTGAATTACAAGGACGAGGGCACAGTCCCCTCCATGGACCTATCTCTACTTATTACGCTCTACCGACCTACTACCTACCTACGTACCTATCTATCTACCTACGTACCTATCTACATGCCTACCTACCTCACCTACCTATCTTTCCTATCTATCTTCCTATCTAACCTACCATTTATCTACTAACATACCTACTACCTACCTACCTACCTTCCAACTACCTACCTACATACTACCTACCTCAAGCCAAAATGGTCTATCGACAAGTGCCTTGACAATCGATAATTTAACAACACACACACACACACACACACACACACAACACACACACAAACACACACTATTATACCTACACAACCACCAAACATACAGCCTCGTTACTTAATATACAGGTCCAAAGGTCACGGTTTTTGCAGTCTCGGGTCACATTTCCTTTGGACCCAGGTAATGCTTATACGATCCCATCTCGGGGACAATCATTTCCTTTGGTTTTTTTTCCAAAGGTCATGCTTATACGGTCCTCAGGCCATAAATTCACAGGACTCAGTACTTACTTGGTCAAACACGTTATATTTTTCCAGGTCACTGTATACGGACCTCAGGTCACGCTTTCAACGAATCAGGTCACATTCTGGTTGACCTAATCACGTTTTGATCCAGTCATGATATTACGGCTCAGGTCAATGACAATATACGAGCACAACCATGTCAGTACTAACTAACAGGCAACGATCTGTACACATATCACGGTCATACTGAACATCATTCACTTGTACGGCAGGTCAACACTGGCACACATCACTACGAGGTCACAACACTGAGCATACACTCACTACGAGGACAACACTGACACAATCACTACGAGGTACAACACTGACACACATCACTACGAGGTCAACACTGCACACATCACTACGAGGTCAACACTGCACACATCACTCACGAGGTCAAACACTGAACACAATCACTACGAGGTCAAAACTGACACAATACTACGAGGTCAACACTGACACACATCACTACGAGGTCAACACTGACACACATCACTACAGGTCAACCTGAAACCATCACTACGAGGCAAACTACACCATCACTACGAGGTCAACACTGACACCATCACACGAGGACAACACTGACACACATCACTCTAGGTCAACCTGACACTCATCACTACGAGGACAACACTGACACTCATCACTACGAGGTCAACACTGACACACATCACTACGAGGACAACACTGACAACCATCACTACGAGGCAACACTGACACACATCACTACGAGGTCAACATGACGACACATCACTACGAGGTCAACATGACACACATCACTACGAGGTCAACACTGACACACAACTACGAGGTACAACACTGACACACATCAACTACGAGGTCAACACTGAGCACACATCACTACGAGGTCAACACTGACACACGTCACTACGAGGACAACACTGACACATCACTACGAGGTCAACACTGACACACGTCACTACGAGGACAACACTGCACACATCACTACGAGGACAACACTGCACACATCATACTACGGGACAACACTGGCACACATCACTACGAGGTCAACACTGACACACATCACTACGAGGTCAACATGACACACATCATCCACGAGGTCAACACTGACACACATCACTACAGGACAACCTGACACACATACTACGAGGTCAACACTGACACACATCACTACGAGGTCAACATGACACACATCACTACGAGGCCCAACACTGACACGCATCACTACGAGGACAACATGACACACATCAATACAGAGGCAAACACTGACACACATCACACGAGGTCAACACTGACACACATCACTACGAGGACAACACTGACACATCACTACGAGGACAACATTGACACACATCAATAAGAGGACAACACTGACACACATCACTACGAGGTCAACACTGACACACATCACCACGAGGTCAACACTGACACACATCACTACGAGGTCAACAGTGACACACATCACTACGAGGTCAACACTGACACACATCACTACGAGGTCAACATGACACATCACTACGAGGACAACACTGACACACATCACTACGAGGTCAACACTGACACACATCACTACGAGGTCAACACTGACACACATCACTACGAGGTAAACACTGACACATATCACTACGAGGACAACACTGACACTCATCACTACGAGGACAACACTGACACTCATCACTACGAGGTCAACACTGACACACATCACTACGAGGTCAACACTGAGACACATCACTACGAGGTCAACACTGACACACATCACTACGAGGTCAACACTGACACACATCACTACGAGGTCAACACTGACACACACAACTACGAGGACAACACTGACACACATCACTACGAGGTCAACACTGATCACATCACTACGAGGTCAACACTGACACACATCAACTACGAGGACAACACTGACACACATCACTACGAGGTCAACACTGAACACATCACTACGAGGCAACACTGACACACATCACTACGAGGTCAACACTGACACACATCACTACGAGGTCAACACTGACACACACAACTACGAGGACAACACTGACAACATCACTACGAGGACAACACTGAACACATCACTACGAGGCAACACTGACAACACATCACTACGAGGTCAACACTGACACACATCACTACGAGGACAACACTGACCACATCACTACGAGGACAACACTGACACACATCACTACGAGGTCAACACTGACACACATCACTACGAGGTCAACACTGACACACATCACTACGAGACAACACTGACACACATCACTACGAGGTCAACACTGACACACATCACTACGAGGTCAACACTGACACACATCACTACAGGTCAACACTGACACACATCACTACGAGGTCAACACTGACACACACACTACGAGGTCAACACTGACACACATCACTACGAGGTCAACACTGACACACATCACTACGAGGTCAACACTGACACATCACATACGAGACAACACTGACACACATCACTACGAGGTCAACACTGACACACATCACTACGAGGTCACACTGACACCATCACTACGAGGTCAAACACTGACACACATCACTACGAGGCAACACTGACACACATCACTACGAGGTCAACACTGACACACATCACTACGAGGTCAACACTGACACACATCACTACGAGGACAACACTGACCAATCACTACGAGGACAACACTGACAACTATCACTACGAGGTCAACACTGACACATCATCACTACGAGGACAACACTGACGCTCATCACTACGAGGACAACACTGACACTCATCACTACGAGGACAACACTGACACTCATCACTACGAGGACAACACTGACACACATCACTACGAGGACAACACTGACACACATCACTACGAGGACAACACTGACACTCATCACTACGAGGACAACACTGACACACATCACTACGAGGACAACACTGACACACATCACTACGGGACAACACTGACACTCATCACTACGAGGCAACACTGACACACATCACTACGAGGTCAACACTGACACACATCACTACGAGGACAACACTGACACACATCACGACGAGGACAACAATGACACACATCACTACGAGGACAACACTGACACACATCACTACGAGGTCAACACTGACACACATCACTACCAGGTCAACACTGACACACATCACTACGAGGACAACACTGACACACATCACGACGAGGACAACAATGACACACATCACTACGAGGTCAACACTGACACTCATCACTACGAGGTCAACACTGACACTCATCACTACGAGGTCAACACTGATACACATCACTACGAGGTCAACACTGACACACACAACTACGAGGACAACACTGACACACATCACTACGAGGTCAACACTGAGACACATCACTACGAGGTCAACACTGACACACATCACTACGAGGTCAACACTGACACACATCACTACGAGGTCAACACTGACACACACAACTACGAGGTAAACACTGGCACACATCACTACGAGGTCAACACTGGCACACATCACTACGAGGTCAACACTGGCACACATCACTACGAGGTCAACACTGACACATATCACTACGAGGTCAACACTGACACACATCACCACGAGGACAACACTGACACTCATCACTACGAGGACAACACTGACACTCATCACTACGAGGACAACACTGACACACATCACTACGTGGACAACACTGACACTCATCACTACGAGGACAACGCTGACACTCATCACTACGAGGACAACACTGACACACATCACTACGAGGACAACACTGACACACATCACTACGAGGACAACACTGACACACATCACTACGAGGACAACACTGACACACATCACTACGAGGTCAACACTGACACACATCACTACCAGGTCAACACTGACACACATCTCACTCGAGGACAACACTGACACACATCACGACGAGGACAACAATGACACACATCACTACGAGGTCAACACTAACACACATCACTACGAGGTAAACACTGACACACATCACTACGAGGACAACACTGACACATCACTACGAGGACAACACTGACAACTCATCACTACGAGGTCAACACTGACATTCATCACTACGAGGTCAACACTGATACACATCGCTACGAGGACAACACTGACACACATCACTACGAGGACAACACTGATACACATCATTACGAGGACAACACTGACACACATCACTACGAGGACAACACTGACACACATCACTACGAGGACAACACTGACACACATCACTACGAGGACAACACTGACACACATCACTACGAGGTCAACACTGACACACATCACTACGAGGACAACACTGACACACATCACTACGAGGACAACACTGACACACATCACTACGAGGTCAACACTGACACACATCACTACGAGGTCAACACTGACACACATCACTACGAGGTCAACACTGACACACATCACTACGAGGACAACACTGACACACATCACTACGAGGACAACACTGACACACATCACTTCGAGGACAACACTGACACACATCACTACATTTCTTCATAAATTATTCCATAAAATATATATAATTTTCTCCTCGTTGACAATGAAAGAAAATGTAAAGTTTTATTTTTGGGGGGTTGGCGGGAGGGGGAGGATTAGGAGGAGGGAAGGGGGTGAGAGGGAGGGGGAAGAGAGGGAGGGGGAAGAGAGGAAGGGGAGAAGAGGGAGGGGCAAGAAAAGGTAGGGGAAAGGGAGGGTGAAGGGTATTTTATAATTTGTGAATGCGATGTGAGGAGATAACGTTAGCATGGAGTGTAGCCGGTATATTATTTCACCCCCTGGGTTATTACTCATGTCACCCCTGGGTTATTACTCATGTCACCCCTGGGTTATTACTCATGTCACCCCTGGGTTATTACTCATGTCAGCCCTGGGTTATTACTCATGTCACCCCTGGGTTATTACTCATGTCAGCCCTGGGTTATTACTCATGTCACCTCTGGGTTATTACTCATGTCACCCCTGGGTTATTACTCATGTCACCCCTGGGTTATTACTCATGTCACCCTGGGTTATTACTCATGTCACCCCTGGGTTATTACTCATGTCCCCCTGGGTTATTACTCATGTCACCCTGGGTTATTACTCATGTCCACCTGGGTTATTACTCATGTCCCCCTGGGTTATTATCTGTCACCTGGGTTTCATGTCACCCCTGGGTTATTACTCATGTCACCCTGGGTTATTACTCATGTCACCCTGGGTTATTACTCATGTCACCCCTGGGTTATTACTCATGTCACCCTGGGTTATTACTCATGTCACCCTGGGTTATTACTCATGTCACCCCTGGGTTATTACTCATGTCACCCCTGGGTTATTACTCATGTCACCCTGGGTTATTACTCATGTCACCCTGGGTTATTACTCATGTCACCCCTGGGTTATTACTCATGTCACACCCTGGGTTATTACTCATGTCACCCCTGGGTTATTACTCATGTCAGCCCTGGGTTATTACTCATGTCAGCCCTGGGTTATTACTCATGTCACCCCTGGGTTATTACTCATGTCACCCCTGGGTTATTACTCATGTCACCCCTGGGTTATTACTCATGTCACCCTGAGTTATTACTCATGTCACCCTGGGTTATTACTCATGTCACCCTGGGTTATTACTCATGTCAGCCCTGGGTTATTACTCATGTCACCCTGGGTTATTACTCATGTCACCCCTGGGTTATTACTCATGTCACCCCTGGGTTATTACTCATGTCAGCCCTGGGTTATTACTCATGTCAGCCCTGGGTTATTACTCATGTCACCCCTGGGTTATTACTCATGTCACCCCTGGGTTATTACTCATGTCACCCTGGGTTATTACTCATGTCCACCCTGGGTTATTACTCATGTCACCCCTGGGTTATTACTCATGTCCCCCCTGGGTTATTACTCATGTCCCCCCTGGGTTATTACTCATGTCACCCCTGGGTTATTACTCATGTCACCCCTGGGTTATTACTCATGTCCCCCCTGGGTTATTACTCATGTCCCCCTGGGTTATTACTCATGTCCCCCCTGGGTTATTACTCATGTCCACCCTGGGTTATTACTCATGTCAGCCCTGGGTTATTACTCATGTCACCCCTGGGTTATTACTCATGTCAGCCCTGGGTTATTACTCATGTCAGCCCTGGGTTATTACTCATGTCCCCCTGGGTTATTACTCATGTCACCCCTGGGTTATTACTCATGTCACCCCTGGGTTATTACTCATGTCCCCCCTGGGTTATTACTCATGTCACCCCTGGGTTATTACTCATGTCACCCCTGGGTTATTACTCATGTCACCCTGGGTTATTACTCATGTCACCCCTGGGTTATTACTCATGTCACCCCTGGGTTATTACTCATGTCCCCCCCTGGGTTATTACTCATGTCCCACCCTGGGTTATTACTCATGTCACCCCTGGGTTTTACTCATGTCACCCTGGGTTATTACTCATGTCCCCTGGGTTATTACTCATGTCACCCTGGGTTATTACTCATGTCACCACTGGGTTATTACTCATGTCACCCCTGGGTTATTACTCATGTCATCCCTGGGTTATTAGTCATGTCACCCCTGGGTTATTACTCATTTCACCCCTGGGTTATTACTCATTTCACCCCTGGGTTATTACTCATGTCCCCCCTGGGTTATTACTCATGTCACCCCTGGGTTATTACTCATGTCACCCCTGGGTTATTACTCATGTCACCCCTGGGTTATTACTCATGTCCCCCCTGGGTTATTACTCATGTCACCCCTGGGTTATTACTCATGTCACCCCTGGGTTATTACTCATGTCACCCCTGGGTTATTACTCATGTCATCCCTGGGTTATTACTCATGTCACCCCTGGGTTATTACTCATGTCACCCCTGGGTTATTACTCATGTCATCCCTGGGTTATTATCATGTCCCCCTGGGTTATTACTCATGTCACCCCTGGGTTATTACTCATTTCACCCCTGGGTTATTACTCATGTCAACCCTGGGTTATTACTCGTTTCACCCCTGGGTTATTACTCATTTCACCCCTGGGTTATTACTCATGTCACCCCTGGGTTATTACTCATGTACACCTGGGTTATTACTCATGTCACCCTGGGTTATTACTCATGTTCCCCCTGGGTTATTACTCATTTCACCCCTGGGTTATTACTCATGTCACCCCTGGGTTATTACTCATGTCACCCCTGGGTTATTACTCATGTCACCCCTGGGTTATTACTCATTTCACCCCTGGATTATTCCCCATTTCACCCCTGGGTTATTTCTCATTTCACCCCTGGGTTATTCTCATGTCATCCCTGGGTTTGTATTACCGATTATTTCATCCCTGGGTTATTACTCATTTCACCCCTGGGTTATTACTCATGTCACCTCTTGGTTACTACTCATTTCACCCCTGGGTTATTTCTCATTTCACCCCTGGGTTATTACTCATTTCACCCCTGGTGTTATTACTCATGTCACCCCTGGGTTATTACTCATGTCACCCCTGGGTTATTACTCATTTCACCCCTGGGTTATTACTCATGTCATTCCTGGGTTACTACTCATTTCACCCCTGGGTTATTACTCATTTCACCCCTGGGTTATTACTCATGTCACCCCTGGGTTACTACTCATTTCACCCTGGGTTATTTCATTTCACCCTGGGTTATTTCTCATTTCACCCTGGGTTATTTCTCATTTTACACCTGGGTTATTACTCATTTCACCCCTGGGTTATTACTCATTTCACCCCTGGGTTATTACTCATTTCACCCCTGTGTTATTACTCATGTCACCCCTGGGTTATTACTCATTTCACCCCTGGGTTATTTCTCATTTCACCCCTGGGTTATTACTCATTCACCCCTGGGTTATTACTCATTTCACCCCTGGGTTATTACTCATGTCACCCCTGGGTTATTACTCATTTCACCCCTGGGTTATTACTCATGTCACCCCTGGGTTACTACTCATTTCACCCCTGGATTATTCCTCATTTCACCCCTGGGTTATTTCTCATTTCACCTCTGGGTTATTTCTCATTTTACACCTGCGTTATTACTATTTCTACTCCTGGGTTACTTACTATTTCACCCTGGGTTATTACTCATTTCACTCTGGTTACTACTTCATTTCACCCTTGGTTATCTATTTCATTTCAACCCCTGGGTTATATATATTTCACCCCTGGGTATTACTCATGTCACCCTGGGTTATTATCATTTCACCCTGGGTTACTATATCCTTCTACTTTCACCGCTGGGTTACTTACTCATTTCACCCTGGGTTACATTACTCATGTCACCCCTGGGTTACTACTCATTTCACCCCTGGGTATTCCTCATTTCACCCTGGTTGTTACTCATTTCACTGCTGGGTTATTTCTCATTTCACTCTGGTTATTATATTTCACGCTGGGTATTACTATTATTTCACTGCTGGTTACTTATCATTTCACTCGCTGGTTTATATATATTTCACCGCTGGGTTACTATATATTCACGCTGGTTACTATAGTTATTTCACTGTCTGGGTTACTATATATTTCACTGTGGTATACTATATATTTCACGCTGGGTTACTTATATTACCCTGAATATTTCACCCCTGGGTTACTACTTAATTTCTCCTGGGTTGGTACTATTTAGGGTTTATCATTACTGTTGACATTGGCATTTCACTGCTGGGTTACTGTATATTTACACTGCTGGGTTACTATATATTTCACTGCTGAGTTATCTATATATTTCATGTGGGTTACTATATATTTCACTGCTGGTTACTATATATTTCACTGCTTGGTGTACTTATGATTTCACTGTGGGTACTATATCACTGTAGGATATACTATGTTCACTCATGGAGTTACTATATATTTCACTGCTGGGTTTACTATTATATTTCACTGTGGGTACTATAGATTTCACTGACTGGAGTTCTATATTTTCACTGCTGGATAATAACTTCATGCTGGGTTACTATATATTTCCTTGGTTACAAATTCATGCTGGAGTTGAAGAATATATATCCAGCTGTTACTTATTCTTACTGCTGGTACGATAATTTACTGTGGGTCAATATATATATTTCATGGTGGCATAATCTCACTGCTGAGGTGTACATTGATATATCTGACGGGTTTCATTTTCACTGCTGAAGTGTACGCCATATGCACTGCGGTTATTTTAGATACAAATTTTAAACACGGGGTTTCTCAATGAAGAGAATGTTCTTTGAGTCGGAATATTAGGGTACATGTGGCAAACTTAAAACTGATGACCTGTGCTCTGAGACTGTACACCTCTGCTACTGTGTACACTCTGACTATCACTCTAAACTGTACACCTTGACATGACACTGGATGTACATTCACATGTCTACTAAGTACACTGTGTTAAATACTTATAAACGCAGTGGTAGGCAGCGATACCAGTGGTAAAACCTAGTAGTGGAAGCAGGTCATTCCTACAGGATTTGGAAAGCTTCGAAGAATTCACTACCTACTGCTGCTTCATCTCACCTGTCTGCAGTATATAAGCTTCTACCCTGCGCATATGCTGTACTTATCAAGATTGATGGATTGAACACGTCGACTCCAAGCTGAGGGACTGATTACCTCAACGGTTATTTTCCGTATTGTACTGAAGACGCCAATGGCTGACGATGCCTTTCCAGAATAAAGAAATATACCAGTATGTTCTCCTGTACTGATGAAAACGACTGTATACCTGTGCTGAAAGGAAATCAGTACTGACCTGTACACAACTGCTGATGTGAATACCTGTGCTGAACGTAAATTCGTGCTGTCGTGTACACAACTGCTGACATATACATCTGTGCTGACATTTGCACTTGTGTACACCTGTGCTAATGTGCACGCAACTGACACGAACATTCTTGCTGACGAGTAAACAACACAAGAGAGTGATTGAATCAGCCAGACTGCATCCAGTACTCACCATAAGAGCGTCTGATGTAGGTAAAATAAAACATGAGAGGCCTCTGGATGCTAGCCCTCGTGCAATACTGAGTTGCAAATACCTTGTGCTAGTAAACACTGAGAGAAGAACGAGAGAACGAGAGAAACCACATTTCAGAAGTAAAAAATTTGCAGTGATGAGAAAGTTTCTGAAATACAATAGGATAGAGAACTAGTAAACAAGACAATGAATGAGATGGAATGATATCCAATCAGAGAGTTCAGGAAGGCTAAATAGAATTCCAAACCTAGAAGACGAGGCAATACTGAGAACAAAGAGAACTCATCGTTTATACAAAGATGTGAGAAAATGAAAAGTGTCAGAGCATAGAAAACTACAGAAAGCAAAGAACAGAAGAAACAGATGCCTGACAAATATGCTCAGTATAGGGACCATTACCATGTTGTCTAGTATAAGTGAATGGCACAGCAGAAGATATAAAGCCAAGATATATCTGTCTTTATATTAAATATGATTAGAGAATAAGGTATGATGAAGACAAGGAAATCCTTCAAACGGACCTGAATAAACTGCAGGATTGATCGGAAGAGAGACTACTGGAATTTGACTCCAGGTTATGATAATATGGGAAGGAGCAAGAAGACTCGAAGCTGAGTATAGACTCGGGAGACAGAAGCTGCAAACATAATGCAAGGAGAAAGATCCATGGGCCAGCATATTGCTTGAGGTGCAATATGCTGAAGTGAATGTTCATTTGAAATTAATGTACCTCTGAAGTGAATGTTCATTTGGGGAGACTAAACTTTTCTTACAGGAATCTCAGCAAGAGACAGTTACGACTCTTTATACAATATATGGCAGGTTTTTTGGAGTATTCATCTCCATCATGGACCCCCACTCCAGTAATCATCTCCATCATGGACCCCCACTCCAGATAAGACGTATAAAGTGGAAAAATGCAAATATTTGCAACAAAGACTAGTACTGGAGATACGGGATATGAATTATAAAGAGAGACTAAAGGAACCTAACCTGACGGAAGTAAGAACAAAAGAATCAAAATGCTGGTAGAACATGTTAGGGTGGACTCAGTGAGACTGATCGAAAAGCGAGAAAGGGGTTTCCTATGATACAGATAAGATACAGAGTTTTGAGAAAGTATTACTTCAACCACGGGTTAGTCAGGAAGTGAAATGATCTGAGTAAATCCAGCAAGGACTGGGCTAGGAACTGAGACTCGACTTGTGCAACCACAAATAGGCAAGCAGACAACACACAAGTCCAGAACACAGTGCCAACCTCACTCCCTATCCTCTCACGTACCCTTTACCCCTCATACAGCAAATGCAGGTACAAGATACACTACCTCACCACCCTCTCCTCCTTCCTACATCACCCCTCTTCCTCCCCCGCCCACCCCTCACAACACCTGAATGGGTTGCAATGATTATTATGTATATATATAATGTATATTACCTTTTCTTATAATTTTATACTGCTTATATTTGCGATAATAGCTCCTCGCTCGTTAGACTGCCGGCTTCTGAGCTGCAGTTGTCCAAGGAGCTATCATGTGATCGAGGGTCGGGGGGGTGTCCTCACCTCACCTGAAGTATTCAGTCTGCTCTAGACTCGCTTGGTGGTTGGACAGATTGTCTGTCTCATTATTCTTGTTAGTTCTGTAGAACTCTGTTCACAGAACCTTGTATAGACTTAGTGATTTTCGACGTTGTACTGAGGTTGTGTGTCTCATAGACACTCTGAGTAACTCATGTCCTGAGCTGTAACTTCTCACTTACTTTGTACTGGTTTCTGTGTATTATCACAGTCGAGGATTTTCTTATGCTGAACTTAGATTCAGTAGTATGGGAGTTTTGTAACTTTTGTGGAGGATCTGCTGATGGTCCCTACTTAGTGTCGTTATATTATCTCCTTGTTCCTGATTCTGTGTCGCAGTTGCTTGTTCATTGCTATTGGGCTTAGCATTCTTTATTGTTCAAGCAGACTGTTCTGGTTGCCAGTCGGTCAAGAAGTTGGTTTACGTGAGGACTTTGTCAGTCACTTGTTTAAGTCTAGTCGAGTCGTGAGACAGAGAATTACTTAGAGCACTTACACACATACACAAACTTACTTGTACATATTTGTAATATCTTATTAAATGTTAATGTACCAGACGGTACTTAAGAATTATAAATGTGATATGTGCTTTCAGCACAATAATATTGAATTCGAGAGATTGATTTTATTTTGATTACTGTGATTAATTTATTTTAATTTAATTTGATAATATACGTTTGGACTTAATAAATTTATTAAATTTTGATTTCTCTAGTTAGTAGCCTACCAGTTGTAATCCTGAAGCACTATTGAATAATACTGAATTCTAATGGATAATTGGACAAGGATACTGACTACTTGTTACGAAAACCCAGTAACAGGCTGGATGCTAGAATGGCAGTCCTTTCTAGTATTCACTGGAGATCTCTAAGCTTTTAGAATCGCGTTTTTTGTAACATGCAACCACAAATAGGCAAGCAGACAACACACAAGTCCAGAACACAGTGCCAACCTCACTCCCTATCCTCTCACGTACCCTATACCCCTCATACAGCAAATGCAGGTACAAGATACACTACCTCACCACCCTCTCCTTTCTACATCACCCCTCTTCCTCCCCCGCCCACCCCATCACAACACACACGTCCAAGACAAGAGAGAAGACAAACACGTCTAGCGATCAATTCTCCTGGCGCACGCACCACGAAAGACCACAGTCAAGGAACGTGTGTGTGTGTGTATGTGTATCCTTACTGATGTCTTGGTGTATCATTGCGTGTTCCAAGCAAATACACACATGCGTGTACAAAAGATTTACTGTTAAACCTTTTTCATTTTTGCAGATAGATTTACTAATTAACAGTATTTTTATAATTTGTATTAAAATTATTATTATTATTATTATTGTTGTTGTTAATTTTAGCTGTTTATTAAATCCAATATTTGTATATACAGAACTAAAAAAATCTTAAAGATAAAAAATTGGTTTTGTGGAGTCAGTAACCTGACTGACTGACCTGCCAGGCCAGGAAATAACACTCATTTAACTTATCAAAGGTAACTTAAGAAAGGTAAACAATGTAAGCTTGCATGAGTATATAAGAAAAAATCTAGCTCTCCACCAAATTTAAACGTTTCGGAAGGCACTGTTTCACTTTTTTTTCACAGATCAGTTCTAAAGGCCAAGAGCTGTTATCCTACCTCAGCTCTAAGGATGCCATCCACAGCTGTCGGCTATCACCCAGGTACCTACTTATTGCTAGGTGAACAGGGGCAGCTGGTGTAAGGAAACTTACCTAACGTTTCCACCTGGCTGGGGTTCGAACCACGGACACTCAGTATATTTAAACATTGTTGGAAATAAACTGAAAGTTTATATCAAACATTTTTTTCATTCTACTGTAAAACAGAAGGGCTCTTGATCCAAGAAATTAGTCATTTTCCCCTTCCTCGGAACAGAACTAATGTCCACTTGTAACAAGGTCGGTTTTGACTTCTGTGCGTCTACCTCACCTTCGTGAAGAAATAAACTGGAAGAGATGTTTAGTAAGAGGTGATAATAATGTCTAGAATGAGTGTGCTAGTGTCCAGCTGAGGTCCACCAGTCATGCTTCCTGGTCTCACAACACATTCAAACTGTCAGTCAGCTAGGTAATCTGTCAGTCGGTTACTCATTTGATTAGTCACTCAGAGAGCAAGTTAACCGGCCAGTATGCCAACTAGTTATTCAGCCAGTCAGCTAGCCAGCCAGCAAGCCAGCCACCTAGTCAGCCAACGAGTCAACAAACTAGCTACCTAGTCAGTCAGCCAACAAACCAGCAACCAATTCAGCTGAATTAACCAACAAATCAACCTAGTCAGTCAGAAACTCAGGCAACAAACCAGCCACCTAGTCAGTCAGCCAAAAAACCAACCACCAGACTAGCTAGGTGGTCTGACTGACCACCTAGTCAGTCAGACAGCTAATAAACCAGTCACCTAGTCAGTCAATCAGCCAGCAAACCAGCCACCTAATCAGTCAGCCAGACAGCCAACAAGCCGGCGAAACATAAACACATATGTAGTTTAATGTGATCCTTTGTTGACAACGTTTCGCCCACACAGTGGGCTTTTTCAAGTCATACACAGATCTGTGTATGACTTGAAAAAGCCCACTGTGTGGGCGAAACGTTGTCAATAAAGGATCACATTAAACTGCATATGTGTTTATGTTTCCAAGCCGGCGAAGTTTTGGTGTTCTTGGGCTATACAATGAAGACATGCGAAAAACATTTAATTATGTCTTAATTTTTAATGAGAATGAGTGTGGCAACACTGAGTCGTGGCACTGTGTGGTCTTAGCACTGTTGTCGTAGCAGTGTTGTAGCAGTATGTGGCAGCACTGAGTCGTGACATTGTAGTCGTAGCACTGTGTTGTTGTAGCACTACGTGGTGACACTCTTTGGCAGCACTATGTGGTCGTAGCACTGTTTGGTAATACTTTGTGGTAGCACTGAGTGGTAATACTGTGGTAGCACTGAGTGGTATTACTCTGTGGTAGCAGTGAGTGGTAATACTGTGTGGTAGCACTGAGTGGTAATACTGTGGTAGCACTGAGTGGTATTACTCTGTGGTAGCAGTGAGTGATAATACTGTGCGGTAGCACTGTGCGGTAGTACTGTGTGGTAGCACTGGGTGGTAATACTGTGTGGTAGCACTGAGTGGTAATACTGTGCGGTAGCACTGTGCGGTAGTACTGTGTGGTAGCACTGGGTGGTAATACTGTGTGGTAGCCCTGGTTGGTAATACTGTGTGGTAACACTGAGTGGTAATACTGTGTGATAGCACTGAGTGGTAATACTGTGTGGTAGCACTGAGTGCTAATACTATGTGGTAGCACTGTATGGTAGCACTATGTGGTAGCACTTAGTGGTAGAACTGTGTGATGACACTGTGTGGTAGTAGTGACTGGTAGCACTGTATGGTAGCACTGTCATACGTGATACCAGTGTGTGTAGTATCACTGTGGTAGGTGGTACCTATGTGTGGTATATGCGTGGTATATCTGTGTGGTAGCATTCTGGTACTTGGTATACCTCTCTACAACACGTTTATGTCTGTGGTATCTCTCTGTGTGGTACCAAATAGCATTGTGTGGTAGCACTTTGGGGTGCCTATTGTAATATTATTGTGAATGTGTGAATTGTAAATGTGTAATCTTGTTTGTATCGTAAATGTGTAGTGATGGTTGAATTGTAAATGTGTATGTAGTCTTGTTTGTATTGTAGATGTGTACTGTTTATATTGTAAAAGTGTAGTGAAGTGAATAATGTAAATGAGTGGTGATGTTATATAGTGCATATTTGTAAATATGGCTGTGTTTTAATGTAAATATTGTTCGAGTCATGCGATTTACATTCGCCTGTAAAATAATCTTACTACAAAGGTAACACGAGAAGCTAAGTAGTGTTTCTAAGAGGTAATTCTTAACTAAGAATCACAGTTCTATTTGTGTTCGAAGCGCCCTGGCAGATACCTTTCTTCACAATCGTGTTATTATGATTCCGTGGCTAAGGAGGTAACACCCTTAACAAAAAATCTTAAGGGAGAGATAACAGCCCGATTTGATAATCTAACCTGTGGACGGTAGCGCAAGACCATATGGATACACAAAAGGCCTAGGAACTTGGCCCCAAAACGTTTAACAGGAGTGCATCTGGATTTATATCTACAGTTCACTTATCTGTTACAAGTAAATTTAGGAAATTTGCTCAATATATCTATCTTATTTTCATTAATAAAATATCTTGATACGTCACATAGGTCATTATCCTGCCTATCTATATATTCTTATAGAACGCCAAAAAGTCAAAAAATTCCCGGGGAAATAACAATTTAAAGTAATCTTCTTAGAGAATAAAAAAATCACAATATTGTAGCTAGAACAATTCAAAAATAAACCGTTACTTAGGTGATGACCAATACCTTCCTGTCCGCCTTAGACCATTGTCAAGATAGAGCTGGGTTGAGGCAGTAGAGAAGGTCTGAAGACAATACGGTAGGGGTTGAGGAAGAGCGGAGCTGTATTTTTATGACTATTATTATTATTATTATTATTATAGTAGTAGTAGAAGCAGTAGTAGCAGCAGTAGTAGTATAAGTTGTAGTAGTGGCAGTGGTAGTTGCGGTAGCGCTTGTGGTGGTAAACAAAGAAGAGATATAACGTTCTAGGTTAGGATACTAATACTCTTACCAGAGATAATTAGTAACTAAAGCCAGTCTACATGCCAAAAATGTTATTAACCCTAATTACGTGCAAGAAGAATGCATGTAAGAAATTGAAATTGACAGGTAACAATGAGAAACATGCAAATTACATCAGATTGCAGAGGGAATGCAGGAAATGAGGACTATGCAAATGATATTAGACTGCAGTGGGAATACGGAAAAGGGAAACAGCCAAATTATATTAGATTGCAGAGGGAATACAGGAAATGAGAAACATGGAAGTGATATCAGATTGCAACAAATAAGAAACATAAAATCAGACCGCGGAGAGAATGCAGTAAATGAGACATATATGAAATCAGAGTGCAGAAGGAATACAAGAAATGAGAAAAGTAAATGAAATCAGATTGCAGAAGGAATACATGTATATAATATCAGACTGCAGGGGAAATACTGCAAATAAGAAACAGCATCCGCCAGTAACAACAAACAGATATTTACGTTATTAGTAACAACTCACGGCAGAGAAATATTCTTGAAAATCTTGTGAAATGAAGGTGACCATGAGAAACAAAAACATGACTTTTAGTCGAGTTAGCACAGGGAGGAAAATGACAAAAATTTGTTACACAAAGTGACACCGGAAACTGACAAGGAATGCTCAGTCACCGGAGAGTGACACAAGGAAGGCTCGGTCACCGGAAAGTGACACTGGGAAGGCTCAGTCACCGGAGAGTGACACAGGGAAGGCTCGGTCACCGGAAAATGGCACAGTGAAAACTCGGTCAAGGGACAGGGACACAAGCAAAACTCGGTCACATTAAACTGATACAAACAAGACTTGGTGACATGAAAGTCACACAAGCAATCCTGGGTCACAATGAAAGGAACACAAGCAAACCTCGGTCACAGTGTAAAGTCACATAAGCAAAACACGATCCCACGACTTCTCCACAAGACAATAACTGTGGCAGCGTGCCGGCAGTGAGTGCAGGCATACATGATGCACAGCAAGAATTTCAGGCAACACATCGTTCAGGCTGGAGATCAATCAAGTCTGACAATGTTCTGTATTCATCGATAACTCCACTACAGTGAAGCCTTGCTGTGCATTACAGGTCTCTGACTTCTTCACAAAACTTAGTTAATATTTCCTCTCCTCTCTCTCTCCTCTCTCTCCCTCTCTCTCTCTCTTCCCTCCTCTCTCTCTCTCTTTCTCTCTCTCTCTCTCTCTCTCTCTCTCTCACTTCTCTTTCTTCCCCCTCTCTCATCTTTTTTCCCCCTCTCTCCTCTCTCTCTCTCTCCTTCTCTTCTCTATTCTTACTATCCCCTCATTTTCTTTATTAATATATATATATATATAATATATATATATATATATATATATAGTCGTGCCGAATAGGTAAAAATTGGTCAATTAGCAAGAACTTATTTAAAATTAAGTCCTTTCTAAAATTTTCTCCTATACGTTTAAAGGTATATTTTTTCAATTATGTTAATATAAAAAATAATAATTGTGTACCAAAAGAACCTTACAAAACTTACTTATTATAATAAGCGCAATTTAATTTAGCTTAATCCAACTAAATATATTTTAGATGAGTTTTCAATAATTTAATGATAAACAAACACAATGAAATATATTTTTTTTCGCTAGCTTCAGAATATTTTTTGCGAAATTATTCCATATACAAATTTTCGCTTGCCTTATTCGGCAAGAAGAGCTTTGCTATTTAAGCCAAAATAGCAAGTTTTACCTATTCGGCACGGCATATATATATCAAATTTGGATCCATTATTGCGAGTTGTTTCTTTATGTTTCCCTTGTTGATATCTCAAATAATAATTAACTGGTGTTGATTAAGTTACTGAGAGAATTTTGAAATAGTCGAAGAGACAAATTTGCAGCAATACCAGTGTTTCAGAAATTATTTATGAGGGCGAAGTATTAATTTACTGGGAACTGGCCATTGACACACAAAGAATCACAAAATGCCTTCGTGTTTGGATGAGAAATATATTTTACTGAAGATTATGCAAATTATTATTAAGAACACGCTATAAAAATTCTTGAAGAGTATAACACAAAATTACCATGGTTATTGTAACAAATAATACAGAGACGTATTATCGCCTTGTCGTGAGTATGAAACGGAATATTATTTTGTACTCGGCAAAATATTATATTTTTTTGTGTTATGGACACGAAAGATGAAAATGTTAACTTTCTGTAAACCAATTTCTTTTTTATTTCTTTTGTCTCAATTTTCTTTCCATCTGTTATTGGGAAGTGGGTCAAAACTTCCCCCGTATTCATGTGTGACTTGATGGTGGTGAAATTTTTTTTGATGGTTACGTATAAAAGGGATGGAAAAATTGAAAAAGGGTTTGGAAAACTGACAAGTTGATAAATACGACTCGGCAACTTTTGGGGGTATTTTAACTGGAGCGTTTGGTTCTGCGTTCACTTAGGAACGAGGAAAGTTTCCCCGGGATTGTGATAATCGCCCTAGCTGGAGTGAGGGTGCCGTAAAAAATGTGATAAAAGGGGAAATTGCGCCGAATGAGGTTATATGGAAAGGTAGGGGGCAAGCGTGAAAAAAAGCTGGAGTGGATTAACATGAAACCCCTTGGAGCAGTGGTTCCAAAAATTTACCCCCCATAAAAAGAGAACTTACACAACTTTTCGGCCGGGGGTTTTTGAAAAGTCAACAAAATTTCTTTTTTGTTTAACAGAATAAAAATTTTTTGGGGAAAAGTGTAAGGGGTTAGTCTTTTCTTTTTTATTTTAAAAAATGCGCCATAAATTCCCGTACATCATTTTACTATTGAAAAAACTAGGGAAACTTGGAAAATATGTTTTTGTTTTGGTTTTTATTTTTGGAAGTAAAGCCTTTTTTAAAATCAAAAGGTTTCCCGTAATAAAAAATTTGTAAAAAGATGATTATCTAGTAAAGTAAAAAATCAGTGCATAAATGGCAAAATTTTACGGGTTAGTTTAATGATGGAAGCAATGACCTGAAAAAAAAATGTTCCGTAGAATTGATGGTGTTTAAACCCAGCTTAGTCCTTGACTATGTTTTTTCAGAAAATTTTAAAATTTAGTTTTCTTTCCAAATTGTAAAGTTAGCAAACACGAAAGGGGAAAAGTGAACACCCTCACCAATTTTCAGGTTAAACCTGCTATACTGTCCCCTGTTTTAGAAAGTGGAACCTGATTTTAAAGTGCAAAAAAAAGAAGGTATTGCATTTTGTAAGGATGATAAAGAATGATTTAAACTTAATTTAGAACCTCTCTAACAGAGATAAAAATAAAAAGACCCTGCGTACGCATAAACAATTACCTAAAAATACAAAGGGATGTCTTGCTGCAACAGGAAAACAAAAGGTTTATTGGTTTTTAAAACAAGAGATTGAGAACAAAAAATCAAACAAAAACAACCCCGTAAGTTTCTCTTGTCAGCCCCCATCTCCATGCGCTCTCCTTCCGGTCATTAATTGTATTACATAAAACGAAAGATTTGAGAAAGCGTAAATTTTAAAAAAACAGAGATCGTAAAATTTTTTAAAAAAACAAACCCCAATTTCCCAACTTTTCTTTTTCAGCAAACGAAAGAGAAAAAGACGTCCCGGCCCAAGACGCCTCCGTAAAAAAATTTTGAAAAAGAAAAAAGATTCGAAATACCAACCCATGAAGTTTTAAAAGGGGCCCAAAGAAAAAACATTTTATATTAAACATTTTTAAAAAAATTTTCGTTTTAATTAGTTGGGCCCGAATGTGTTTAGTTTTATCCTTTTTGGGGGGTTGTAAAATTTGATAACTTTAAAAACAATTAAATCCTTCGGGAAAATCATTTGTTTTTAAGTTATCATGTGCGTCTTTTGATTCCCTTCAGAAATTATTTGGGCCCAAACCTTCCCCCAAAACAAAAAGAAACCCCTTTTACGATTATTTACAGGGGGTGACATCAGAACTTTAAGTGGAGTTTGAAAAACTGAACTCGATCATTCCGTTTAGCTAGGGGCCCATCTGAATACGGAAATTGAAGCAGAATTTTTTTGATATGCATACCCCTGTGTGGAATTTTGGTAGGGGAAATTAGAAGAGTAATTGCAGTAGGTGAGATTTAAATTGCATAAATGAGTTCTAGCTCATGCCTTTCTCTCTCTTTTTTTTTTTTATACACAGGGTTTGACAAGGTTAAGGGATCCCAGCTTTATGAAACTTTTTACGGGTTAAGTTTCCAAAACTTTTTTGGGCAAGCAAAGAGCGTTACCTACATCGCTCTTTAAAGCTTTTTATTTTTAAAAGGACAACAAGTGGAAAACAGGATGAAGTTGGACCATCGGGGGCCGCTTTCTTGATCAACTGACGTTATCTCTTTGAATCATTATCTGTACAAATGTTTCCATCTCGAGTCACCTGGGATGTAGATCCAGATGGAGTGATGTTCGGGAGAAGGGACACCCAGAGTGAAGTTGCTGTTTTTTCTGCCCGTTTTGGGGCAAAAAGCTTTTTTCACGTGCCCCTCGAAGTGGACCAAGTGGGATTTTGACAATATTGGCCTTTGAATAACGAAAGGCCACCCCACCCCTCCTTTTTAAAGGGCTCTGCTAAATGACAGATCTATCCGGGATGGGCCAGGCAGAGATGGACGTCTTGCTCTGTTCTCTACTCTGTAAGCAGTCGCAGATAGGGGGGGCAGGCAAACCAAAAAAGTGGAGCATAACAAGGTGTGAGCGTACTTGTCCTGACGGGATCTTGAAACCCCCTATGCCCAAGCAGATCGAGATACGGCAAAGTGCTGTAAGCTTCCGGCTCCCTTGTTTGAAGATTTACAACATGGTTCTTCAGGGTATTTGGAGTAAAATTTTCCCCCAAAGGGATAAAACTTCTTTTTCTCCCAACATCGCCCATTCATCCTTACTACTTCACCACATTACCATCATGGTGCCTAAGACGACATCATTTGCGTTTTCTCAGGTAAAAAATTACTTGCCATCTATTTCCCCAGCTGATATAGCTCTCAGCTGGGGTTGATGGCTTAGAGCCGCTGGCATTTCTTCTCTTGGTAAGTGAAAGTCATGTACATCCCCTCGCATATGCAGTGATTTGGGATAATGAAGAAGGGCGTTGAAGTAGACATCTCTCTCTCTCCCTTCTCTCTCCTCTGTGTGTGTGTGTTTTGGGGGGTTGTGTGGGTGTGTGTGGTGGGGGCCCGGGTGTGTGTGTGCGTGTGTGCGTGTCTGTGTGTGCGTTTTGTGTTGTGTGTGTGTCGTGCTGGTGTGTGTGTTTTCGTGTGTGTGTGTGTGTGGTGGTTGTGTCTGTGTGTTCACCATTGTACTCCCTATTGAAGTTGGGGGGGTCGAGCCGAGCTCCGGCCCCGCCTCTTCACTGATCGCTACTAGGCATTTCTCCTGGCCGGGCTTTATCATACCCGTTTAAAGCTATGTAGGGATGGTGTGTGTTGGGTGTGGTGTGTGTGTCGTGTGTGTGTGTGCGTGGCGTGTGTGTGTGTGCGTGGTGTTGCGTGTGTGTTGTTTGTGTGTGCGTGTGTGTGTGCGTGTGTGGTGCGGTGGTGCGTGGGGTGTGTGTGTGCGCTGTGTGTGTGTGTGTACTCACCAAATTTGTCTCACCTTTTGTGTTGCGGGGTCGAGACTCAAACCCTGGCCCCCCGCCTCTTCAGTCGCATGGATCCTCTCTCTCTCTGCTTCCTGACTTTGTCATACCTCTTTCTTAAAACTATGTATGGTTCCCTGCCCCCATACTTCACTTGCTGGGCTATTCCACTTGCTGACAATCTAGACTGAAGAAATATTTCCCTAACGTCCCGTGATCGTCTGAGTCTTCAGTTTTCCAGTTGTGCCCCTTGCCCCCTGTGCCCCCTTCTGGAACATCCATCTCTTCCCCCCTTGTCTTTTCCCCGCATATCTTGATTCGTTACATGTCCCCCCTGACCCTTCTGTCCCCAGTGTCGTCAGTCCGTTTTCCCAAACCCTTTTCCTCGTACACTTTCCCCTTGACTCGGGCTAGCCCTTGTTGCAAACCTTTGTACTTTCCTAACTTTTTGAGGCTTGACCGGGTTTGGGGGGTTTTCCAACTGGTGGCTACCAGTATGGGCCTAACATACACATGTACAGTGTCTTGAACGATTCCTTTTTTAGGTATGGGAAACGCTATTCTCAGGTTTCCCAGGCGCCCTTGCTCAGCGGTTATTTGGTTGTGTGTGCCCCGGTGTGCCGGTTTTTGGGTCACCCCAAGGTCTTTCTCCCGGTGAGGTCTGTAGTCTTTGTCCACCTAGCCAAACCTGTCTGCGGTTTTTTTCCCCCTCCCCAACTTCATGTTTTTGCATTTGGCGGATTAAATTTGAGAAGCCAGTTACGGGACCACATTTCCCCCTGTCCAGGTCTCTTTGCCCCTCCCTCATCCTGCCGATTAATTTTCTCATCAACTTCACGTCACCTGCAAACAGGAAAATTCAGAATCTTTTCCTTTCCATCATTCGTTCACAATATCAAAAATAGCAGGGTCCTAAAACTGACCCCGGGGGACCCCGCTGAACAGGGCCCCGTGTACCCTTCACGTACCATGACTCGTTGCTGCCCCCCTTCGGTATTCCCCTTATCCATTGCAGTCCCCTTCCTTTTACGTGTGCCTGATTCCCCCAGCTTCTGCACTAATCTCTTATGGGGAACTTTAAAGGGGGCCTTCCGCGTTGGGAAAAAACGCTTACCCACCCCTCTCCCCGTGTTTACTTCTGTTCCCTTTGCATAAAACTACAGGAGTTTTGATAAAAGTTTTCCCTTTCCCATAAACCCATGCTGGTTTCATTTAAATTCTTTTTCCCTTTCCAGGTGTTCGCCCCCACTCTCCTCCTGATAATCTTCTCCATGATTTGCACAAAACTTTAGAACCAGGCTGTTTTTTGTCCCCTCTTTTCTGTTTCCTTTTTTTAAATATGGGACCATTAGCTGTTTTCCCTTTTCTCGGGTTTGCCCTTTAAAGGGGTGTTTTAAGATGTGGTTGGGGCACACACAGCATCTCTGCCCCTTTCTCTAAGGACCCATGGGGAGAGTCCGGTCCCATCGTTTTTAGGTTAAAGTCACAAGAGCTTCTTCCCCTCCTCCTAGTTTTCGTATTCACCAACACTTTTTGGTTTTTCCCCTCTTATTTTCCCCTTCGGCGTTTTTCCCACGCCCTTCCTGTCTCTACTGTAAAAATTTCCCTTTAACTCCTTTTCAGCTCCTCACATACCCCCCTGATCATTTTTTGTGAGTTTCCACCTTCTGTCCTTAATCTGATCACTGTTTTGACTTTTTGTTTTTCCCCCTGATGTCTATAAAACAGTTTCGGGTCAGCTTGATTCTCGATGCTTGTCTTTTTCAACTGTCGCTGGGCCTCCCCTTACCTGTCGTATCATTCCGGCCGGGAAAGATCTCCCTTTTTTCGTGTTTTCTCTCCCTTCGTACGTTTTCCATTCTCTATGCACTTTGTTTTTGCCCCCTTACACCGTGGGGTAAACCCGGGGGCTCTTCTGGTTTTTCCCGTTGTTACTGTTCCCCTTGGGGAATGAACCTTTCCACTGCCTCCTTGCATTTTTTTGCTACATATTCCTCATTCATTTATGGTTTCCCTGCCATTCTCTTCCCCGGACCCCCCGCAGGGTTCTTAAACCCTAAGTCCCCCTCTTTATGTCAGGTTTTTCCCCATTCTACTCCGTTATTCTCTCCATTTGCAGCTCTACAGTATTAAAAGCACAGACCACGGGTCGCTAGCCCCTGGGGACTCTAACTTTGTCCTAAATTTAGCTGCCCAGGGTAAACACAAGTCCAATTGCGGTTCTTTCCCCCCTTCACTTGGTATGTCCTTAACATTTTGGGTGATGATTTTTCCCACCCCACGCCCAAATCCGGCCTCCAGTTTCGGGACCCCCATGGGGCCCGGGTTTTTCCCAGTCAACTCCCTGTGGTTGAAACCCCCCCTAACCACAACTTTGCTTGCTGGAGTGAGTCTTCTTGCCACCTCAAAAGTGTGTCCACCATTGCTCTGTTGCTCTCTTCATATTCCCCCTTTTGGGCCTCTGCGGGGGGGTTTAAAATCATGCAATGACCCCTTTGTGTTCCCCAACTGAAGTGTACCCGCATGTAGTTTTTTTCCCGTCTCATCTATTTCCTCCTTTTCTCAATTTCCATCTGTTTTTTTAGGCAGAGCAACCCCACCTCCCCCCCCGCCCCCTTTTATCTTTTCCCCATGATTGGTATCCTGTTGGGGAAGATTGCGTTTTTATTTTTTCCATGATTTTTTTCTTAACCTAGATGTCTGGGGGTTTTCATTGATTCTTTCTTGCCCTTCCCCATTTTATTGTTAATCCATCCATTTGTTTACCCAAAACCTTCAACTTCTTTTTAATACTGTAACTGGGTGCGGGGGAGTGGAAAAAGAGGATCGGGGTGTGATGGTTTTGGGTTGTTTAGTTGCCTTTGGGGGTTCGTGGCTGGGGCCTTTTGCAGGGGTTTTTGGGGGGGGGCGCTTGTCTTCCATTTGATCCTGGGTTATTCTGCTCTCCTTTTTTTATTTCCCCCCCTTTCCCTTTTGTTTTTGAACTTTCTCTTTCATTGTCTTCCTTTTGTCCTGTGTTCTGTCTCGGTCGAGGTACCATCCGGAACTCCTGCTTGCCTCTCATGCTTTTTCCCCGAGGATCAGGTTCGGGTTTTATTCTGCCTTGAAAATTACTTTGAGAGGGCGATTCCTTTTCTTTTGAACCCCCCCATTCTCCCAAAATTTTCCCCCTGGGTCTGTCCCCCTCGCCTATCCCTTCTGATATCTTCAATCGCTTTTTTTTTTCCTCCTGCTTCTTTATCAAAGTTTCCCCTTTTGCTTCGCTAGCCCATAGACAAAAAAAGGATTCTCCCTTTCACCTCCCACTGTGACCCCCATTGATCCCTCTGATGTTTTTATTCCCTTCCCCGGGGGGTTCCTTCCCTTTAGTCCCTTCCCCAGTTTTGGCCCTATGCTTCTTGGTTATCCTTCCTGCTCATGCCCTGGCCCCAAGGGGATCTGGTAAGGTCCTTGCACAGTCCTGTTCCTTCAAGCCTTCCAACCTCTCATTTTGTCCTTGTGCTCCCCTTTTTTGTTTTTTGGCCCCGTGGGTTTGACAGGACCCCTGCATACAGTTTGTTTCCCTGTTCCTTTGACCCGTTGTCTGTGTTCGAGAGCCATTTCCCAGCTACTCTGTAAAATCTTTGTTCCCCCGTGTTGTTTCAGATGTCTCGCTCCTCTTCTAATCTCTCTACTTTATTTTGTGCTGTGGCCTGTTCTTCCACCCTTTGCTTCTGGCTAACCCCCTCTTCCATCTTCCTTTCCAGCTCATCATCTCCCTTCCCCCGTCTTCCCCTTTTTTGAGCCTTTCCTCCCATTCCCCCCTCTCAATTCTCTGGAGCCCCTTGTCCTCATCCGGTTAGGGGGGGGGAATAGATGGTTAGGGGGGGGAGGATGGGTTGGGGGAGGGGAGGATGGGTTTTGGAGGGGGGAAAATAGTTGGGGGGGGGAGTTGACGGTTTGGGGGGAGAGGGGGGGGATGGTTTTGGGGGGGGGGGAGGGTGGTTATTGGAGGGAGGGAGGGAGTTTGGGGGGGGGTTTAAAGGTTTGGGGGGGGTTAGGTGGTTTTGGGGGGGGGGAGGTGCTAAGGGGAGGTGGTCAGGAAAGGGGTGGTCTGTTTGTGTCCAAATGGTGGAGGTGGTGTGGTACTATAAGGGACTCACCAAATTTGGTTGCAGGGGTCGAGACTCAGCTCCTGGCCCGCCCCTTCACTGATCGCTACTGGTCCTCTTCCCCTTGCTTCCTGAGCTTTGTCTACCCCTTTTAAAACTATGTTGGTTCCTGCCTCCACTACTTCACTTCTAGCTATTCCATTTTGACCTCTATACTGAAAAAATCTTCCTAAGTTTCCCCGGACCGTTGAGTCTTAGCTTCCCCTTGTGACCCCTTTCCCTGTGTCCGCTCTCGGAAATCCTATCTCTGTCCACCTTGTAATTCCCCGCAGTATCTTGTATGTCGTTATCATGTCTCCCCTGACCCTTCTGTCCTCCATGTCGTCAGTCCGATTTCCCTTAACCTTTCCTCGTCGCCCTTTCCCCTTGAGCTTGGGATAGCCTTGTTGCAAACCTTTGTACCCCCTTCTAAACTTCTTGACGTGCTTGACCAGGTGTGGGTTCCAGACTGGTTCTGCATACTCCAGTATGGGCCTAACATACACATGTACATGTTTTGAACGATTCCTTATTAAGGTATCGGAACGCTATTCTCAGGTTGCCAGGCGCCCGTATCCCTGCAGCGGTTATTTGGTTGATGTGTGCCCCCGGGTGATGTGCTCGGTGTTATGTTCACCCCAAGGTCTTTCTCCCCTGAGTGAGGTCTGTAGTCTTTGTCCACCTAGCCTATACTCTGTTTTGCGGTCTTCTTTGCCCCCCCCAATTTCTTGACTTTGCATTTGGCTGGATTGAATTCGAGAAGCCAGTTACTGGACCACATGTCCAGCCTCTCCAGGTCTCTTTGCAGTCCTGCCTCATCCTCGTCCGATTTAATTCTTCTCATCAACTTCACGTCATCTGCGAACGGGACACTTCAGAGTCTATTCCTTCCATCATGTCGTTCACATATATCAAAAATAGCACTGGTCCTAGAACTGACCCCTGTTGGGACCCCGCTCCGTAACAGGCGCCCACTGTGTTTACCTTTCAAGTACCATGCTCGTTGCGTGTGTGTGTGGTGTGTGGTGTTTTGTGTGTGTGTGTGTGGGGTGTGTGTGGTGTGTGTGTGTATGTGCGTGTGTGTGTATGTGCGTGTGTGTGTGTGTGGGGGGTGTTGTGTGTGTGTGGCGTGTGGTGGTGGGTGTGGGTTGTGTGTGTGGTTGTGGTGTGTTGTGTGTGTGGTGTGTGTGTGTGTGTGTGTGTGTGTTTGTGTGTGTGTGTGTATGTGTTTACGTATGTATGTATCGTGGTGTGTATGTGTGTGTATGTGTGTGTGTGTCTACCCTTGTGTGTGTGTGCTTGTGTGTGAGGGGAAGGGAGGGTTAGGGGGGGTTGTGGTTGAAAGATCCGTCGTGTAGGCCAAATTTAGTCTCATTTATCTTTCCCATTATGCTACTCTCTCCACTTTTTTGCCCCTTTTTGGATTTTACGTGTTAATTGTTGCTGGTTATTATCATTTTCCTTGTTCACATTGAGAGAGGACTTCCTAGCTTCCTTTAAATATTTTTACTGCTAAAAACTACCGGTAGTAACACTGCCTGTGTGCGTGTGTGGGATGTGTGTGTGTGTGTGTGTGTGTTGTGTGTGTGTGGTGTGTGTGGGGTGTTGTGCGGTGTTTAATGACTGGCCGCAACTTCTTGTGACCTGACACAACCCTCTGGGGCCTACCCTAGCACGGTCTTACAATGTTGCCCTTAAAAGCTTGTCCCACCAACCTTCTCACACTCGTCAACCCTATATTCTCTATGTCTATGCTATTTCTATTCTAATTCTGGTAATAGCTTGCAGGAGTGAGTGACCAGTATCAAACAGTATGCAAGGCCAGCCAGGGCCGTCAACATGCAAACCACAAATAGGCGAATAAACTTGCAGTGACAGTTGCCAGTTGCTGATGACGAAGTAGTCGTACGTAGGCCTTAAATCCCTATTTTGGAGATCCTTCACCCGTGATGATTATAACCATATATTCTCGTACATCCCGCTTCCTCACTTCACTCTTCACTGATGATAGTATACACTTCACATTATATACACTTCACTTTATGTGTATAATGGCGCACAACTTGTCGTGACGTCACTTCTTCAGGCCTACCGCTACCAATATGGCAACAGCGCCTAAGACCCCCAACGGTTTGCGCTTTGAAATATTATGATTTCAGCTTTCCTCTCACTTTCTTTAACTAATAACTTTAATTATCACTCGTAGTATTGTTCACTGACGTTCCACTACCACTGATTACTTCTAGCTGTTATTGCACGTCTTTCAACGCTAAGGTTCTCGGAGCCTTGTTACCCACGTCTTCACCCCACGGACCCACGTGTGTGTGTGTGTGTGTGTGTGTGCGTGTGCGTGTGCGTGTGCGTGTGCGTGTGTGTGTGCGTGTGTGTGTGTGCGTGTGTGTGTGTGTGTGTGTGTGTGTGTGTGTGTGTGTGTGTGTGTGTGTGTGTGTGTACACTCATTGTACGTGGTTGCTGGCCCCGCCTCCTCACTGGTCGCTATTTAAGTCCACTCTCTGCTCCATGAGCTTCATCATACCTCCATTACCGTACTTTGTAGACTATTCCACTTCCTGACAACTCTGTGGCTGAACAAATACTTCCTAACATTCCTGTGACTCATCAGAGTTTTCAACCTCCAACTGTGATCCCTTGTTGATGTGTTCCATCTCTGTCTCTGTCCACCTTGTTAATTCTTTTCAGAATTTTATAAGTTGTTATCATGTCTCCCCTGTCCCTCCTGTTTTCCAGTATCATCAGGTCGAGTTCTCTTAACCTCTCCTCGTAGAACATGCCCCTTAGTTCCGGGACTAGTCTTGTTGCAACAAGATTAGTCCCGGAACTAAGGGCATGTTCTACGAGGAGAGGTCAATAGAACTCTAGTTTCCTGGAGCTGCATACTCCAATATGGGCATGATGAACACGGTGTTCAGGGTCCGTAAATACTCCTTCCTGACATATCAGAATGCTGTTCTTAGGTTCGCTAGTCGCCCATATTCTGCAATAGTTATTTAGTTGATGTGTGCTTTAGGATATGTGCTCGATATTATACACGCTCCAAGATACTTTTCTTGAATGAGGGTTTAATCTTGGCCCCCTAGACTACTATGTCTGCGGTCTTCCCTTCTCCGATCTTCATGACTTTGCACTTGGTAGGATTAAACTCCAGGAGCTAGTTTCTGGACCAGGCCTGCAGCCTGTCCAGATCCCCCTGTAGTCCTGCCTTATCCTCCTTCCACTGACTTCTCCTTATTAACTTCATATCGTCTGCTAACAAGGACATTTCTAATTCTATTCTTTCTTAGATTACGCACCTCAGTTCTGGTCTCCATATTACAGAATGGATATAAATTCGTTAGAAAACATTCAGCGAAGAATGACTAAATTGATTCATAGCATTAGAAATCTTCCTCATGAAGAAAGATTGAAGTCCCTTAAATTACATTCTTTTGTAAGACGAAGAATGAGGGGAGACATGATCGAAGTGTACAAGTGGAAGATGGGTATTAACAAAGGGGATATAAATAAGATCTTGAGGATCTCTCTCCAAGAAAGAACCCACAATAATGGATTCAAATTAGATAAGTTTAGATTTAGAATGGGTATAGGAAAGTATTGGTTTGGAAATAGGGTAGTTGATGAGTGGAACAGTCTGCCTAGTAGTGTTATCGAAGCTGTAACTTTGGGTAGTTTCAAATTTAGGTTGAATAAATACATGAGTGAGAGGGGTTGGATTTGAGTGGATGGAGTTATCAGGGCTTGTTTCTTGGGTGGCGTTGAAAACTGGGTTGAGCAAATATTTAGTTATTGGGATGGATTGTAAAGGACTTGCCTAGTATGGGCCAACAGGCCTGTTGCAGTGTTCCTCCTTTCTTATGTTCTTATGTCCTTAGGTCATGTCATTCACATGTATCAAGTGTGTGTGTATGTGTATTTTATTGCTAGATATATTACAAAACTCTAGATTCCATATTAACTCTCACTAATGTCCTTGCTAGTTTGCATCTTGAATACGCCATCCAGTTTTTCTTCGCCTTTTAAGTAATTTAAGACGATGACCGGAGACGGAACATGGAAGAGCAACCAAGCTGGGACCATCATTTACAAACAAACCATAGGAAGTCTAAGGGTTCGACCTTTTTTCTTAAAATAATGAGGGTACTCTGAGATCACACTTAAATCTTTATGAAATTGAATGTTTTTGATAAACTCAACTTTGAAGACTTACATATAATATAAAACGAGTTAAAAAATTGATTTAATGGCTTGAAACTTCATGGTAGAAGATACAACACAAACATTTTTTTAATTTGCAAATGAAAAATAAAATTAAATAAATTACCTTGCAGTTGTTAGCACGAAGTCAGTACAGTTATATGAGAACGGGCTTGTCAAGCTGGCTTTTAAATTGTCCATTATGGTATAAAATACCAACAAGTTGAATATTTAAGACACATGTGGAACAGTTGGGTATGTTTACTGATGAAATGTTTCGCCTACACAGTAGGCTTCTTCAGTCAAATACAAAGGGAGAAATAGTAACGAAGCTAAGATGATGTAATGAGTCCTTCAGCCTTAGAGAAAAAGTATTTGAGGTGGTCAGTCCCTCAACCTGGAAAAAAGTTCAGCTCCATGGAGCTGAAGGGTATATATCAAGAGGGATATATATATATACCCTTGAAGGGTGAAGTAGTGATGACACTGTGAATAAAACATTTAAGTTCAAAATATAAACAGAAAATGACTAAATATTAAAAATGTGTGTTAAAATATATTGATTTTTTTTATAGGCAAAATAATTATTCATGGGATATGGATGTTATTACTATTTATTGCGTTTTGATCTATATCGAAAAAATATGGAATCTGCGTTTTCCTAATAAATCAAGTTGTCGTTAAAATGTACCATGTGAACTATTAGATTTGTGTGTGTTTGTGTACTCACCTAGTTGTGGTTGTAAGGGTCGATTCACAGCTCCTGGACCCTCCACTTCACTGGCTGCATCTAGGTCACTTTTCCTGCTCTATGAGCTTTATCATACCTTCTCTTAAAGCTATGGATCCTGCTTCCACTACATTACTTCCCAGACTATTCCATTTCCTGATAACTCTGTGACTAAAGAAATACTTCCTAACATCTGAGTCTTCAACTTCCAACTGTGACCCCTTGTTGCTGTGTCCCATCTCTGGAACATCCTGTCTCTCTCCACCTTGTCCATTCCTCTCAATATTTTTTATGTCGTTATCACAGTCCTCCTGTGTCGTCAGGTGCGCGGGCGCGCGGGCGCGCGCGCGTGTATGTGTACTCGTCTAATTGTACTCACCTAATTGTGATTGCAGGGGTCGAGACTCAGCTCCTGGCCCCGCCATTTCACTGATCGCTACTGGGTCCTCTCTCTCTCTGCTACCTGAGCTTTGTCATACCTCTTCTTAAAACTATGTATGGTTCCTGCCTCCACTACTTCACTTGCTAGGCTATTCCACTTGCTGACAACTCTATGACTGAAGAAATACTTCCTAACGTCCCTGTGACTCGTCTGAGTCTTCAGCTTCCAGTTGTGACCCCTTGTCCCTGTGTCCCCTCTCTGGAACATCCTATCTCTGTCCACCTTGTCTATTCTCCGCAGTATCTTGTATGTCGTTATCATGTCTCCCCTGACCCTTCTGTCCTCCAGTGTCGTCAGTCCGATTTCCCTTAACCTTTCCTCGTACGACATTCCCTTGAGCTCTGGGACTAGCCTTGTTGCAAACATTTGTACTTTCTCTAACTTTTTGACGTGCTTGACCAGGTGTGGGTTCCAGATTGGTGCTGCATACTCCAGTATGGGCCTAACATACACAGTGTACAGTGTCTTGAACGATTCCTTATTAAGGTATCGGAACGCTATTCTCAGGTTTGCCAGACGCCCGTATGCTGCAGCAGTTATTTGGTTGATGTGTGCCTCCGGTGATGTGTTCGGTATTATGGTCACCCCAAGGTCTTTCTCCCTGAGTGAGGCTTGTAGTCTTTGTCCACCTAGCCTCTACTCTGTCTGCGGTCTTCTTTGCCCCTCCCCAATCTTCATGACTTTGTATTTGGCTGGATTGAATTCGAGAAGCCAGTTACTGGACCACATGTCCAGCCTGTCCAGGTCTCTTTGCAGTCCTGCCTCATCCTCGTCCGATTTAATTCTTCTCATCAACTTCACGTCATCTGCGAACAGGGACACTTCAGAATCTATTCCTTCCATCATGTCGTTCGCATATATCAAAAATAGCTTTGGTCCTATAACTGACCCCTGTGGGACCCCGCTTGTCACAGGCGCCCACTGTGATACCTCTTCACGTACCATGACTCGTTGTTGCCTCCCTGTCAGGTATTCCCTGATCCATTGCAGTGCCCTCCCTGTTATATGAGCCTGATCCTCCAGCTTCTGCACTAATCTCTTGTGGGGAACTGTGTCAAAGGCCTTCCTGCAGTCTAGGAAAACGCAATCAACCCACCTGTCCCTCTTGTGTCTTACGTCTGTTACCTTGTCATAAAACTCCAGAAGGTTTGTGAAGCAGGATTTTCCTTCCATGAACCCATGCTGGTTTTCATTTATAATCTTGTTCCGTTCCAGTTGTTCCACCACTCTCCTCCTGATAATCTTCTCCACGACTTTGCACACAATACATGTCAGAGACACAGGTCTGTAGTTTAGTGCCTCATTTCTGTTTCCGTTCTTAAATATGGGGACTACATTAGCTGTCTTCCATTTCTCAGGTAGTTGCCCAGTTTCAAGGGATGTGTTGAAGATTGTGGCCCGGTGGCCTGGTGGCTAAAGCTCCCGCTTCACACACGGAGGGCCCGGGTTCGATTCCCGGTGGGTGGAAACATTTCGACACGTTTCTTTACACCTGTTGCAAATAGGTACCTGGGTGTTAGCCGACTGGTGTGGGTCGCATCCTGGGGGGGGCAAGATTAAGGACCCCAATGGAAATAAGTTACAGTCCTCGATGATGCACTGACTTTCTTGGGTTATCCTGGGTGGCTAACCCTCCGGGGTTAAAAATCCGAACGAAATCTTATCTTAGGGGCACGCACAGCATCTCTGCTCCTTCTCTAAGGACCCATGGGGAGATGTCCGGTCCCATCGCCTTTGAGGTATCAAGGTGACTTAGCAGCTTCTGCACCTCCTCCTCGGTTGTTCGTATGTCATCCAACACTTGTTGGTATATTCCTTCTTGATGTTCCCTTCTGTGCTCTCTTCCCAGAGCCCTTCCTGTCTCGACTGTAAAAACTTCCTTAAATCTCCTGTTTAGCTCCTCACATACCTCCTGATCATTTCTTGTGAGTTCTCCACCTTCTGTCCTCAGTCTGATCACCTGGTCTTTGACTGTTGTCTTCCTCCTGATGTGGCTATACAACAGTTTCGGGTCAGTCTTGATTTTCGATGGTATGTTATTTTCGTACTGTCGCTGGGCCTCCCTCCTTACCTGTGCATACTCGTTCCTGGCTCTGCGACTGATCTCCCTATTTTCATGTGTTCTCTGCCTTCTGTACTTTTTCCATTCTCTATTGCACTTTGTTTTTGTCTCCTTACACCATCGGGTAAACCAGGGGCTCGTTCTGGTCTTCCCATTGTTTCTGTTGCCCTTGAGAATAAACCTTTCCACTGCCTCCTTGCATTTTGTTGTTACATATTCCATCATTTCATTTACTGGCTTTCCTGCAAGTTCTCTGTCCCACGGAACCTCCTGCAGGAAGTTCCTCAACCATATGTAGTCCCTCTTTTATAGTCAGGCTTTTCCCATTCAACTCCTGTTACTCTCTCCACTTGCAACTCTACTATGTATTCAAAGCACAGAACCACGTGGTCACTAGCTCCTAGGGGACTCTCATATGTGATGTCCTCAATGTCTGAACTGCCCAGGGTGAACACAAGGTCCAATCTTGCTGGTTCATCCTCCCCTCTCACTCTGGTAGTGTTCTTAACATGTTGGTGCATGAGGTTTTCCAGCACCACATCCAACATCTTGGCTCTCCATGTTTCGGGACCCCCATGTGGCTCCAGGTTTTCCCAGTCAATCTCCCTGTGGTTGAAATCCCCCATAACCAGCAACTTTGCTCTGCTCGAGTGAGCTCTTCTTGCCACCTCAGCAAGTGTGTCCACCATTGCTCTGTTGCTCTCTTCATATTCCTCTCTTGGCTTCCTGCAGTTCTATGGTGGATTATACATCACTGCAATGACCACCTTGTGCTCCCCAGACTGAAGTGTACATACTATGTAGTCCTTTTCTCCTGTCTCGTAAATGCCTCTCATTTTCTCGAATTTCCATGTGTGTATGTGTGTGTGTGTGTGTGTGTGTGAGTGTGTGTGTGTGTGTGTGTGTGTGTGTGCGTGTGTGTGTGTACTCACCTAATTGTGGTTGCAAGGGTCGAAACTCAGCTCCTGGTCACCGCCTCGTGTGTGTGTGTGTGTGTGTGTGTGTGTGCGTGCATACGTTCACCTAATGATTTTAATTTGTGTCTGTAGGGCTTGATTCATAGCTCCTGGCTCCGCCTCTCAGACGTTATGTACCACTCTCCTCTGATTTATTGCCTCCAAGTTCCCATGATATTGTTTCAGTGTCTCATCTGCGTCTTTATCTGCCATCTGTGTCTCGTGACCTGTCTTCCAATCTCTCTTATCCTGCCTCAATCCGCTCAATCGAATCCTCATGTAGTATCCATGTATCCTTTATCATCTCTTCTAGCGTCACTTCAAGCTCCCAAAATCCAGCAGACTGACTTTTATAAAACTCTCGGCAGTTGTTTTTTTTTCGCAAGCAGATGGGCTCAATATAGCATTATAAATTAACTAAAAGCTTAAGTAATTTAAAATTTCTGAAACAAGATGTAAATTAATTGCTAAAGAGCGGCCACCTCGTAGAGGCTAATTAACGTAAATTTTGGAAATCCTTTTATGTTACACTATGAAAATATACTGAGAACAAGTTGTTTTTTTTACTTATTTAGCTGTTTAAAAGTATTTGTGAGTGTTTTATTATTGCAGATGAATACCCAAATGTTGGTTAATTTGTCCACCACCATCATAACTATGTTAAATATTACACTGCTTTCATTTTTGTTTATTTATCCGTCTTTTACATTTGGCACTGAAAGCCTAACAAGCGCAGAAATTGTTTGCATACACATATATAAGTATTTTCACAAATATTTATACGTTTAAACACATTCACCTTACTCATACATCATTATACATACACTTGCATGCATAAAAAATCACACACAATCCCATGTACTGCAAATACGCACACAACAATGTACACAGTTATCTGCTATCACTATAATATGTCTGAGATCACACATACATGCACACAAACATATCACTCCAAAGCCCCTCCCCCCGAAAATTTTGACACTACAGTTACACATTCCATAGACATACATGT
>NC_069465.1:13553644-13594588 GCF_026875155.1 Cherax quadricarinatus
GAAGCTAAAGACCGATGAACACAGGGATTTGGGAAGTATTTCTTCAGCCACAGAGTAGTCAGTAAGTGGAATAGTTTGGGAAGCGATGTAGTGGAGGCAGGATCCATACATAGCTTTAAGCAGAGGTACGATAAAGCTCACGGCTCAGGGAGAGTGACCTAGTAGCGATCAGTGAAGAGGCGGGGCCAGGAGCTCGGACTCGACCCCCGCAACCTCAACTAGGTGAGTACAACTAGGTGAGTACACACACACACATATACACACGCGCGCGCGCCCGCGCACCTGACGACACTGAAGGACTATGATAACGACATATAAAATACTGAGAGGAATGGACAAGGTGGAGAGAGACAGGATGTTCCAGAGATGGGACACAGCAACAAGGGGTCACAGTTGGAAGTTGAAGACTCAGATGTTAGGAAGTATTTCTTTAGTCACAGAGTTATCAGGAAAAGGAATAGTCTGGGAAGTAATGCAGTGGAAGCAGAATCCATAGCTTTAAGAGAAGGAATGATAAAGCTCATAGGCAGGAAAAGTGATCTAGATGCAGCCAGGGGAAGAGGAGGGCCAGGAACTGTGAATAGACCCTTGCAACCACAACTAGGCGAGTACACACACACAAATCTAATAGTACACATGGTACATTTTAACGACAACTTGATTTATTAGGAAAACGCAGATTCCATATTTTTTCGATATAGATCAAAACGCAAAAAATAGTAATAACATCAATATCCCATGAATAATTATTTTGCCTATAAAAAATTCAATATATTTTAACACACATTGTTAATATTTAGTCATTTTCTGTTTATATTTTAAAACTTAAATGTTTTATTCACAGTGTCATCACTACGTCACCCTTCAAGGGTATATATATATATATATATATATTATATATTATATATATATATATATATATTTTTATAATATATATATATATATATCTCCCTTGATATATCCCCTTCAGCTCCATGGAGCTGAATTTTTTCAGGTTGAGGGCCCTGATCACCTCAAATACTTTTTCTCTAAGGTTGAAGGACTCATTACATCATCTTAGCTTCGTTACTATTTCACCCTTTGTATTTGACTGAAGAAGCCTACTGTGTAGGCGAAACATTTCTTTCATTTAACATACCCAACTGTTCACATGCGTCTTAAATATTAAACTTGTTGGTATTTTATCCATAATGGAAAATTTTAAAAACCAGCTTGACAAGCCCGTTCTCATATAACTGTACTGACTTCGTGCTTACAACTGCAAGGTAATTTATTTCATTTTATTTTTTCATTTACAAAATAAAAAAATGTTTGTCTTGTATCTTCTACCATGAAGTTTCAAGCCATTAAATCGATTTTTTAACTCGTTTTATATTTTATATAAGTCCTAAAAGTTGAGATTATCAAAAACATTCAATTTCATAAAGATTTAAGTGTGATCTCAGAGTCCCCTCATTATTTTAAGGAAAAAGGTCGAACCCTTAGAGTCTTCCTATGGTTTGTTTATAAGTGATGGTCCCAGTTTGCTTGCTCTTCCATGTACCGTCTCCGGTCTTCGTCTTAAATTACTAGCTCCTGGAGTTCAATCCTACCAAGTGCAAAGTCATGAAAATCGGGGAAGGGAAAACCGCAGACATAGTACTCTAGGGGGCCAAGATTAAACCCTCATTCAAAGAAAAGTATCTTGAAGTGTGTATAATATCGAGCACATATCCTAAAGCACACATCAACTAAATAACTATTGCAGAATATGGGCTACTAGCGAACCTAAGAACAGCATTCTGATATGTCAGGAAGGAGTATTTACGGACCCTGTACACCGTGTTCATCATGCCCATATTGGGGTATCCCGCTCCATTTTGGGAAACCCTTTACATGGCCAGCACGTCAGGAAACTAGGTTCTATTGACCTCTCCTCGTACAACATGCCCCTTAGTTCCGGGATTTAATCTTGTTGCAAGAAGACTAGTCCGGAACCAAAGGGGGCATGTTCTACGAGGAGGGGTTTAAAGAGAACTCGACCTGATGATACTGGAAAACAGGAGGGACAGGGGAGACATGAAAAACAACTTATAAAATACTGAAAGGAATCGACAAGGTGGACAGAGATGGAGCACATCAACAAGGGGTCACAGTTGGAGGTTGAAGACTCAGATGAGTCACAGGAATGTTAGGAAGTATTTGTTCAGCCACGAGTTGTCAGGAAGTGGAATAATCTAAAAAGTACGGTAAGGGAGGTATGATAAAGCTCATGGAGCAGGGGGTGGACTTAATAGCGACCAGTGAGGAGGCGGGGCCAGCAACCACGTACAATGAGTGTACACACACACACACACACACACACACCTGAAAGGAAGCTATTTAGTAAAAAAAAAAATACTCTAATAAAAAAAATCGCGGAAAGGGCTGGACTAACTTTGTCAAACGGTGGAGTGTAAGCACCAGGGACAAGAGATATAGTTCAAGCCTCCAGTCTAGAGACAACTAGGGAAATAAAACATGCGTACACATTCGTAATTACACCCGAACCCGCTGACGACCCACGACGCATAGCATAAATGAGATAAAAGAGACACGCGTCAGAAGATTTATCACACAACTCCCTCAGGAGGATATAAAGCGGATGCCAGATATAATTATAATCTAGAAGAGAAACACGATGTACTTGCCTGCGCGCGCACGCACGCACGAATACATTCACATACACACACACACACACACACAATTACAAACACTCGCACAAAGCACACCACACCATACACAACGATACCTCCCCACACACGTGTCTATCTAAAAGTGCCTTTGACAACTAGTGACTACTACTACTACTACTACTACTACTACTACTACTACTACTACTAGTGCTACTACTACTACTACTACTACTGCTACTACTACTACTACTATACTACTACACAACACACATAAAAGACTTTTGCAACTAGGCAGGCTACAGATCCGAGGTGAAGGTTGACCTGTGAAAAGTGGCTCAGAGAATAACAAGAGAAGAGCAGCAAACGAGGCGGGAATTATGATAACAACTTACAAGTTCTCAGAGGATTCGATACAGCGAGGCAGAGACACGAAAGAGCATTTATTAACACATATTTCAAAAGGAAGTTAGTTTTCACTCTTAGGTTAATACACAAGGAGTTGGTGAGTTGGTGGAAGCAAACCTCTTACACAGTCTCAAGGGCAGGTATGATACGACCCAACAAGATAATAACTGCTGAAGAATTAGGGTATCTTTACTGTCGATATAATATATTATACAAGTAGACAAAAACTACTAAATAGTAGTATATTGTAAAGTTAAAAGGTGGGTCCAGGAGATAAACCTCGACCACGCAAACACAAGTGTGTCAGTACAACTCAGCGAGTAAGTACACACGCAAGCATGCTCGTGTACGTGCAGGTTTCTTTTAACCTTTATTATGCAATAAATCTAATAATTCGATTTGAATGCGCTTTTAAATGAGTAATATTTGGATTAATAAGCGAGATTAAATGCTGTTGCACAGAATTACAAATTTATTTGTTTTAATTTATTTTGGTTCAAACATGTATAATGAATGCTCGTTAGCTGTATTATGATCTCAATTACAAGGTAATTCAAGATTAAATATAAGCATTTGCAGAGAGAGAGAGAGAGAGAGAGAGAGAGAGAGAGGCATGAGCTAGAACTACCTCTACTGCAATTGCACTCGCACTACTGCAATTACTCTTGCTAATCCACTACCAGATGCCAGCACAGTGATATGCATATCACAAATTCTGCTTCTAAATACCGTACTTCGGACGGACCATAGCTAAACGGAATGATCACGTGCAGTTCTCAAACATCCACTAATGTTCTGATGTTCACCACCTGGAGTAGATCGTAAATGGTTGAATTTTGTGTTGGCGAAGTGTTTGCCTAACTAATTTCTGGAGGAATCAGACAGACGCACACTGATAACGTTAAATCAACTGATTCCTGAAGGATTTAATTGATTTAATGTTATCAACTTCACAACCCCGTACGTGAGATAACACTAATCACATTCGCACTAATTACAATGTAATTTTAGAAAACTGTTTAATATAACTGTATCTCTTTGTCCTTTATAATTCTTCATGTTTGAGTATTTCGAATCTGTTTACTTTCTCTAAGTTTTGTACGAAGGCGTCTTGTCTCGTACGTCTTGTCTCGTACGTCTTGTCTCGTACGTCTTGTCTCGTACGTCTTGTCTCGTACGTTTGCTGAATAAGAAAAGTTGAGTAAGTTGCGGTTTGTTTCTTAAAGATATACGATCTCTGTTGTATAACTTTACGCTTTCTCAAATCTTTCGTTATATGTAATACAGTTAGATGACCGGAACTGGAGAGCGCATTGGAGATGGAGGCTGACAAGAGAACTGTACTGGGTTGTTATTGCTTGACTGTTTTGTTCTCGAAATCTCTTGCTTTAAAACCAATCATCCTGTTTGTTTTCCTGCTTGCAGCAAGACATCCCTTTGTATGTTTTAGGTAATTGTTTATGCGTACTGCAGGGTCTTTTTCTATATTTATCTCTGTTAGAGAGGTTCTCATGTAAGCTTAAATCATTCTTTATCATCCTCTACAAAATACCTTCTTTCATTTGTCCACATTGAAATTCAGGTTCCACTTTCTAACAACATCGACAGTATAGACAGGTCTCTGGATACCTAGACAATTGGTGATGGGTGTTGCACATTTCCCCAATTTCGTGTCATCTGCTAACTTTACAATTTTGGAAGTAAACTCAATTTACGTATTCTGAGAAAAACACATAGTCAAGGACTAATCGCTAGGTTAAACAGCCATCAAGCTTCTACTGGAACATTTTTTTTTTCAAGCGTCTATTGCTTCCAATCATTGAACTAATCACCGTGAAATTTGCCATTTATGCACCGAGTTTTTACTTTACTAGATAATCATCGTTTAGCAGAATCTTTTATTACTGGAAGCCTTTTGATTATTAATTAATAGGCTATTATCTTGCACAAAAATAACACACACATACAAAACATGTTTATCACTATATCATCAGTTTATTCATTATCGACGTTAAACTGATGTACGTGTAATTTATGACGCATAACCAACCTCAAAGATTGAATATTAGATGTACCAGTACATGGTACATCGGTTTCTTCAAATAATGTATTGAATATAACTGTTAGCGGGAACGTGACTGAAGGTCAAGATTCATTTAGTATTCTGACTGACAATACATTCAGCCCCGAAAATTTGTTAGTGTTAGAAGTTATTTTTCATGGCTAGTTTTTTTTTATGTCAGGGTAAGACGAGCAGACGCAGCTGACATTCCATATGGGTCAGTCACTCCGCTTGCCACATACACGTACATTAAAAAATCTAAATGTCATATATATTAGTAATAACACAGAAAGAGACTGCAACCTTAACACATTTTCACCACCATACTTACCTCTCATTCTGTCTACGTACAATCGTTTTCATTGTTATATCCTACTTCAGTCTTTTCCTCCTCACCGTTCTTGCCATCCCTCATCTGTCTTCGGCATATAAGCCTCATCTCGGCGCATGTTCTCCACTTTTATCACGACTGATTGACTGAACACATCGACTCCAGGCTATGGGACTGATTATCACAATCGCATCTTCCACCGTTCACTACAGTGAACTGCAGAAGCCGAAACGCTCCCAGATTAAGATACCCAAATGTTGCACGAGTCCGTCATTTATCAACTTGTCAGTTTTCTAACCATTTATATCAATTCTTACCATCCCTTTTATACTGTAACCCATCAAAAAATTACAGCCACCATCAACGTCACACATGAATACAGGGGGAAAGATTTTGACCCACTTCCCAATAACAGATGGAAATGAAACTTTGCAGACAAAAGAAGTAATTAAAAGAAATTGTGTATACAGGATGTTAGACATTTCTGGCATCTTACGTGTCCATAACACAAAGATAATACTAATAATATTGCCAGAGTACAAAATAATATTCCGTTTCATACTCACGACAAGGCAACAATACGTCTCTGTATTATTTGTTACAATAACCATCGTAATTTTGTGTTATACTCTTCAAGAATTTTTATATCGTGTTCTTAATAATAATTTGTATAATCTTCAGTAAAATATATTTCTCATCCAAACACGAAGGCATTTTGTGATTCTTTGTGTGTCAATGGCCATAGTTCCAGTAAATTAATACTTCGCCCTCATAAATAATTTCTGAAACACTGGTATTGCTGCAAATTTGTCTCTTCGACTATTTCAAAATTCTCTCAGTAACTTAACACCAGTTAATTATTTGAGATATCAACAAGGGAAACATAAAGAAAGAACTCGAAATAATGGATCCAAATTTGAAATATATATATCGTGCCGAATAGGTAAAACTTGCGATTTTGGCTTAAATAGCAAAGCTCTTCTTGCCAAATAAGGCAAGCGAAAATTTGTATATGGAATAATTTCGCAAAAAATATTCTGAAGCTAGCGAAAAAAAATATATTTCATTGTGTTTGTTTATTATTAAATTATTGTAAACTCATCTAAAATATATTTAGTTGGATTAGGCTAAATTAAATTGCGCTTGTTATAATAAGTAGGTTTTCTAAGGTTCTTTTGGTACACAATTATTATTTTTTACATTAACATAAATGAAAAAATATACCTTTAAACGTATAGGACAAAATTTTAGAAAGGACTTAATTTTAAATAAGTTCTTGCTAAGTGACCAATTTTTACCTATTCGGCACGACTATATATATATATATAAATAAATTATATTATATATATATATATATATTTATTTATATATATATATATTATATATATATACATATATATATTTTTTTATTTTATTATCACACCGGCCGATTCCCACCAAGGCAGGGTGGCCCGAAAAAGAAAAACTTTCACCATCATTCACTCCATCACTGTCTTGCCAGAAGGGTGCTTTACACTACAGTTTTTAAACTGCAACATTAACACCCCTCCTTCAGAGTGCAGGCACTGTACTTCCCATCTCCAGGACTCAAGTCCGGCCTGCCGGTTTCCCTGAATCCCTTCATAAATGTTACTTTGCTCACACTCCAACAGCACGTCAAGTATTAAAAACCATTTGTCTCCATTCACTCCTATCAAACACGCTCACGCATGCCTGCTGGAAGTCCAAGCCCCTCGCACACAAAACCTCCTTTACCCCCTCCCTCCAACCCTTCCTAGGCCGACCCCTACCCCGCCTTCCTTCCACTACAGACTGATACACTCTTGAAGTCATTCTGTTTCGCTCCATTCTCTTTTACATGTCCGAACCACCTCAACAACCCTTCCTCAGCCCTCTGGACAACAGTTTTGGTAATCCGCGCACCTCCTCCTAACTTCCAAACTACGAATTCTCTGCATTATATTCACACACACATTGCCCTCAGACATGACATCTCCACTGCCTCCAGCCTTCTCCTCGCTGCAACATTCATCACCCACGCTTCACACCCATATAAGAGCGTTGGTAAAACTATACTCTCATACATTCCCCTCTTTGCCTCCAAGGACAAAGTTCTTTGTCTCCACAGACTCCTAAGTGCACCACTCACTCTTTTTCCCTCATCAATTCTATGATTCACCTCATCTTTCATAGACCCATCCGCTGACACGTCCACTCCCAAATATCTGAATACGTTCACCTCCTCCATACTCTCTCCCTCCAATCTGATATTCAATCTTTCATCACCTATGCTTTTTGTTATCCTCATAACCTTACTCTTTCCTGTATTCACCTTTATTTTCTTCTTTTGCACACCCTACCAAATTCATCCACCAATCTCTGCAACTTCTCTTCAGAATCTCCCAAGAGCACAGTGTCATCAGCAAAGAGCAGCTGTGACAACTCCCACTTTGTGTGTGATTCTTTATCTTTTAACTCCACGCCTCTTGCCAAGACCCTCGAATTTACTTCTCTTACAACCCCATCTATAAATATATTAAACAACCACGGTGACATCACACATCCTTGTCTAAGGCCTACTTTTACTGGGAAAAAATTTCCTCTTTCCTACATACTCTAACTTGAGCCTCACTATCCTCGTAAAAACTCTTCACTGCTTTCAGTAACCTACCTCCTACACCATACACTTGCAACATCTGCCACATTGCCCCCCTATCCACCCTCTCATACGCCTTTTCCAAATCCATAAATGCCACAAAGACCTCTTTAGCCTTATCTAAATACTGTTCACTTATATGTTTCACTGTAAACACCTGGTCCACACACCCCCTACCTTTCCTAAAGCCTCCTTGTTCATCTGCTATCCTATTCTCCGTCTTACTCTTAATTCTTTCAATTATAACTCTACCATACACTTTACCAGGTACACTCAACAGACTTATTCCCCTATAATTTTTGCACTCTCTTTTATCCCCTTTGCCTTTATACAAAGGAACTATGCATGCTCTCTGCCAATCCCTAGGTACCTTACCCTCTTCCATACATTTATTAAATAATTGCACCAACCACTCCAAAACTATATCCCACCTGCTTTTACATTTCTATCTTTATCCCATCAATCCCGGCTGCCTTACCCCCTTTCATTTTACCTACTGCCTCACGAACTTCCCCCACACTCACAACTGGCTCTTCCTCACTCCTACAAGATGTTATTCCTCCTTGCCCTATACACGAAATCACAGCTTCCCTATCTTCATCAACATTTAACAATTCCTCAAAATATTCCTTCCATCTTCCCCAATACCTCTAACTCCATTTAATAACTCTCCTCTCCTATTTTTAACTGACAAATCCATTTGTTCTCTAGGCTTTCTTAACTTGTTAATCTCACTCCAAAACTTTTTCTTATTTTCAACAAAATTTGTTGATAACATCTCACCCACTCTCTCATTTGCTCTCTTTTTACATTGCTTCACCACTCTCTTAACTTCTCTCTTTTTCTCCATATACTCTTCCCTCCTTGCATCACTTCTACTTTGTAAAAACTTCTCATATGCTAACTTTTTCTCCCTTACTACTCTCTTTACATCACCATTCCACCAATCGCTCCTCTTCCCTCCTGCACCCACTTTCCTGTAACCACAAACTTCTGCTGAACACTCTAACACTACATTTTTAAACCTACCCCATACCTCTTCGACCTCATTGCCTATGCTCTCATTAGCCCATCTATCCTCCAATAGCTGTTTATATCTTACCCTAACTGCCTCCTCTTTTAGTTTATAAACCTTCACCTCTCTCTTCCCTGATGCTTCTATTCTCCTTGTATCCCATCTACCTTTTACTCTCAGTGTAGCTACAACTAGAAAGTGATCTGATATATCTGTGGCCCCTCTATAAACATGTACATCCTGAAGTCTACTCAACAGTCTTTTATCTACCAATACATAATCCAACAAACTACTGTCATTTCGCCCTACATCATATCGTGTATACTTATTTATCCTCTTTTTCTTAAAATATGTATTACCTATAACTAAACCCCTTTCTATACAAAGTTCAATCAAAGGGCTCCCATTATCATTTACACCTGGCACCCCAAACTTACCTACCACACCCTCTCTAAAAGTTTCTCCTACTTTAGCATTCAAGTCCCCTACCACAATTACTCTCTCACTTGGTTCAAAGGCTCCTATACATTCACTTAACATCTCCCAAAATCTCTCTCTCTCCTCTGCATTCCTCTCTTCTCCAGGTGCATACACGCTTATTATGACCACTTCTCGCATCCAACCTTTACTTTAATCCACATAATTCTTGAATTTACACATTCATATTCTCTTTTCTCCTTCCATAACTGATCATTTAACATTACTGCTACCCCTTCCTTTGCTCTAACTCTCTCAGATACTCCAGATTTAATCCCATTTATTTCCCCCCACTGAAACTCTCCTACCCCTTCAGCTTTGTTTCGCTTAGGGCCAGGACATCCAACTTCTTTTCATTCATAACATCAGCAATCATCTGTTTCTTGTCATCCGCACTACATCCACGCACATTTAAGCAACCCAGTTTTATAAAGTTTTTCTTTCTTTTCTTTTTTAGTAATTGTATACAGGAGAAGGGTTACTAGCCCATTGCTCCGGCATTTAGTCGCCTCATACGACACGCATGGCTTACGGAGGAAAGATTCTTTTCCACTTCCCCATGGACAATAGAAGAAATAAAAAAGAACAAGAGCTATTTAGAAAAAGGAGAAAAACCTAGATGTATGTATATATATATATATATGCATGTGCGTGTCTGTGAAGTGTGACCAAAGTGTAAGTAGGAGTAGCAAGATATCCCTGTTATCTTAGCGTGTTTATGAGACAGAAAAAGAAACCAGCAATCCTACCATCATGCAAAACAGTTACAGGTTTTTGTTTCACAGTCATCTGGCAGGACGGTAGTACTTCCCTGGGTGGTTGCTGTCTACCAACCTACATATATATATATAAAGAGAGAGAGAGATGGGGGAAGAGAGAGAGGGAGGGAATATTAACTAAGTTTTGTGAAGAAGTCAGAGACCTGTAATGCACAGCAAGGCTTCACTGTAGTGGACTTATCGATGAAGACAGAACATTGTCAGACTTGATTGATCTCCAGCCTGAACGATGTGTTGCCTGAAATTCTTGCTGTGCATCATGTATGCCTGCACTCACTGCCGGCACGCTGCCACAGTTATTGTCTAGTGGAGAAGTCGTGAGATCGTGTTTTGCTTATGTGACTTTACACTGTGACCGAGGTTTGCTTGTGTTCCTTTCATTGTGACCCAGGATTGCTTGTGTGACTTTCATGTCAACAAGTCTTGTTTGTATCAGTTTAATGTGACCGAGTTTTGCTTGTGTCTCTTTCCCGTGACCGAGTCTTTCCTGTGCTATTTTCCGGTGACCGAGCCTTTCTTGTGTCACTTTCCGGTGACTGAGCCTTTCCTGAGTCACTTTCCGGTGACCGAGCCTTCCTTGTGTCACTCTCCGGTGACTGAGCATTCCTTGTGTCACTTTCCGGTGTCACTTTCTGTAACAAATTTTCGTCATTTTCCTCCCTGTGCTAACTCGACTAAAAGTCACGTTTTTGTTTCTCATGGTCACTTTCATTTCACAAGATTTTTAAGTATATTTCTCTGTCGTGAGTTGTTACTTATAACGTAAATATCTCCTTGTTGTTACTGGCGGATGCTATATTTCTTATTTGCAGTATTTCCCCTGCAGTCTGATATTATATACACGTTTCTCATTTCTTATATTCCTTCTGCAATCTGATTTCATTTACGTTTCTCATTTCTTGTATTCCTTCTACAATCTGAGTTATTTATGTTCCTCATTTCCTGCATTCCCTCTGCAATCTGATTTTATTTATGTCTCTCTTTTCCTGTATTCCTTCTGCACTCTGATTTCATATATGTCTCATTTACTGTATTCTCTCCGCGGTCTGATTTTTTTGTTTATTTGCTGCAATCTGATATCACTTACATGTTTCTCATTTCCCGTATTCCCTCTGCAATCTGATATAATTTGGTTTTTTTCCCTTTTCCCTATTCCCACAATATTTTTTCGTGTATATTCCACAATCCAAATAGAAGAAAAAATAAATCTACTACAAATCGCTTTTACCAATAACGGGTGACCACTTCCAGAACCTTCCTTCTTAACCTCATCGCGCCCCCCCTCTACCTCTCCCTCGGTATAACTCACCAGCACCACCCCATCCAAAGTTAATCCTCAACAAAACACCACCTCATTCCCAGCACCTCCCCCATAATATAACCCAGCCCAATACCACCCCGTATTCTCACATAACACCCAATCAACACCATCCGTTGTCAACATAACCCCACCATCACACCCTACCCGTAACATAACTCCACCAACACCAACCCCACCAACACCGACCCCACCAACACCACCACACCACCCTCCGAACACCACCCCACCAACACACCCCACCTCACCACCCTACCCACGACATAAACCTTACTCTCTTAGCTCAAATAAGCTCCCAATATATTACTCTCTCTCTGTGTTTAACCTTCACCACCCTGGAAACAACTCGTGACAGAACGAGAGAAAAAATATCTATGTGGCTCCCCAAAAATCTATATCAAGCAGCCGGATGATCATTTAAACGCTAATGGGATTCCATTTGCCGTAGAATACAAAACCCTAATTGTGGGAACACATGAGGACTGCCCACGATCATGGCTTTATAAAACGTCGTTAATGGACCATGGAGTACATGGATAGAAATAGAGAGAGAGAGAGAGGAGAGAGATGCAGAGGAGAGAGGCGAGAGAGAAGAGCGAGAGAGAGAGAGAGAGAGAAGAGAGAGAGAGAGAAGAGAGAAATTTTTTTTTTATTTCAACTGAGGGTTAAAAGGAACAACATAAATCGTCTATCACCAGATCTCATGAAACATAGACGCATAAAACCACATTTTAGTATACGAGACAAAAAGACCTCATAAAACTACCGTTTATTATAAAGAAGACCACATAAACAAACGTCTTTGTACGCAAATGTCCTCGCAAAACAACGTACGAATATACAAATCTCTTAAAAAGACCCCTTTTTTTTTCACTCACGACACAACCTCACAAATCGACATTTACTAGTAAACAACGACCTCATAAACCAACATTCATAACCCCGAATAAAGTTTTCATAATAGTACGTTATATGAATAACGAGGGACAAAGGAACATAAAAATTATCGAACAATTATCCGTTTACGAAATAATTAGCCAATAAACGTCTGAATTTGAACGCCCGAAAACTGACGAAATTGACTTAGCTGTAAGAATTTGTAACACTAAGGAATGGAAAAATGAGATAGGGATATCAAGAAACATAAATTGTTTTCTTTGCTTGACAAACTGTATGTCCACGGTATAATTAAGGATAATTAACGAGAGGATTATGTGTCACGCAACAGGTGAAGTGGTGGAAGCCAAGAGAAGCGACGATGGCAGCATCCAGCCTGTGTCATTACAAAGGTAAATATGGCACCCACCCGCACACACAGCGCTTAGGGTAGCAAATCGCACAACACTGACCATCAATGAGATGGTGTACAATAACACACACACACTCACACACAATTGTAGCAACAAAATGCAAGGAGGCTGATGAGAGGGATTGTACCCAAGGAATCAGGGAGTAATAATAAAGCCAGTTATGAGCCATAGGATTTACTCCCAAAGAGCAGGAGGCAAAAACCAAGTGTGCTAGAGAAGGAGAGAATAAAGAAGGCAAAGTGACCCAGGAAATAAGGATAACATCGTGAGTGGGTGGGGCCAGAAAGCGAATATGCACAGATAAGAAGGGAGGCCAGAGACGAATATGAAAATGACATAAGCAGCGAGAAAAGCCAATCTGACCCAGCAACTGTTGTACAGCACCAGGATGAAAAAACAGAGTCAAGACCAGTTAATCAGGCAAGGACGGAAGGAGGAGAGACAACAAGAAATGACCGATAAGTATGTAAGAACTCAACAAGAATTCAAAAGAGTGTTCACAGAGGAACAGAATGGACTCCAGAAAGACTGGAGATGTGGTTCAACACCACCAAGTGCTGGAGACCCAGAGCACACAACCGAGAAAGAAGGAAATGAGGCATCAGAGTGAGCTAGATACCTCAAAGGCAATGGGCCTGATAACATTCTCCCCATGGTATGACAAAGAGGGAGCAGAGGCGCCTTATTGTGTACCCCTAAACAACAATATTCCAATACATCTATCGAATCAGGGAGATTGCTGATGCAAGGCAGACAGCAAAAAAGTAGTCCCCAATCTTTAAAAAGGAGACAGAACATGAAGCATAAACCTAACAGACCAGGTCACAGACAATGTATAGTTATGCAAAATCATGAGAAGAATTAATCAGGAAGAAGAGTGGTGTAACACCTAGAAAGGAATGTATCTCATCAACAGCAAGCCACAGGTTTCAGGACGGGAAATCCTGTGTCACAACCTACTGGAGTTCTATGACATACGGTTGACAGCAGTAAGACACGAAGAGAGGGGTGGTGGATTGCATCTTTTCGTGACTGCAAGAATGCGTTTGACACAGTTCCACGACAGAGATTGTGCAGAAAACTGAGACAAGCAGGGATAACAGGGAAGCAATACAAAAGGAATCAGGAATACTTGTCCGGAAGACAGCAGCGAGTCATGGTAGGGGGGGGGGGGGGAGTGGGGGGGGGGGGGGGGGGGGGGGGGGGGGCGCGGGGGAGTGGGGGAGGGGGGGGGGGGGGGGGGGGGGGGGGGGGGGGGGGGGGGGGGGGGGGGGGGGGGGGTGGGGGGGGGGGGGGGGGGGGGGGGGGGGGGCGGGGGGGGCTGCGAGGTGTGTTCAAGTGGGCACCTGTGACCAGCCGGGGTCCCGCATGGGTCAGTACCCTAGAGGAACCAGTGCTGTTTTTCTGGTATTTGTGAACGACCAAGACGGACGGAATAGACCGCTGAGGTGTCCTGTTTGCAGATGACGTTGAAGTTGAAAATGAGAAGAAATACACTCGATCGAAGACCAGGCAGAAAATACAAATGATCGACAGCTGCAGTACCTGGTCCAGCATTGCTCCTGAGTTCAATCCCACCAATGCAAAGCATAAGATTTGGGGAAGGGCAAAGAAAGGCCGCAGACTGAGTACAGTCTAGAGGGTCAGAGACAACAAACCTCACTCAAGGAAAAAAGATCTTGGGGTGAGTCTAAACACCAGAGCACAACTCCTGAAGCGCACATCAACCAAAAAACTGATGCAGCATAGGTAGCGCCTAGCAAACCTCAGAACACATTCCGACATCTTAATAAGGAATCGTTCAGGACCCTGTACATCCGTGTACGTTACGCCCATATTGGAGTTATTGCGCACCAGTTTGGAACCCACACCTGCACCAAGCGCACGTAAAGAAACTAGAGAAAGTGGACAAAGGTTGTCAACAAGACTAGACCCAGAGCTAAGAGGTATGTCCTACTAGGAGAGGTAGGAGAAATCAACCTGACGAACACTGAGTACAGGAGAGATAGGGGGGACATGATAACGACATACAAAAATACTGAGAGAATTGACAGGTGACAAAGACAGGATGTCCAGAATTGACACAGAAAACAAGGGGACACGAGTAGGAAGCTGAAATACACCGATTAAACACAGGTATGTAGGAATTATTTCTTCATCCACAGAGTGTCATTAAGTGGAATTAGTTTGGGAAGCGAGATGTAGTGGAGCAGGATCCATACATAGCTTTAAGTCAGGGTATGCTTAAAGCTCACGGCTCAGGGAGAGAGACCTATTAGCGTCGACAGTGCGAGGCGGCACCAGGAGCTCGACTCGACCCCCGCAACCTCAACAAGGTGAGTACAACTAGGTGAGTACACATGCACCCATCCACATAACACACCGATAGTGAGAGAGAGAGAAAGAGAGAGAAGAGAGAGAGGAGACTGTGAAAAAGCTATAGAAGCAGCATGAATGAACATGAAAAGGTACTGCAAATAATCGCGGCACTACCTAGACAGGAAGGAAACGAGAATGATTGTTCGTGACAAGGAGGTCAGAATGGGTGCAAGTGACGAATGTGGTATTCACAGAATCAGTCATAGGCCGGTGGTTCTTTTATGGTATAGGTGGAATGACATGACAGAGAGGGATGTGTACAGAGGAGAATTCCTGTTCTCAGCGTGACATGAAACTAATGAATAGTATAATACAAGCGGACGAGTGACCAAGAAAAGCTATGAATGGATCTGGACAGGCCGCAGGCCAGGTTTGACAAATAGAACTCCTGGAGTTTAATCCCACCAAGTGCAAATTTATGAAGCATGAGGAAGAATAAAAAAAGAACAAGTAGGACCAGACGAGAACAGGCTGGGGTTGGGGGGGGGAATGAAAACTGAAAACCGCATTGCAAGGATAACCTTAGAGGTAGTAATCACATACCAAGAAGCGCAAAACTGCCACATACCTGCTGCAACAAATGCGCGTTTGGCAAAAAAAAATAGCAATACGACATCTAAGTACGGAGTCATTCATGACACAGTACACCTGTACGTCAGCCCAGACTAGACAGCGTATGCACGGGCCCTTTATAGGAACCCACACGCATATCAAGAAATGTAGAAAGAGATGCAGAGGTCTGCAACAAGACTAGTCACATATAGAAAACCCCAGCATTTGAACGTCATATAGTTAACTCATCAGTAGAAATAAGAAATAGTAACCCAGGACCAAGTGTGTACATATAAAGTAACCCCCAGCAGTGTGAAATATATATGTAACCGCCCCATCCGTGAAGATAAGATAAGTAACTCCCGAGCATAGTAAAAAATATAGAAACCCAGCAGAGACCAAAATAGTAACCGGCTACCCCTGTAGAAATATATCTTAACTCAGGCATTTTGACTGTATAGTAAACCCCACGCAGTGAAATATAAAAGATAACCTACACGTTGAAATATATAGTAACCCAGGCACAGTGAAAATATAGAGGGAACACCAGTCCTGAACAATATATTTAACGGGCGTAGACATTGGCAAGGAATATAGAATCCCAGCAAGGTTGAAAACGCGCAATGACGCCAACAGTGACATTAGCTAATACCCCAGGGGTGACCAAGAGGAAATTAAACTCAGGGGGTTAAATAGTATTAGTAACCCGCCAGGAGGTGAATGGTAAGTAACCCAGGGGTGAAATGACGCTAAAATAACCCCGGGGAGAGAATGAGTAAAAACCCAGGGGTTGAAATGAGTAATTCAACACCCAGGGGTGTGAAAGTGAGTAATCACGCGCAGGGGAGAACATGAGTAATATATCCTAAAAAACCAGGAGTGTACACATGATAATAACCCAGGGGCGGACATGAGTAATAACCCCGGGGTATACCAGTATTTAATAATCCCAGGGGTGAGACAATGAGTTTATTCATTAGGACTCTTCTTCAGTGGACTATTAAAGTACTCTGAAGTATCACTTATCACACAAGGGAGTAGAGGACATGATTAATACACACAGGTGTTGACATGATTAATAGGAACCCAGGGGTACATGAGGCTAACTAACGCCAGAGGTGAACCATGAAGTCATAACCCAGTGTGAACATGAGCTCATAACCCAGGGGTGATGACATTGACGTATATAACCGTCAGGTCGTGACATGAGTAGATAACCCATGGGGTGATCAGTAGTCAAAAGGGCGCGCATGGGTGTGAGACCATGATTAACAACCAGGTGGGGTGACAGGATGAGTCGTGGGGAGAACCCAGGGGTTGTAGCCAATGAGTTAAATAACCCAGGGGTGACATGTAGTAATAACCCAGGTTGACAGATAATAACCCGGCGGGGTGGTAGGTCACTAGTAGAGAATAACGGCTCAGGGTGATATAATTACATTCACTCGATCTACGCAATCCCATGCTGGAACTAGTTTTATGCTAACATTTACTTCTTCAATTCGTATATGTCAAACATTAAATTATAATACTTTACAACAAACTATCACAAATCCTCATAAACCTTTACAGGCTGTCGTGCCCAGGCCTCCATCTCTTACTATATAAAATTCTTCTTATCAACTACTTTCCACATCTTTACTTTGCTTCCTCTTTACCTCATGTCATCACGACTAAGTCCAAATCCTCAATCACTTCATACCCCCTCAAACCTATCAACTTCTCTCTCCCCCGAAAGCTTCCGTCTCCTATCATTCCCCCCCTTCTCCTCCTCTTACCACCCTCCCTCATCTTCGCCGTTCCCCCTACACCACTCTTACACCCTATCCCCTCATCACCCCCTACCCCACTCCATTCATACTTGCTGGAATACCTAAGTCATACCCCCCTCTCTCCTAATCCTCTCCCCTCACCGCCAACACCCCCCCCCAAAAAAAAATAAAAACATACAAGATCCACGCATCTTATATCGTCACAACTTTACATTTTCTTTCATTTCCAACGATGAAAAAATATATATATTTTAAGGAATATATTAATGAAGAAATTAGTTGGATGTGAACTATAATTTTGAGATATATTTTAGATCTTTTCCTAGTGACGTGAGTCAGAGGGGGGGAGGGGGGGGGGGAGGGGGGGGGGGGGGGCGCGGGGGGGGGGGGGGGGAGGGGGGGGTTGGGATGTTGTCTCCTCGTAGTGCTGTTGTCAGTTTTTCCTCGTAGATGAGTGTGTCAGTGAGTTTGTCCTCGTAGAGATGTGTGTCAGTGTGTCCTCGTAGTGATGTGTATGTCAGTGTTGTCGCTCGTAGTGATGTGTGTCAGGTTGCCACGTAGTGATGTACATATCTCATCACATCTCACACTCGTAGCGATGTGTGTCCAGTGTGTCCCTCGTAGATGGATGTTTGTCAGTGTTGTCCTCGTAGTGAGATGTGTGTCACAGTGTTGTCCTCGTAGTGATGTGTGTCAGTGTTTGTCATCGTATTGCTTGTGTCAAGTGTTTGTCCCTCGTAGTGAAGTGTGTCAGTGTTGTCTCGTAGTGGATTGTGTCAGTGATGTCTCGTATTGAGTGTGTCCAGTGATTGTCCTCGTAGTGATGTGTGTCAGTGTTGTCCTCGTAGTGATGTGTGTCAGTGTTGTCCTCGTAGTGATGTGTGTCAGTGTTGTCCTCGTAGTGATGTGTGTCAGTGTTGTCCTCGTAGTGAAAGTGTGTCAGGTTGTCCCTCGTAGTGACCGAGTTCATGTTGTCCTCGTAGTGACGTGTGTCAGTGTTAGGTCCTCGTAGATGGACTTGTGTCCACAGTGTTCGACCTGCGTAGTGATGTGTCAGTGTTTGTCCTCAGTAGATGACGTGTGTCAGTGTTTTGTCCTCGTAGTGATGTTGTCAGTGTTGTCCTGCGTAGTGAGTGCGTCAGTGTTGTCCTCGTAGTGATGTGTGTCAGCTGTTAACGTCCTCGTAGTGATGTGTCACGTGTTGACCTCGTAGTGACGTGTGGTCAGTGTTGACCTCGTAGTGATAGGTGTCAGTGTTGTCCCCTCGTAGTGATGTGTGTCAGTTGTTTGTCCTCGTAGTGCATGTGTGTCAGTGTTGTCCTCGTAGTGATGTGGGCGTCAGAGTTGTCCCCTCGCTAGTGATTTGTGTCAGGTGTTGTCCTCGTAGTGATGTGTGTCAGTGTGTCCCTCGTAGTGATTGTGTCAGTGGTTTGTCCTCGTAGTCATGTGTGTCAGTTTTGACCTCGTAATATGTGTGTCAGTGTTGTCCTCGTAGTGATGTGTTGTCCCAGTGTTGTCCTCGTAGTGATTGTGTCAGTGTGTCCCACGTAGTGATGTGTGTCAGTGTTGTCCCCGTAGTGATGTGTGTCAGTGTGTTGGTCCTCGTAGTAGATGTGTGTCCTGTTGTCCCTCAGTAGTGATGGTGTGTCAGTGTTGCCCTCGTAGTTGACGTGTGACAGTGTTGGTCTCCCCGAATGTGATGTGTGTCAGTGTTGTCTCGTAGTGATGTGTGTCATGGTTGCACCCTCGTAGTGATGTGTGTCAGTGTTGCCCTCGTAGTGACGCTGTGTCATGTTGACCTCGTATTGATGTGTGTCAGTGTTGCTACCTCGTAGTGATGTGTGTGTCAGTGTTGTCCTCGTAGTGATGTGTGTCAGAGTTGGACCTCGTAGTGATGTCGTCAGTGTTGTCCTCGTAGTGAAGTGTAGTCAGTGTATTGTCCTCGTAGTGATGTGTGTCAGTGTGACGTCGTAGTGATGTGTGTCCAGTGTTGAACCTCGTAGTGCATGTGAGTCAGTGTTGTCCTCGTAGTGAGTGTGTCAGTGTTGTCCTCGTAGTGATGTGTGTCAGTGGTTGTCCACGTAGTGAGTTGTCAGTGTGACCTCGTTTAGTGAAGTGTGGTCATGTTGTCCTCGTAGTGATGTGTGTCACTGTTGTCTCGTAGTGACGTGTGCAGTGATGTGCTGGTAGTTGACGTCGTGTCACTGTAGTCCTCGTATGATGTGTGTCAGTGTTGTCCTCTGGGGGGGGGGGGGGGGGGGGGGGGGGGGGAGTGAAGAGTGTCAGTGTAGTCCTCGTAGTGACTGTGTCAGTGTTGTCCTCGTAGCGGGATTCGTGTCTCAGTGTTGTCCTCGTAGTGACTTCATGTGTCCTCGTAGTGATGTGTGGTCGTGTGTCCTCGTAGTGATGTGTGCCAGTGTAGTCCTCGTAGTGACGTGTGTCAGTGTTGTCCTCGAAAGTGATGTGTGGCAGAGATTGTCCTCGTAGTGACGATCAAGTGTTGTTTCTCGTAGTGATGTGTGTCAGTGTTGTCCTCGTAGTGACGTGTGTCAGTGTTGTCCTCGTAGTGACGTGTGTCAGTGTTGTCCTCGTAGTGATGTGTCAGTGTTGTCCTCGTAGTGACGTGTGTCAGTGTTGTCCTCGTAGTGATGTGTGTCAGTGTTGTCCTGGAAGTGACGTGTGTCCACTGTTTGTCCAACGTAGTGATTTGTGTCAGGGTTGTCCTCGTAGTGATGTGTTTCAGTGTGTGTCCTCGTATAGGACGTGTGTCATTGTTGTCCTCGTATGATGTGTCTCAGTGTTGTCCTCGTAGTGACGTCCAGTGTTGGCCCTCGTAGTGAAGTGTGTCTGTGTTGTCCTCGTATGATGTGTGTCATGATGTCCTCGTAGTGATGTTGTCAGTTTGTCCTCGTAGTGACGTGTGTCATGGTTGTCCTCGTTAGTGATGTGTGTTACAATGTTTGTCCTCGAAGTGAGCAGTGTTGTTCTCGTAGTGATGTGTGTCAATGTATGTCCTCGAATGAGACGTGTAATCATGTTTTTCCTCGTAGTGATGTGGTGTCCAGTGTTGACCTCGTAGTGGATGTTTGCCAGTGTTGTCCTCGTAGTGTTTGTGGTGGTCAGTGTTGACCTCGCGCTAGTGACGTGTGTCAGTGTGTCTCGTAAGAGTAACCGATACTGTCAGTGTTTGTCCTCGAAGTGACGTGTGTCAGTGTTGTCCTCGTAGGTGAAGTGTGTCAGTGTTGTCCACGTATTACGGAGTCACTGTTGTCTCGGAGTGATGTGGAGTCAGTGTTGACTCAGGTAGTGGACGTCAGTGTTGACCTCTAGTGATGTTGTGTCAGTGTTGTCCCTCGAGTGATGTGTGTCATTTTGTCCTTCGATGATGTGTGTCCAGTGTTGTCCCTCGTAGTGATGTGTAGCGTGTTTGTCCTCGTAGTGAGGTAGTGTCAGTGTTGACCTCGTATTGATGTGTGATCAGTGTTGACCTCGTAGTGAGTGTGTGCAGTGTTGTCCTCGTAAGTGATGTGGTCCTCATGTTGACCCTCGTAGTGATGTGAGTCCAGTTTTGTCCTCGTAGTGATGTGACCTCAGTATGGTGACCTCGGTAGTGATTGTGTCAGTGTTGACCTCAGAAGTGATGTGTGTCATGTGTCCTCGTAGTAGATGTTGTGTCAGTGTTGTCCTCGTAGTGATGTGAGTCAGTGTATGTCCTCGTAGTGATGTTTGCCCAGTGTTGTCCTCGTAAGTGAAGTGTGACAGTGTTGGACCTCAGTATGATATGTGTCAGCTTTGGTCCTCGTAGTGGGTGTGTGTCAGATGTTGACCTCGTAGTGACTAGTGGAGTCAGTGTTGTCCTCTTAGTGATGTGCCTCAGTGTTGACCACGTAGGATCATACTCGTCAGTGTGTACCTCGCAGTGAGAAGTCTCAGTGATTGACCTCATAGTGAAGTGTGTCAGGTGTAGACCTCGTAAATGCATGTGTGTCAGTGTTGTCCATCGAGAGATGTGTGTCAGTGTTGTCCATTCGTAGTGATGTGTCTCAGTGATGTCCCTCGTAGTTGATGGTCCTCAGTGTTTACCTCGAAGTGGTTTGTGTCAGCGTGACCCTTGAGACCGTACAGTAACTGATGTCCACACCAAGCGTGAAATATGACCCTGATTAGTTTCAGCGTGACTTGGGGTGCGTATTTGCGGCTACCTGGTCCGTAACATCATGACCTGGAACAAACAATCCGTGATTTTGAACCAAGTAAAGTGACACTCGAGACCGTGAAAGCGTGACTGAGTCCCGTATAAGCCTGACCTTTGAAAAAAAATAAGCGGACTTTAATACTGTGACCTGGGATGTTATTGTGCCCTGGGAAACCGTATAAGCATTACTGGGTCCAAAGGAATGTGATCCCGTGACTGCGAAAAACCGTGACCTGGACCTGTAATACGTGACGTGCTGTATGCTTGTGGTTGCTGTAGGTATGAATGGTGTGTCGTGTGTGAAGTGTGTGGGTGTGTGTGGTGTGTGTGTGTGTTAATTGATCGATTGCAGAGGCACTTGTCGATAGACATTTGCTGGAGGTAGGTAAGGTTAGGAAGGTAGGAGGTAGAAAAAGAAAAGATAAATATGTAGGTATTCAGAAGAAAGATAGGAAGATAGAAGGAAGGTAGGTAGGCATGTAGAAGGTACGTAGTAATAATAGGTACGTAGGTAGGGTAGGTGGGTACGGTATCGGTAGATAAGTAATAATAAGGTCAAAGAGGGGACTGTGCCCTCGTCCTTGTAATTCACTATGTGCACGACTTCCTCGAATTTCCTAAATTTTGACTTGTGCAAAATTTTCTATTGAACTTAACTAGGCTTGAAGCTTTCTATTCTGAGCTATGATCGTGATGTCAGTCTATCTATAATTAATTCATCTTCATAATTTCTGTAAATACCAGCAGCTGTAAGTATCCTCTGGCTCACATTTATTTCCCAATTTACAACTGTGAATTTTTTGTTACCCTCGTTGAAAGTAATAAAAAATCTCGATTTACAATATTATTTCGTGTATATTAATCTCTTCTCCTATTAGTCCAGCCTATTTACCTATAGTGTTTTTAATCATTTATAATTCTTTTAGTTAGTAGTTTTATAGCTCTTGTATGTGTTAAATCTTCTGAGAACTGAGAGATCAACGACAGCTGTACTCCATATTTTTTTTTTATTTGGCCTAACAAACGTGTTAAAATAGACAGCTTCATCTCATCCACACATTTAAAAGCAAATTAATAGTTATTGTCCATTAAGCGAATGATCTCATACATATCGTTTAATATGAAGCCCGGATTACAACTCTAACTCTCTCTCACTCTAACTTCGACATCCAATCTCCTCCCTCTCTCTCTCTCTCTCTCAATCGTCTCCTCTCTATCTCACTCCTGTAGACTTTTTCCTCATTTTCACTTAACTTTATATTTCCATCAATCCCACTCACTATTATTGAATTTTTCCGTTGTGCTAGCGTATCGTATATTGTGCTTGCCTAAGTAGGAGGGAAGCGTTTTGCGTAACTTATCCTAAGTAACGTAACTGGCAAGCGTTAGCGCATGCGTGCCCCGTTGCCCTGGTGGCTAAAACTTTATCACTTCACACGGCTAGGGTCTCGGGTTCGATTCCCGGCGAGAGTAGAAACATTGGACTGTTACCTTTACCACCGGTTATATTCCCATCAGTAAAAATGCGCGAGTCACCGGGTGTTAAGTCGAAGGTGTGGGTCGCATCCTGGACAAAACAGACCTAATTTGCCCAAAATGTCCTACATAACAATCACGCTTTCTATATAGTATTATGTCATTGATTGCCACATAGGACTGTATACCATGTACTTAGTAGTAAATAAAGATATTAATATAATAAAGCACTGTGAGCAAGCGGGCTGGCTGTGTCAGTGTTTCTTTAATAGTGTGCTTGAGTGCGGACGTTTAATGTGTGCGCACAAGTGAACGCGTGACGGTGTATCTGAGTGTAAGTAGAGTTACCGTAGAGTACATTAGAATTGATGTGCGTTTTCTTGTGCGGTGTGCGCATGTGACATACAATGGTGCACGTCAGAGACATACGAGTGCGTGTGTAGAAGCTGGACTTAACTAATTGTACTCACCTAAATTGAGGTTGCAATGGTCGAGACCTCAGCTGTGAACTCAACCTAGTTTGTACACACCAAATTTTGTACTCACCTAGTTGAGGTTGCGGGTGTCCCGGTCCGAGCTCCTGAGGCCCTCGCCTCTTCACTGATCGCTACTAGGTCCACTCTCCCTGAGCCGTCTGAGAAGCTTTATCAAACCTCTGCTTAAAGCTATGTTTGTATCCTGCTGTGTATTAAACGTGTGCCTGTAGCTTGAGTACGTTTGCGTCATACTGAGTAGCTAGTGTACGATGTGAGCTACTGTGGGAATTACAGTAATCAGCGTGTGTGCGTGTAGAAGTAGTAGCTGAGGTATGCGTGTTGGAGTAGCTTGTTTGAGTGTGGGAGTAGCTGGTGCGGGTGGATTAGCTGTGTGCGTGCGGAGAAGCTGTGTGAGTGGTGGGAGTAGCATGGTGTGCGTGTAGAGGAGAAGCTGCGTGTGAGTGTGGGAAGTACTGTGGTGAGTGTGGGAGTATTTGTGTGAGTGTGGGATAGCAGTGAGAGTGTGGGAGTAGCATGTGTGATTGTGGGTCATAGCTGTGTGAGTGAGGGAGTAGTGTGTGAGTGTGAGAGTAGCTGTGTGCGTGCTTGCGTAATTGCGTAGATACTTGTGACTTAATAACCTTCGATGCTGTGATTACTTTTTGATTCTACGTGATGTCTTATTTTTTCTATTTAATCATTAGTATAATTTAAGTCCACACACTAAAGCTCTTAAATTTGCTGCTAACGAGAAAGAGAAGAGAGAAAGAGAGAGAGAGAGAGAGAGAAGAGAGCAGAAAGAGAGAGAGAGAGAGTAGAGAGAGAGAGAGAGAGAGAGAGAGAGAGAGGATACAGAGAGAGAGAGACAGAGAAGAGAAGACAGAGAGGACAGAGACAGACCACAGACAGAACAGACAACAGATTAGATAGATAGGAGGAAGGAAGGAGAGGGGATATACAGATATATTAATGAATCAGAGAATAAGACACTCGTCCAAATAGACACTAACATATAAACAGGAAACTCTACTCCCCAGCACCCCGCCCCTCCCACGTCCTCTCTCTCGTGTTTTTGTCTGTCTGTCTGTCTCTCTCTCTGTCTCGTCTCTCCCCCATCATCCACACGAAGCGTTCTCTTAGGCGAAGGAAAAATATTCAAGCACGCGATATTCATCTTAATATTTTTCTATGCCCAATTCACAACATTTCGTCCACAAGAGCACCGCAGGATGTGACAGCATCAGCAGCAGCACCAGCACCGCAGCACCAGCAACAGCAACAGCAGCAGCAACAACAGCAACACAACAGCACAACAACAGCAGCACACCAACAGTCCAACAACACAGCAGCAGCCCAGAGCAGCAACAACAGCACAGCAACATCAGGCAGTCAGCAAACAACAGCATGCAGCAGCAGTAACAACAACACAACACTAACACAGCCGCACAGCCCAACATTATGCAGTACAGAAATAGCAGTAGGCGGGAAGGAAGAAATATAAATAAGGAACTAAAATAGGATATCACTTCAGTCATCTCCGCTCCAACCACAGTTATTTTCGCTAGCATTTCATTACGTTATTTTTTTGCTCCAAGGTTGGTATCATACGTCCTATTTAGATTTGTCAATAAAAACCTTCTATACACAAAGGTTTAAACGACAGGTCCTTGGCTTCTAACTATAAGACGCAATAAGCCCTTATCACCATAGTGGGAAAATTAAGGAATCAATACATGCCGAAGCAATACGTAGCCATCTTGACAGCACAGATAGATTAACGAATCTCAACAAGGTTTTGGCAAAGGGGCGTTTCCTGTATTACAATTTACTACCTTTTTTCCACTAAGGGTATTAGAGGTAGGTAATCATTGTAATGAATCTGATAATGTGTCTGTAAATGGATTCAAGTAAGGCTTTCGATAGAGTTCCACACCAGAGGCATGGTTGAGGAAACTAAAGCACATGAATAGGAGGAGAAATATATTCCTGGTATGAGCGTGGCAGACAAATAGATAGCAGAGAGATTTAGCATAAATGGGAAGAACACTCAGAATGGGGGCACTGTTCACAAGTCGGTGTTCCGTCATGGTCATTGTAGGCCGTTGTTGTTCACGAATTTACGTAAACGACATAGATAATAAAAAAAAAAAAAGAAGAAAAAGAAGGGAATAAATAGGCGACATAAGCAAATTGCTGAAGACACCAAAATAGGCCGACCACTTCATTCTAATGACGGACACAAGAGCACTCCAGGAAGATTGAAAGACATGATGTATGGACGGAGAAGTGTGCGAGAAGTCAGTTTAATATTGAACAAATGCAAAGTTCTAAATGTTGGACAGTAAAATCACCAGCCACACATAAACTAACATAACGTAGATCTAAATACTACTGTGATGTGCGGAGAACAGGGATTTATGGATGCTTTCTGGTTACAGTGCATTAAGTGTTCGCAATAAAGCTAACAGAATTCTTGGGCTTGATATCTAAACATAAAAATAATAGAAGTCCTCAGGTTGTTCCTTCAACTCTATATATCCTGGTTCTAGGCCTCAATTAGACTATTGCAGCTTAGTTCTGGTCACCGTATTAACAGAATGGATGGGGGTAGAATGGCTCTGGAAAACGTACAGAGGAGGCTGATAAAAGAATATCCCATGTATCAGAAATCTTTCCTATGAGGATAGACTGAAGTGCCCAGAATCTGCACTGCTCCGAAAGGCTTCGAACATAGGGAAGGTAATGATCATGTGTATAAATGGGACAAAGAGAATAAATAAAGGGATGTAAATAGCGTGCTGAACAATTTCCGAGCCAAGACAGACTCACAGCATGTTTCAAGTTGTGGAAAAATACGATTCAGGGAAGGAATATCGGAAAGCCACTGGTATGGTACACATAGTGTCATGGATGAGTGGCAAACGCACCCGCGAGTAAAGTTATTGAGGCTAAAACAGTGTGTAGAATTAAAAATAAGGTTAGAATAAATACATGATGGGTGTGTGGGTGGGTGTGAGTTGGATCTGCGACTAGCATGTGCTGCGGGGTCTGGAGCAGTGCTCCATCCTTGAGTGGAGATGATCAGACTGGGTGGGTCATTTGGGTAATCCGGCGGGGGGTCATTGTCAAATTCAGGAAGGGGGAACATGACCTGCTCCGCATGGGTCAGATGCCTGTTCACTGCAGCGTTTCCGTTCTTTCTTATGTCTTTAGCTTAAATGAGTGTGCCAGCACGTGCGCCAGTCACTTATTCTGTGTAACAAGTCTTTAAAGAGTGTAAATATCGCCACGGATACAGTTTATGTTGATTTAGGTTAGGTATAGTGAGGAAGGTACAGCAGCATGGCAGAGGAAGAACTATAAGGAAAATAAGCAGTTTGATACGAGGGCAAAGAGCCAACAAATTGAAATAAAATACTGTTTTAAAAAATACCAGAATAGTCAAGCGGTCAGCTATGAAGATGTCCCGTTTAGGATCGAAAGGCCTTAAACTCTGTTTTCCACTCCTATTATTATAATATATATATATGATAAATATATAATATATGTATATATATATAATATATATAACATATATATTATATACACACACATATAATATATATATATTATGTCGTACAGAATAGAATAAAGTTGTCGATTTTGGCTTCACAATAGCAACGCTCTTCTAGCCGAATAAGAAAACGAAAAATTGTGTTTTTGCAATATTTTCGCAAAACTCATTCTGAACCTAAACGAAAAAAATATTTTCATTGATTTTGTGTTATTATTAAATAATTGTAAACTTTATCTAAAATATATTTAGCCTGGATTAGGCTTAATTAAATGCAGTTGTTACAACCTGGTTAGGTAAGTTTTATTTAAGTTCTTGTACACAACTATTAATTTTTTAATTAACATAAATGAAAAAAATATATCTTTGAACGTGCAAGAGAAAATTTTAGAAAGAACTTAATTTTAAATGAGTTCTTGCTAATTGACCAATTTTACCGGTTCGGTGCGACAGATATAAAAATTTGTGGAGAGAGAGAGAGGAGAGAATTCCGAACCTAAGGAAAACAATATTTTTTCGTGTATATTCCACAATCCAAATAGAAGAAAAAATAAATCTACTACAAATCGCTTTTACCAATAACGGGTGACCACTTCCAGAACCTTCCTTCTTAACCTCCTCCCCCCCCCCTCTACCTCTCCCTCGGTATAACTCAACCAGCACCACCCCATCCAAAGTTAATCCTCAACAAAACACCACCTCATTCCCAGCACCTCCCCCATAATATAACCCAGCCCAATACCACCCCGTATTCTCACATAACACCCAATCAACACCATCCGTTGTCAACATAACCCCACCATCACACCCTACCCGTAACATAACTCCACCAACACCAACCCCACCAACACCGACCCCACCAACACCACCACACCACCCTCCGAACACCACCCCACCAACACACCCCACCTCACCACCCTACCCACGACATAAACCTTACTCTCTTAGCTCAAATAAGCTCCCAATATATTACTCTCTCTCTGTGTTTAACCTTCACCACCCTGGAAACAACTCGTGACAGAACGAGAGAAAAAATATCTATGTGGCTCCCCAAAAATCTATATCAAGCAGCCGGATGATCATTTAAACGCTAATGGGATTCCATTTGCCGTAGAATACAAAACCCTAATTGTGGGAACACATGAGGACTGCCCACGATCATGGCTTTATAAAACGTCGTTAATGGACCATGGAGTACATGGATAGAAATAGAGAGAGAGAGAGAGGAGAGAGATGCAGAGGAGAGAGGCGAGAGAGAAGAGCGAGAGAGAGAGAGAGAGAGAAGAGAGAGAGAGAGAAGAGAGAAATTTTTTTTTTATTTCAACTGAGGGTTAAAAGGAACAACATAAATCGTCTATCACCAGATCTCATGAAACATAGACGCATAAAACCACATTTTAGTATACGAGACAAAAAGACCTCATAAAACTACCGTTTATTATAAAGAAGACCACATAAACAAACGTCTTTGTACGCAAATGTCCTCGCAAAACAACGTACGAATATACAAATCTCTTAAAAAGACCCCTTTTTTTTTCACTCACGACACAACCTCACAAATCGACATTTACTAGTAAACAACGACCTCATAAACCAACATTCATAACCCCGAATAAAGTTTTCATAATAGTACGTTATATGAATAACGAGGGACAAAGGAACATAAAAATTATCGAACAATTATCCGTTTACGAAATAATTAGCCAATAAACGTCTGAATTTGAACGCCCGAAAACTGACGAAATTGACTTAGCTGTAAGAATTTGTAACACTAAGGAATGGAAAAATGAGATAGGGATATCAAGAAACATAAATTGTTTTCTTTGCTTGACAAACTGTATGTCCACGGTATAATTAAGGATAATTAACGAGAGGATTATGTGTCACGCAACAGGTGAAGTGGTGGAAGCCAAGAGAAGCGACGATGGCAGCATCCAGCCTGTGTCATTACAAAGGTAAATATGGCACCCACCCGCACACACAGCGCTTAGGGTAGCAAATCGCACAACACTGACCATCAATGAGATGGTGTACAATAACACACACACACTCACACACAATTGTAGCAACAAAATGCAAGGAGGCTGATGAGAGGGATTGTACCCAAGGAATCAGGGAGTAATAATAAAGCCAGTTATGAGCCATAGGATTTACTCCCAAAGAGCAGGAGGCAAAAACCAAGTGTGCTAGAGAAGGAGAGAATAAAGAAGGCAAAGTGACCCAGGAAATAAGGATAACATCGTGAGTGGGTGGGGCCAGAAAGCGAATATGCACAGATAAGAAGGGAGGCCAGAGACGAATATGAAAATGACATAAGCAGCGAGAAAAGCCAATCTGACCCAGCAACTGTTGTACAGCACCAGGATGAAAAAACAGAGTCAAGACCAGTTAATCAGGCAAGGACGGAAGGAGGAGAGACAACAAGAAATGACCGATAAGTATGTAAGAACTCAACAAGAATTCAAAAGAGTGTTCACAGAGGAACAGAATGGACTCCAGAAAGACTGGAGATGTGGTTCAACACCACCAAGTGCTGGAGACCCAGAGCACACAACCGAGAAAGAAGGAAATGAGGCATCAGAGTGAGCTAGATACCTCAAAGGCAATGGGCCTGATAACATTCTCCCCATGGTATGACAAAGAGGGAGCAGAGGCGCCTTATTGTGTACCCCTAAACAACAATATTCCAATACATCTATCGAATCAGGGAGATTGCTGATGCAAGGCAGACAGCAAAAAAGTAGTCCCCAATCTTTAAAAAGGAGACAGAACATGAAGCATAAACCTAACAGACCAGGTCACAGACAATGTATAGTTATGCAAAATCATGAGAAGAATTAATCAGGAAGAAGAGTGGTGTAACACCTAGAAAGGAATGTATCTCATCAACAGCAAGCCACAGGTTTCAGGACGGGAAATCCTGTGTCACAACCTACTGGAGTTCTATGACATACGGTTGACAGCAGTAAGACACGAAGAGAGGGGTGGTGGATTGCATCTTTTCGTGACTGCAAGAATGCGTTTGACACAGTTCCACGACAGAGATTGTGCAGAAAACTGAGACAAGCAGGGATAACAGGGAAGCAATACAAAAGGAATCAGGAATACTTGTCCGGAAGACAGCAGCGAGTCATGGTAGGGGGGGGGGGGGGAGTGGGGGGGGGGGGGGGGGGGGGGGGGGGGGCGCGGGGGAGTGGGGGAGGGGGGGGGGGGGGGGGGGGGGGGGGGGGGGGGGGGGGGGGGGGGGGGGGGGGGGGTGGGGGGGGGGGGGGGGGGGGGGGGGGGGGGCGGGGGGGGCTGCGAGGTGTGTTCAAGTGGGCACCTGTGACCAGCCGGGGTCCCGCATGGGTCAGTACCCTAGAGGAACCAGTGCTGTTTTTCTGGTATTTGTGAACGACCAAGACGGACGGAATAGACCGCTGAGGTGTCCTGTTTGCAGATGACGTTGAAGTTGAAAATGAGAAGAAATACACTCGATCGAAGACCAGGCAGAAAATACAAATGATCGACAGCTGCAGTACCTGGTCCAGCATTGCTCCTGAGTTCAATCCCACCAATGCAAAGCATAAGATTTGGGGAAGGGCAAAGAAAGGCCGCAGACTGAGTACAGTCTAGAGGGTCAGAGACAACAAACCTCACTCAAGGAAAAAAGATCTTGGGGTGAGTCTAAACACCAGAGCACAACTCCTGAAGCGCACATCAACCAAAAAACTGATGCAGCATAGGTAGCGCCTAGCAAACCTCAGAACACATTCCGACATCTTAATAAGGAATCGTTCAGGACCCTGTACATCCGTGTACGTTACGCCCATATTGGAGTTATTGCGCACCAGTTTGGAACCCACACCTGCACCAAGCGCACGTAAAGAAACTAGAGAAAGTGGACAAAGGTTGTCAACAAGACTAGACCCAGAGCTAAGAGGTATGTCCTACTAGGAGAGGTAGGAGAAATCAACCTGACGAACACTGAGTACAGGAGAGATAGGGGGGACATGATAACGACATACAAAAATACTGAGAGAATTGACAGGTGACAAAGACAGGATGTCCAGAATTGACACAGAAAACAAGGGGACACGAGTAGGAAGCTGAAATACACCGATTAAACACAGGTATGTAGGAATTATTTCTTCATCCACAGAGTGTCATTAAGTGGAATTAGTTTGGGAAGCGAGATGTAGTGGAGCAGGATCCATACATAGCTTTAAGTCAGGGTATGCTTAAAGCTCACGGCTCAGGGAGAGAGACCTATTAGCGTCGACAGTGCGAGGCGGCACCAGGAGCTCGACTCGACCCCCGCAACCTCAACAAGGTGAGTACAACTAGGTGAGTACACATGCACCCATCCACATAACACACCGATAGTGAGAGAGAGAGAAAGAGAGAGAAGAGAGAGAGGAGACTGTGAAAAAGCTATAGAAGCAGCATGAATGAACATGAAAAGGTACTGCAAATAATCGCGGCACTACCTAGACAGGAAGGAAACGAGAATGATTGTTCGTGACAAGGAGGTCAGAATGGGTGCAAGTGACGAATGTGGTATTCACAGAATCAGTCATAGGCCGGTGGTTCTTTTATGGTATAGGTGGAATGACATGACAGAGAGGGATGTGTACAGAGGAGAATTCCTGTTCTCAGCGTGACATGAAACTAATGAATAGTATAATACAAGCGGACGAGTGACCAAGAAAAGCTATGAATGGATCTGGACAGGCCGCAGGCCAGGTTTGACAAATAGAACTCCTGGAGTTTAATCCCACCAAGTGCAAATTTATGAAGCATGAGGAAGAATAAAAAAAGAACAAGTAGGACCAGACGAGAACAGGCTGGGGTTGGGGGGGGGAATGAAAACTGAAAACCGCATTGCAAGGATAACCTTAGAGGTAGTAATCACATACCAAGAAGCGCAAAACTGCCACATACCTGCTGCAACAAATGCGCGTTTGGCAAAAAAAAATAGCTTTACGAAATCTAAGTAAGGAGTCATTCATGACACAGTACACCGTACGTCAGTCCCATACAGAGTATGCAGCGCCTTTATGGAACCCACAAGCATATCAAGAAATTGGAGAAAGTGCAGAGGTCTGCAACAAGACTAGTCCCCGAGCTAAGGAATATATCTTACGAGGAGGGGTTAAGGTAATTCAATCTTGAGGACAGGAAGACTATGGGGATATGCTAACGATAACAAAAATCTGAAAGGAACTGACAAGGTGAACAGGACAAAAAATTTTTCAGAATGAAAAAATGGAACACGAGGGAACAGCTGAAGTTGGATACTCAGGTGGGTAATAGGGGATGTTAGGAAATTTTCTTTAGCTTTAGAGTTGCCCGGTAGTAAACAATCTTGAAAGTGAAGTGGAAGATGCAGTATACATACATAACCTTCAAGAGAGGTAAGACCTAGTAGTGACCAACGAAAAAAGAAAGGGGGCTGAGCTGTGTATAGACCCCCCCAACCACTACAACTTATTACTCATACTACTACTACTACTACTATTGCTAGTCCTACACAAAAATCAAATGCATTGGCAAGTGCACCTGACAATTAATAACTAACTCACCACACACAGTGAATTCATATATAACACAGTGATTATAATGCATACAGTGCTACACGCAGGTGCATCATACTCACACTAGTTCTCCTCTAAACTGACGTACACATAGGTATGTATTTGAATGAGCTTGTAATACAAATACAGCTTAACAACTGTACCGATTACACGCAGCCTTGTCTTCCCATTCATATTACAAACCATGTGTATGAAACACGTAAATGAGTATACATACAGAATTAAAACATACAGGAAACAAATAGATAGAGGGAAAGGTAATAAGCTGCAACATGTACCAGAGTGGGGTGAGGCTCAGGTATAAAAAAATTAGGTTGGCTTGTTCTCCCTGATGATCCTCTGCACCAAGCTGACGCCAGTGTGGTATATTCTGTAGCTTTGTAACCTGGTCTTTCTTGACGCAGTGAGTAGTAAAAAGAGTCCAAGACTCGCCCTCCAACCTACTGCTCCTCTCTCTCTCTCTCTCTCTCTCTCTCTCTATGAAAAAAGGATATTTAATGGATAGAAGAACAGACCCGTCCCTTTAATTATTGAGTAAGATCTGCTACATATTTCAGCACATGTAAAAAAAAACCCTTCCCTTAATTTTTACCTTTATTAAACAGTTATAGATAAGAAGCACATTAAGAAACAGGAGGAAACTTGGAGCCAGCTTTGGGCCAGAGATTTCATTTGGTCAATTACCTTTATTGCGCTAATTTATTATATGATATTCAAATGTTCCGGTGTTTGAATTATTCGAGAAATAAAGATCTCCTGATAAAATGATGCTCTTGAAATGGTGCAGCCATAGAAGTGTCCTTTTACTGTTCTCGAAGTGGAGCTAAGTGTGGAATCTTGAATACGGTTACCGATCTCTTCCGGTGTTGAAGGGCGCAGCTAAGAAAACGAGTTCTTCATTCTGTCCTGAATTCGTAAGTGAGACGGTGGACAAGAAATCCATGAAAATGGTGCATAATTTAGGTGCCTCTGCAGTTTTGCAACCTCTTGTACGACTAAATACGAGTACGGCTTGCAGTGTTTAGCTTCACGGCTGCCTTGTTGCATGATTTATCACCTGATTTTCATCACTGTTTTGGGAGTTGAATTCACGCTTAGATACATTTCATCAATGGGCCTCTAACACTCCTTCTCCTCCACTTCAATCTTCATACATATCAATTTCAACATTATGGTGTCAGAGCCATTATCATTTGATGTTTTCTCAATAAATATGTAACCGTACCACAGTTTTCACGCGTTTGATATAGCTGCTAAGCTATGTGCCCAGAGCAGCAGCTGCTATTTATTCTCATATCTAAGTCTATATCACATTAGCAGTCCATCTGCTTAGCAATGGATTCTGCCTTGAGTGAAAAAGTCATTAAAGTAGACATTCTGTAACACTCCTTATGGAACTCATGCACCGACTGATTGGCTTGTAGATTCGTTTCTGTTGAGAAACATCAAAAGATCTATCTTGAAAGAGTTTAGCACCGATCCAGATTTTGAGAGCTTGCAGTTTCGCCAAGAGTACCTAGTGCCGTAGTCGGCAGACTCTATCCAAGACTACGCTTCCACATGGCTGATCTTTGATACATCCATTGGATTATGTCTCACATAGAACGCGGTTTAGCAAAGAAGATTAGTTTTCAGACTATCTTTTCTGTAGTCATTGAAGTCCAACGATAAGATTATTAGTGTGAATAAATGTGCAACATTGGGTATCTTCATTCTGGAAACTATCGCCACGCGTGACTATCAATCCAGTGCAGAGAAAAGTAAAGACAAGTGGAGTTTGAAATAATCAGTTTCCTCAGCCTTGGGTCTATGTTCAGTCCATCATCTTGACAAAAGCATAATAGCACTATAGTACTTATAAAAGAATATTTACGTATGTTATTAGTCTCAGATTTTGCCAGTAATGGACAAGATATGCGCAGGTCTGTATTGGTGATTACTCCTCTGCTCTTTTCGTAAATAGGAAATACATTTTCCTTTAACAAAAAAAAAGGCATTTATGCTACGCTTGACAGGGTGTATGGATGCGAGTTACAGGCATTAGGTAACCGATCTGCACACCTCTCTGCAGTGTTAGGTTGACCCTGACTGGTCCACAGGCTCTTCATGGTGCTAGACCAGACTTACATCATCCTGTCAAAACTTTGACACAGTTCTTGCAGAGCGTTGCATAAACGAATCATTTTGGCAGCGTGATGGATCAACAAGTAGGTCAACCATGTCTTGATTGGTGGTAGAGTTCCATCCTGTCGGTAGAGCCGTAATGCTACACCAACTGATTCGATTTCTGACTCCAGTCGCCAACTAACATCAGTATACAGATTAACACATATAAGTCCAGTACACTGATCAGGGTCCACATACGGCGCAGAGTAGTAATATTTAACACGTAACTGAAGGTAAACCAAATTTCCTTTAGTCGAAGAATCGTACGTAAGAGTATGATCTCGAGATGAATCAATCACGACCACTGCACGCTGCAGCTTCTCTTAGTTTGTCATCTTTAGCCGATACAGGTGGAGCTCTAATCGAATCCATACTTTTAATTAATATGTAATTTTGTTATTCTGTATATGTGAAATGATTTTCTCTCCCTTTAAAAATTGAATACTTCAATTACAGTTTTTTTACCATTTATAAACTATTTTTAATTTGACTGTTGGATACATACAAACATATATATATATAAATATATATATATATATCATATATAATATTATATATAAATATATTATATATAAATATATATATATATATATAATTATATAGATATATATATTATATATATATATATATTATATATATATTATATATATATATATATATAAAATATATATATATATCGTGCCGAATAGTAAAACTAGCGATTTTTGGCCTTTAACAGCAACGCACTTCTGCCGAATAAGGCACCTAACGAAAAAAAAAAATATATTATTTTTATTAGGTTCAAGAATGATTTCTGCGAAATTATTGGTGTATACAACTTTTCGCTTGCCTTATTCGTCAACAAGAGCGTTTATTATTTAATCCAAAATCGTAAGTGTGTGTGTGTATACTAAATATATATATAATATATAATAAATAAATATATATATATATATATATATATATATAATAATATATATATAACTAAACCACTTGGTACTAACGTGAGAATATGTGTAAGGTATGAAACAGTTAAAATTTTGTTACCTTTACTGCGTAATGGGAAATACACCTTAAATTTAAGCAATAAGCTTTTGCAAGCAGAACAACACATTATTTTTTCCCCCTTTATCATGTCTTTTCCTTTTCCTTTATTCCTTTTATTTATACTCTCATTCCTCTTTCTCTCGCGCTTTAATACTCATCTTCTTCTCCCCTCCCCCCTCTCATTTTCTCCTTCCTCCTATAATAAACTCATATAATTACTTTTCCTTTTTATTCCATTTCTCCTTCCTCCTTCCACCTCTTCTTTACTCCACAATTTTCTGATAAGACAACATTTGTCTTACTCATTTATTCCTCTCTATTGTATACCATTATTAAAGGGCGAAATTCTCATTCCTCTTCCTACTATCTTTAAAACCCCATTTCGTCTCTTGGTCTTTCCCCTCGGCTACTCGTTTATATTTCCTTTCTCTCCTTTAACCTTTTTTTCACTGTATTGTTCTTCGTCCTTTCTTTCCTCCGTACTCATTTTATAACCCTTAGCCTCTTTCCCTTACCTTTCATCGCCCTCCTTTTCCCTCCGCTCCAACATATTTTTTTTCCCTTCTTTTTTTTTTCCATTATTCCTTCTCCTTCCGCAGCTTTCTAACTCTTCTTTCCCTTCCTCTCTTCCCTCCCCTCTTAACGTTTTACCTTCGTCCCCTCCTGCCTGCCACTCTCCTCAATGACCTCAGTCATCTCCTTTTTTTTCCGCAACTCCCTCTTCCTCCGATGCTGTCTTTCCCCTCTACCTTATCTCCGTTATGCTGTTGATCAGTCTGCAAATACAGACTCAGTTACACAATAAATTATCTTGATTTAAACCTAAATGACCTTACCATTTTATACTGTTATAGAGAAAACCCTCCGTTAAACACACACAACATATCCAACAGTGGTAGGTTTTCTCTCCAAAACCCACAAGATATATATAGTCACTGTGCACGTAATCCCTCTAAAGGTATGAAATATTACGAAGTACACTTTAACACCTGACCTTAACACCTGGACCTTAACAACTGGGGCCTTAACACCTGGCCTTAACACCCTGACTGACCTAACACCTGACCTTATCACCTGACGCTTAACACCTGACCTTAATCACCTACCTTAAACCTGACCTTAACACCTGACCCAGCACACTGATTGTTTTACATGTTAAGTAAAATTTATGAGTGACATAGTAGGCACTTTATAAATTCCTATAAAGTCTGTTAATTAAAAATTAATCTAACACTCAACACACACACACACACACACCCTCTCAGCACACAAACGTACATACATATAACATACATTAATATTATATTTTTTTTTTATTTTATTAACACACTGTCCGTATTCCCACCAAGGCATGGTTGGCCAAAAAGAAAAAACTCACCATCATTCACGCCATCACTGTCTTTGCCAGAAGGGTGCTTTACACTACTTTTTTAAACTGCAACATTAAGGGGTAGACACGCCAAGTCTGAGCCAAGATACCCAAAAAATCGATAAATATGAAAAATGAGTTAATCTTAATCGAAAAATAGAGCAAAGATCTGCAACATTTTGTGAGGCTACTCGTCTCTGTACGATAAATTACAAAAAAAGCTGATCGTAATTATAACAATGGTAACTACGTCATCAGCGCGGGCCCAGCTAACGTCATAACAATATCACCGTGCTCCAGCGCGACTTCTCTCATAAAACAGTATCACAAGTGTATTTTTTTTCCTTTTTTTGGTGTATTTTGAGCTATATCTTCTAAATAGTAACTGCACCATCATGTTAGCTGGTGAGAAGGAGCTGCTCACACCGACTCAGTGTCAGTGCCGACTGAAGTCTGAAGAGAAGAAGGTGGTGTATCACCTTTGTCTGACACTGACTACCCTTGGACTTACTTTTCGGCCATTCATTGACATACATTTTTGTAAACAATGCTGCAAAGAAAAACAGTTTGCCTATAACATTAGCAGGAGAGGAGAAGAAACATAGAAGCAAATTATAAGGGCTATAACAAGCAAAAGAGCAGCGGCTGTGGTTGGTGACCGCCGCCCACGATGCTAGTACCACCTCCTCCTCTCAAGACCTGTCCTTGTTCACTACTACTGAACTATTGGATATTTCATGTTCAGAAACAAGGAAGACAAAATATAGGAGCATCACCTGTTCCCAATCAGTGGATATAGAAGTCCTGGTGTGTTTTCTAGAAAGCAGCAGCAGCGACCTTCTTCCACCTTCTGACACCAAGTTTTGGAAAGTGCCAAAAACTTTCCAAACTTAACCTGATACATGGAGAGGTGCATAAATGTCTACAAGACCTAAAGAGAAGTGCAGCAGTTGGGGTTTGACAGGCAGAACGTCCAACCTCTAATGAAAGTCCTGCTACCGCATATGGTTTACAGCATGAAAGCCAAATAGCAAAAAAGGCATGCCGATTTGCGCATCAGCTGTTGTAATGCTGATTCTACCAAAATATGCAGAGAGCCCTCCCTGGACACACCCCAGTGGCACACCAAGACGTTACAGGCAGTGCTAAGCACAAACCTAAATCAATGAAAGATGCAGTGAATAAAAGGAAAAAAAAAAAACGCAACCGAGATGGAGAAAGAAGTAAAAAAGGGAGGTGATACGCATCAGCCTGGAGGACAATAGATAATTAAAGGTGTGTCCACCTACATCCAGTCTCATAGCTCAACTAATTAATAAAGCTGATTGAAGAAAAACATACGGGTGAAAAAGATGAAAAGGGAGTGAATCCCCTGGGGAATTTAATACATGTTCACCTAATAATCACTAGGTGAATAATTATGGGAATAATCACTGGGAATAATCATGATAATCATGGGAAATACGAATAATCACTGGGAATAATCACTGGGAATAATCACTGGGAATAATCACTGGGAATAATCACTGGGAATAATCACTGGGAATAATCACTGGGAATAATCACTGGGAATAGGATTTTGAGAATTCATTTCTTTCTTTTCAGATTGATTGGGATGGATTGTTATGATTGGCCGGCCACCAGAGAACTTCAGGACAAAGGGATCTTCATGGAACTTCAGGAATAATGTCTATATAACCAGTTCTACTCTCAATAAACGTATAAAGGCACTATGAGTATTTTTACCCACTGTATAGTAATGTTCAATGTATTTGTTGATTTTTTTCAAAAGTGCATTTATTTGTATTTTTCTGAGGTAAAACCATTATTTATGAACCGATCATTCTGAATTTTACAAAAGTTATTCAGGGGAGCCTGTTTGACTTTGTAATGGAGCTGTCTTGGGTAATAATTTTACAAAAGTTATTCAGGGGAGCCTGTTTGACTTTGTAATGGAGCTGTCTTGGGTAATAATTTTACAAAAGTTATTCAGGGGAGCCTGTTTGACTTTGTAATGGAGTTGTCTTGGGTAATAATTTTACAAAAGTTATTCAGGGACCCTGTTTGACTTTGTAATGGAGTTGTCTTGGGTAATAATTTTACAAAAGTTATTCAGGGAGCCTGTTTGACTTTGTAATGGAGTTGTCTTGGTAATAATTTTACAAAAGTTTATTCAGGGGACCGTTGACTTTGTAAGGAGTTGTCTTGGTAATAATTTTAAAAAAAAGTTATTCAGGGGACCCTGTTTGACTTGTAATGGAGTGTTTGGGTAATAATTTTAAAAAGTTATTCAGGGCCTTTTGACTTTGTAATGGAGTTTCTTGGTAATATCATTACAAAAGATTTCAGGATGCCAATATTTTTTGACTTTGTAATGGAGTGTTGCCATTGGGGAATATTTTCAAATTATTAACCTGTTTAAACTTTGTATGGAGATTGTCTTGGATTTTACAAACATTCAGGCTAATTTGCCTAAAATCTTCGTAAAATATATTCAACGAATTGAAGAAAAGGGGAAAAAAAATTTAAAAAATCAAGGGCCCTTTCCTCACTTAATGAGTGGGTTACAAAATCCTGGCAGTCTTCAAGCTGGCACTGGACAAGCACCTAAATTCGGTTCCTGACAGCCGGGCTTGGCTCGACTTGGTTTGCGTGCAGCCTGCGCACACCTGGTTGAATCAGCTCTGATCCACCAGCTATTCTGTGCTGCACCAAAACGTTACGTGCCACAGCCGGCTGGTCAGAACCGAATTAGTGCTTGTCCATCACGAAAATGCAGGGTGTTTGGTATATCCCCCTTATGTATGCTGGGAGGAGTTTGACAATTCAGGGCCATGACACTTGTAATGATGGTCTTTAACTGCTGTGCACCGTTTTCTGGGGAGGATGTTGAATCGTCTGCCAGTCTTTGCTTTGTAGTGATGATTTTCGTTTCAAGTCGGTACTAGTCCCTCTAGGATTTTCCAGGTATATAAATCATGTATCTCTCCTCCTGCGTTCAGGGAATAAAAGTTCAGGAAACTCAAGCGATCCCAGTAATTTGAAGTGTTTTTACCGTCCGTTATGTTATTATTATTATGTTATTATTATTAATTATTATTGTTATAATTCATGATTTGGATTCAAAAGCGTTCAACCAGCCTCCTGACAGTAGCATCGGTGGTGTTATTCCACTCCATCCTGACAGTATGCAGTATTTATCCCACTCCAGCCTCCCTGATAGTAGCATCGGTGATTTATTCCCACTTCAGCCTCCCTGACAGAGTCGTGGTGTTATTCCCACTCAGCCTCCCGAATAGTTTAATAGTGCCTTACCCCCCCATTTCATTGGGGTTCCCAAACCCAAACCCCTTCAAAACGACGCAAAAAAAAAAGGGGGTTCCCCCTCCAAGATAAC
>NC_069465.1:13595088-13618820 GCF_026875155.1 Cherax quadricarinatus
GGTTGATGAGGAATTTTCCCTCAAAATGGCCTGTATACCGGTCATAATAATAGTTCTAAAATGTTTTTAAAAACCAGAAAAACATTTAAAAATCAGAAAAAAGAGATTAGTACACCCAGGAGGTGAAAAAAAAAAACAAAGAAATATAAAAATAATTTTTTTTAAATATTTACAAATTAAAATATTTTTTAGTATTATTGTCGGAACCTTAATTAAACTGAGATTTTTCATTATATTTAAATTCATTGATGTGTATATAATACAAATATTGATTTAAAAAGTAAGTTTAAATGGCGATCATTTAATAAAAGGGGATCGAACCATTCCCAAATCCTTCTGGGGGCGGGGTTTAGGTCCCGGGCCCAGAAGCTAACAGCTTAAAAGGACTGCCTTCCTTTTCCCCATTACCCTCTTGGGGTGGGGATGGTCCCAGAGAGGCCTAGCCTCTCCTACGAGCCCTGTGGGGGCGGGGAATATGATATGCCCGGTGTTATGACCAAGGTCAAAATGTGATTAATTTATATGTATTATCCACTTAATATTTACTCGGGGTTTTCTTTAATATTAGTAAATTAAGACCCACTGTTTAAAATGTTATCTGATTTAGGATATCCCCGGGTATGATGTATATATATATATCTTGAGAAAAGGTTAGGTGGGTACACCTGGCAAAGGTTTTATAACAAGGTATCTCCATTGGTGGGTAGTTTCCACCGTCCCCCCTTCCCCTTTTGGCGAGTTGATGTCATAAAGGGAATTTTGTATATGGCAGTTCATTCTCTTGCTGACTCAGTGTGCATGACTGAGCTCCCCTCCAAATACTCCGCCTTATTCTCATTGCATAGAGAATTGGGTTAAAAAAAAACCCCTGATCCAGCGGGGGGGTTTTATTGTGAAGTTTCTGACAACATATATGTTTTTTTTCAGGTTACGATTTGCGCCTGTTGAAGTTAGAACTTTGGTTATTCCCTTATGCCAGGGAGTTTCAGTAAAAGGTTTAATTCTCAATATATGTACTTGCACACAAGAAATGTTACTATTGAGGAAGCGGTAATATTCCTCTGATTTTATAAAAGTGTAGTGACCATATTGAATGTCTTTTATTTAAGGTTTTTTTGGTGAAGGAAAGTTTCTGACATTGATATTTAATAGTTTTTATGTTATCTAAAGTATTTAAGTTTTAAAAAAAAAAACTGAAAAGATGAGTAATATTATTTGTGCCTTACTTTTTCAAGTTTGGAACCATTTCCTTTCATTCGATGAAGTGTTTGTTACGGAGTGCACAAACCCTGGCTAAAGATTAGATTTAAACCGTAAAAAGTGGGGCCTGTCCGGGATCTTTAAAATTTCTTGACCTGGTGGGGGACTTCACATTTGGTAAAAGGACTGTCTCCAGTACGCTAAAAGACTTTCCACTAAACAATGCTGGCAGTTGCAGATTTTTTGGATTTTTTAAATAACATCGTTATATAGCGAGTACTGTCCTTCAAATACAGAACATACTGTTTTCTCACCCCTTGCACTGTCCCGGGGTTTGGACTCGTGACAAAAAACCCCTCGGAGGAATCTTTGTCCCTTGGGTAGCTCATTTGGTGGTTTTTTTGAAGGGCCTCATTTTGGGGAGCAGAGGGATGTTCGGGACAACGTACCCCCTGATTGTGAATGGGGCCCATTGCTAGCCCGGTCATGGGGGGGGGGACAGGGTGGACTCGTCCCAAGTTCGCCTAGAGGGGACTCTCTCCCCACTCCTCCAGACTTTGACCCCTCTCACACTCGAACCTTTAACGTCTGGAACATTTTTTAAAGTTGAAACAGAGCAACGGGAAATCCAGGCCTGCTGTATAAAAAAGAGTTCGAGAGGGAAAACTTTCAGATTCGAGAGGCAAAAAGAAGAAAAGGAAAAGTCGCCTGTACTCAAAACCCGACCTTTGACCCGCACAGGGCTGCCTCTTAGTGCCCCGTTTTGTGAAAAAAAAACTTGGACACTTACTTCGACACTTTGAGAAACAGGGCCCGGGGGGTGAGATGGCCTCGTGAACTTGGGCTACCCCTTCACAACATCTTAAGGGTAAGGGTAATCATGTACTGCGCTCTCCCGTTTTAAAAATGCGATTACGAGGCAGTTAAGAAATATTTTAAAGGAGTTTGACTTCTTCCCGTAAGTTATCAGCGCACCCTTTCCCCTCTTACGAAAACTGCCCCCGGGCCAAACCTGGGTTTGAATTTTTCCCCGGGAAAAGAAAGGGGGGGGCTCTAGAGCGATGGTTGGGTCATCTGAGGTGATACTTGGAGCGTTGATGCAGTTGATCTTGCAAGAAAATTTCAGAACTCTCTGACGGGCGATGTCGCTCCTTTGTTATCGAACACCCGATGCAGATTGTTGGCCTTGCTTCTCTAGCGAACTTTGAGATAACCCCTTTAATTGCCCAAGGGAAAAAGGGTCTAGGAGAAAGCCAGGTTTGTTTTCCTAAGAGTCCGTCTTTTCTCCTAGGAAAAGGGATCAGAGATCTTCCTCCTCTTTTTGCAAAAAACCTACTCGAGGTCGTCCCCGTAATGGTAAAAAAACCCTATTACGGGGAAAAATGCTCAAAAAAGAGGCCCCAAAATTGTCTTTTGTCGAAACCAGGCCTTGGGGCGCTCATTTTCCAATTAAATCGGGACCCTAGGCGGTAGGTTCTGAAAAAATTACCTGTACGTGAAGTCTTCCCCAAAAAACGAAGTGCCCCAATTCCCTCTGGTTGTTCGCAGACAAATTTGGAAGCCATGTTGCCTTATTTTTTAGGGTAAGGCTGGTGTTACAGGGACCAATGGTGGACATAGTATCCTATCGGGGTACGGGGGAAACTACCCCGCCTTCTGAGGAAAAAGGAGTACTTTCCCCTAATGAGGACATTATATTAACCGGATGTTTTTTTTTCTAGAAGGTTACGGTTTGGGATATCAAAGGGAACCCCTTCATAAAGGGATATGTGAAGTAGTTCTATCAGGGGAAACTGTTGTGGGCCCTTTTTAAACTGATTTTCCCATTAAGAGTGTGATCTTTGGTGGGTAATATTTAGAAGAGGGGAATTTGCCAAAACTTATGTTTTTAAGGGAAATTCTTGGAGAGAATTATGCCATTGAAGGTGTTGGAAAGGGCCCCGTTATTCCCTCTTACGCCATAACCAGGGCTATGGCTAAAAATTTGGAAAAAACTGCCTCTCCCGTGAACCTCAGATTGGGGTTTGGATGCTTGTTCGTGCCCGTGATCCCAACAGAAGTCGAAAATCAGCCTCCAAAATCCAAATGGTGATTTTTTTTCCCCATTAGGGGGATAGCGATTTTAATCGTAAAATTTAGTAAAAAACGCTTTTGGGACCCTCGTTGAAAAGGAAGGGGTTTAAGCGCTTATGAGATGGAAACTGGGGTAAAGGAAAAAATGTTTTTTTATTTCGGTTCCCGATGAGTTTGGGGGCCCCATGTTAACGAATTTTTTTATGGACCGATTCGTTATTTTTTTGGTGTACTATTAGAAGGTTATATTCGAGTTGCTGGCTGAAGTTTCAATCATATCGGCCCAAAAAGGGAAATGAAATATGCAAAATTACGAAAAAATTTACGAAAAATTGCATTTGGCAGGGCACAGTTTGTCAGTGGTACTCGGACAAGTGGTTTTGACACTTGCTGCTGCTAGAACAACTCTAATTCCATCACTTGTCGATGAGAATTCTAAAATAAACCTTATCTTCTTGCTAAAAAAAAAATAAAGTTTCATAACTTTTTTGATATATTGGAAGATGTCGGCCTTGTTGTCCACATAAATCTAAAAATATTTTGGATAGTTCGGAAACACGAACGCTACCCCGTAAAACAATCATTCTCCATGTTTGTTGTGAGAAATAAAGTCAATTCAATCATAAATAAAGCTGGTGATCCCTAAATAGGTAAATAAGTTACTTTCGAGATATAGGCCGCAGCGCGCGGCACCCCCGCTGCCGGGAAAAAAATTTTCCCGAAAAATTCGCTTTATTTTACACTTTTTCCGCGGCCTACGAGTGTTTATTACAGTTAACCATTATAAATCCGTTTTCTCTCATCGCTGATGAGAGAGGGCGGACCCTCTCTTCACCTTCAGGGGAAATATCGATAGAAATTTATTCCTCGGGGCGTCATATTATGCTATATATTTTTTTTTGAGGTGTACTTTTTATGTTTATATGCTATTATTATATTGCATTATATCATAATAGATCAATTGTGATAGATAAATAAGCCTTATAATTGATATTAGCGTGGGTATGGAATATTTTGTTGGCTGGAGATGTCGGCAATTTTGTGCACTATTCTCGTGGGTTCCCGATTGGTTCCTTGATCACATTATCTCCGCCCACTCTGGCATGATCTCAGATGGTGAATTTGTATTATATTAGACATAAAGATGTACGAAAACGATAAAAATAACACGGGGAAAAACGTAACAAAAACGTCAACAAAGCTGAGTCAGCGCTTCTTACGCAATATGTCGCGTCAGCGCTGTCACCATGCCTGTTATAAATGGCTGTAATTCCTTTTAGAAACATCGTACAAGGATAATAATTATACCAGCGTGTAGCCAGAAAGTTCAGCTATTTTTTGGTAACAATAACTCAGTTTTCATATATTTTCGATTTTTTTTTTGCTCCGCGCGCGGGATCTCTCAATCCCCAACATCCCCCCTTCAGCTAATTCATGTCTCAAGCCAAAACAGCTTTTGGTTTTACCTGTCCGGTTTCGGGAGTTAGCATTGGAAGTGGCACATTCTAGCCCCATGGGCGGACACTTGGGAATAAGAAAGACTTTAGGAAAATTAGCCCGATATTTCTTCTGGCCCAAGATGAAGAATACCATGACTGAGTACTTGAGAAACTGTGCTATTTGCCAGCTCATTGGAAAGCCTGCACAAAAACCTCCTCCTGCACCCCTCTTGCCTATTGCCGTAGAAGGCAACCCTTCTCTCGGCTCGTAATAGACTGTGTGGGACCTCTCCCAAAAACTAGGCTTGGCAATCAATATCTTCTTCCGATAATGGATACGACTACTCGGTATCCAGAGGCTGTGCCCCTTCGCAAGATTAGTGCCAAGGCTATTGTGAGAGTCCTATTTAGATTCTTCGCACAGTTCGGATTCCCTAAGGAGATTCAATCTGGCAGGGGGACGAATTTCACATCAAAAATTTTCCGTGAAGCTATGTCCAGGGTTGGAGTTAAACCCATTGTTTCAACAGCATATAGACCCCAAACCCAGGGTGTCATAGAAAGGTTTCACTGCATACTGTGAGCAGTTCTCAACGGACTGGGATGAAGGTATTCCTTTCCTCCTCCTTGCCTTAAGAGAGAGCGAACAGGAGAGTTTAGGATTTAGTCCTTTTGAACTCATTTATGGTCATGCGGTCCGAGGACCGTTAGTAATGTTAAAGGACGTATGGTCTGGGAAAATGGAGCCTTCTTTATGTTTACCCCCCTCGGCAATGCAAAAACACTTGGTTTTTACTCGGCAATTGGCCGCTGACAACCTCCGACAAGCTCAAAACCGTATGAAACAACATTATGACAAGACTGCTGTTGAGCGTTCATTAAATGTGGGAGACAAAGTGTTAGCTTTAAAGCCGGTGCCAGGCCATACCTTGCAACCCAAGTATGAGGGTCCAATGGAGGTGATTAAGAAGCTGAGTAAGGTAAATTACGTGGTAAGAACACCAGGAAGAAGAAAGTCGACCCGAACTTACCATATAAATCAGCTAAAGAAATACTACGAGGGACTTGTTCCTGTGGCTGCGGTGAGGTCACCGGAAGGTGACTCGAGAAAAGAAGATTGTTCACGTGGAGTAGAAATAAGACTGAAGAACTCGGAAATAATGGAAACCTTAGATGAGTATCTCGGTAACTTAGAAAAGGAAAGATCAAGTGAAATCCGAGACTTGATTTCCACTTATGGAAGTCTCTTTGGAGATGTCCCCAGACAGTGCACCATGGGGATCCACGATGTTGACGTGCGAGGAGCTGCTCCGATTAAACAAGCTCCATATAGAGTCAGCCCAGTAAAGAATAAAGCGTTGCGGGAGGAAATAAGTTTCTTGTTCGATCATGGTTTGATTGAACATAGCAAAAGCCCTTGGGCTTCACCGTGTGTCCTTGTACCTAAGTCGGACGGTTCATTTAGAATGTGTACCGACTATCGGAAAGTAAATTCCCTAACAGTGCCTGACGGATTCCCCCTTCCCAGGGTTGACGACCTAATAGACAGCGTTGCCAGTGCTAAGTATGTCAGTCGTTTGGACCTCCTGCGTGGTTATTATCAAGTGCCTTTATCGCCTCGAGCGCAGGAGATTTCTTCTTTCACCGTGCCTGGAGGCCTGTTCAACTACAGGGTGATGCCCTTCGGGCTCTGCAACGCTGCCTCGACCTTCCAGAGGCTTATGAATCGGCTAACGTACGACTTGGAAGGAACGGAAGCCTACCTAGATGATCTAGTAGTATTCAGCGATGACTGGCCTCAACACCTGATTCGGCTGGAAGCACTCTTGAAAAGGCTAGATGACCACCATTTTACCGTCAACCTTGTCAAGTGTGAGTTTGGTCAGGCCCGGATAAAATATCTGGGATTTAATATAGGGCAAGGCACGGTTGCCCCCGTTAATGCAAAGATTCATGCTATTGTGGATTTTCCTGCTCCACAGGACAAGAAAGGTGTACAGAGGGATGGCCGGTTACTACCGCCGGTTTTGCCCTAATTTTTCGCAAGTGGCAGCACCGCTGTTTGAACTTACAAGTTCTAAAGTTCCTTTTAAATGGACGACTACAAGTGAGTTAGCCTTTACTCGTCTAAAGCGTCTACTTGGTTCCTCTCCAGTTCTACAGAGTCCGGTGTTTGACGCTCCCTTTACTTTACAAGTGGATGCCAGCGAGTATGCAGTCGGTGCTGTCCTTCTACAACCTTCCTCCTCTTCTGATCTTTTACACCCAGTCTGTTATTTTTCTGCAAAATTGAAACCCATCAATTAAGTTATGCAACCGTTGAAAAGGAGGCACTAGCATTGGTCTTAGCCTTGGAACACTTTGAGGTCTATCTCGGGACTACCCCTCATAAAATTAGAGTAAAAACAGATCATAATCCCTTAACCTTTTTAAACACCATGAAGGCTAAGAATGCTAGAATACAAAGATGGTCCCTTAGGATACAACCTTTTTCTATAAGTATTAACCATATTAGAGGAGCTGATAATGTTATTGCTGACACTCTGTTCCGTCCTTAAGACATGTAATTAAATTTGAATTTATAAAAGAGGATTTGTAGTGCATTTTTATAGGTATGTATTTGTTTAATGCATTTTCTTAATGCTATTTGTTTACTTAGTTATCTGATTCTTGTAACCACTGAGGAGACCTGTCACGTAAGCCACCATATGGTATCCAGAACTTATTTCTGTGGTGGCAGTCTCCTGTTGTCTTACCCTGACTTCTCCTGCTACCAATGGTCACTTAAGGCCTCTTTATGAGAAACACCTCTATCAGAAGCTCTGGTTACGTGGTGTCTACATATACGTGGTTTGGCGACACCAGACTTTTAATTTTCTTGTTGGAGAAGCAACATTTGTCATCAGGGTCTTTGTCAGAGGAATGACTTGTATTCTGGCTTATATTCTGTTTTTGAAGTCCTCTTTTACGGCGAAGTTTAGTCCCCGAAAGGGGGGTGGGTGTTATGACCAAGGTCATAATGTGATTAATTTATATGTATTATCCACTTAATATTATACTCTGGGTTTCTTTAATATTAGCTAAATTAAAGATTCCACTAGTTTATAATATTATCTGATTTAGGAATATACCCGGGTATGATGTATATATATATATATCTTGAGTAATGTGTTAGGTAGGTACACCTGGCTAAGGTTTATAACAAGGTATCTCCATTGGTGGGTAGTTTGCACCGCTCTACCCTCTCCCCCTTTTGGCGAGTTGATGTCATGAAGGAATTTACTGTATATGGCAGTTCATTCTCTCTGCTGACTCAGTGTACATTGACTGAGCTACCCTCCTAGTACTCCGCCTTATTCTCACTTGGATAGAGAATTGGGTTATAGAAACTCCTGATCCAGCTTGTGGTTTATTGTGAAGTCTTCTGACAATCATATACTGCTATCTTCAGGTTACGATGTGACGACCAGTGTCAAGCTTAGAACTTTGTGATATATTCCTTATGCCAGGGAGTTACTCAGTATATGTACTTGCACACAAGTAATGTTACTATTGAGGAAGCGGTAATATTCCTCTGATCATTATCAAGTGTAGTGACCATACTGACATGTACATTCTATTTAAGAGTTTTCTTGTGTGAAGGAAAGTTTCTGACATTGATATTTAATAGATATTTATGAATATCTAAAGTATTTAAGCTTTTAAATAAAAGAAACTTGAAAAGACTGAGTAACTGTTATTTGTGCCTTACATTTCTAAGTTTGGAACCATATCCTTTCATTCTATGAAGTGTGTTGTTACGGAGTGCACTAACCTGGCTAAAGATTAAGATTTGAACCGTAACACCCGGGGACAGTTGGTCCCGACGATGAGGAGATACTTGCACCTCCTCCTATGGAAGACATTAGTCTGAGATACTCCCGAGAAAGGGAGTCAAGGCCGGGCCACTACTTGGAAAAGGCCCGGGCCGGGAGAGTACCGGCGAATCAACAAGAAGAAGAATAACAATGTCAGGATATGAATTCTGTCACCACGGTGACTACACCAATAATTCATACCATAAGATCAATCACAATGTTCGCTACAAGAATATTCACACTAAACCACATCGTGAGTAACGAGTTCCAGAGTACACGAGAAACACTTAATCTGTTTCACCTACAGGCCAGTGTTTACGACATAGGAAATACTCATCCGAGACAAAAAACAGATGTGCAGCAAAGAGCAAACAAGCATTTGAGACAGAAGCCAGTCAATTAGACAGTGGTTGACAACTTAGCGGAAGAGAACAAATGATGCATGCATTTGCGGGTGAACGACCAGAGTCACTGGTCTTGCACGAGACAAAAGATTGCATCTAGTCACATAGTCAAGTCATGGATCATGGATTCACATAACCTTTTACATCATCACATTCATGCCACAATTAAATGGTAAACATATTAACATAATTTGATATCTTCGTTCTTTACACAGAAAAATGTTTTTTTTAATGACTAATATATTAACATTATTAATTTTAATACAACGTTAATAATAATAATACTTACGATTTAAATGGGCGTTTGTTTTGGTTAATATTACAATTTCCTGTGTCACCTGAATACCACATGTCTGTGTGATATATACTACAACAGCCTCCAGTACCACAAGTATGGGGCTTATGATACTATACCCCCCAGTTCACACTTATACATCACTCTCAAATACTTTGGAACACAAGTGAGTCTCTTTTACTGCAAATGGGCCAGTACACATTTGGGAAATTGTGTAAGAATGGTTATAATACCGACAAGATGAAATTAAGACATATGTGCAAATTCTGGGTATCTTTATTGTAGACGTTTCGCCAACCAGTGCTTCAGAATCTCCACGACTACGGTGTTCTTCGCACCTACTCCAAAGGTTGAGGGACTGATTACCTCATCTTCTGTATATAGTCCTACTGTCTTCAAGTTATGTCCTGGAATTTGTATTGATAAAGCCACTGGTTGGCGAAACGTCTAAAATTAAAGATCCCCAGATGTTGCACATATGTTCTAATTTCTTCAATTTGGAAGTCTTCTGATACAAACCTTCCAGTACACACACGTGGGAATCTTATGAGCAAAAATCTAGACACACGCAGAAGTCTTCTGATACAAACGCAGTTTATATAGGTGTTAGTCTTTTGGTACTATACCCAGAACACAAATAGAAGTGTATGACATAGTGGGACATTGTTCTTTTCTTGAGTTGCAGCCCCCGGGATGTACCCCACACGGGGCCAGGAGTACGACTCAAACCCATGCAACCACAAACAGGCGAGTACACACAAAACATAAAACACCACACAACACACACACACCACAAAACACACACACAACACACACCCCAACACATACACACACAACCACCACAGTGGAGAAGGAGGACTCGGGGAAAGACAGGACAGAGGGGGACACCAGAAGGAATACACCAACAAGTGCTGGATGACATAACACAACTGAGGAGGAGGTGAAGAAGGTGCTAAGTGACCTTGATACCTCAAAGGCAATGGGACCGGACATCTCCCACGGGGGGTCTTTAGAGAGGGAGCAGAAATGCTGTGTGCCCAATTAACTACGATCTTCAACCATCCCTTGAAAACTGGGCAACTACATGAGGAATGGGAAGACGCAATGTAGTTCCCATTTTTTAAAAAAAGGAGACAGAAAGAGGCACTAAACTACAGACCAGTGTCACTGACGTGTATAGTATGCAGAATCATGGAAAACCCGCACGGTTTCATGGAAGGCCAAATCCTGTGTCACAAACCTTCTGGAGGGGTTTTTGATACAGTAAAGAAGTAAGAGACGAGAGAGAGGGGTGGGGTTTATTGCATCTTCTTGGACTGCAAGAAGCCTTCGACAAGTTCCTCACAAGAGATTAGTGCAGAAGCTAGAGGATCAGGCGCGTATAACGGGAAGGGCATTTTATGGATCAAGAATCCTGACAGGGAGGGAAAAGAGGGTTTATGGACTTAATGAGGTATCACAGTGGGGCACCTGTGACGAGCGGGGTTTCCCACAGGGGTCGGTCCCAGGACCATTGCTATTTTTGGTATATGTGAATGACATGATGGAAGGGTTTAGAATCAGAAGTGTCCTGTTCGCAGATGATGTGAAGTTAATGAAGAGAATTAATCAGTATGCGGATCAGGCAGGCCTTCAAAGAGACCTGGATAGCTGGACACGTGGTTCTAGCAACTGGCTTCTCGAAATCACACCTTGCCAAATGCAAAGTCATGGAAGATCGAGGAAGGGGAAAAGAAGTCTCGCAAACAGGAGTAGTATAGAGTAGGTGGCCAAACGACTGCAACTCGCTTCAGGAGTAAAGATCTTTGGCCGTCGTGAGTATAACACCGAAAACACGTCTCCGGACGCACGCATCAACCAGGTAACTTGCTGAGCTATGGGCGCCTGGCAAACCAGAGATTCGCATTTCGATACCTAAGTAAGGGATCTTTCAAGACACTGTACCACCGTGTACTTCAGGCCATACTGGACTGCAGCACCAGGTTGGAACTCGCACCGGATCAGGCCACGTTAAGAAAATTAGAGGAAAAGTGCAAAGGTTTGGGACAAGGTTAGTTCCAGAGTAAGGGACTAACCTATGAAGAAATGTTGAGGGAAATTGGCCTGACGGCACGGGTGACGGGAAGGATAAGGGGGAGACCTGATAACGACATACAAAATTACTGAGTGCGTAATAGGCAAGGTGGACAGAGACAAGATGTTCCAGAGCAGGGGAAAACAGAAACAAAGGGTAACTCTTGAAAGTTCAAGATCAGATGGTACAGGGATTTGAAAGCATTTCTTCAGTATAGAGTGAGGTCAGGAAGTGGAACAGTCTGGCGAGCGATGTAGTGGAGGCTGGAACCATTCATAGTCTTTAAGACGAGATATGATTAAAGCTCATGGAGCAGGGACGAGAGAGGACCTAGTAGTGATTCAGTGAAGAGTCGGGGCAGGAACTGGTCTCGTCCATGCAACTACAATTAGGTGGTACACACACAGAAGGCAGCATTTATAATTATACACCAGGGTCACTGACATGTTCTAGCACGTAAAATCCTGGAGAATTTTATGAGGAGAAGAGTGAGTGGTGCACTGGATTGGGAACTCCTGTGTTACAAACCGACTGGAGTTCTAAGATAAGGGCAATAGAAGTAAGAATTGGGAAAATTGGCCACTTAGCAAGAACTCATTTAAATTAGTTCCGTTCTAATAAATTTTCTATACGATTTAAACTAATATATTTTTTTTTTATTTATTGGTAATTGTTGAAAAAGTGACAATTTTGTTACCAAAATGAACCTTAGAATACCACCTAGCCTTAATATAATAAGCTCAGTTTAATTTAGCCTATTCAACTAATATAATTTAGATAAGTTTCATCATTTACTAGTATACAATACAACGGAGTTTTTTTTTTCCGTAAGCTGAAGAAATGATTTTTTGAGAAAATTAGTGCATTACACAAAGTTTCTTCTTACCTTGTTCTGCAAGAAGAGCCGTTGCTAAAAATCACAAGACCTTTTACCTATTCGGCACGACCATCATGTATTATATATATATACATATATATATTTATATATATATATATATAGTATATATATATTATAGATATATATATATATATATATATATATGCCAAAACAACCACTCTGAAAGAATGAGAAATTCCAAGCGCTTTCGTGACTATCACCATGTTCCTTGATAATGTGAGTAGTCACGACAGCGCTTGGAATTCTCTATTTCTTTCGAGGGTGGTTTGCATTATTCTGAAATCACCTGTTTTAATGTTATCTTCTTGCATCTATATATATATACATATTATATAATATATATATATATATATATATATATATATATTATATATATATATATATATATATATATATATATTTATATATATATATGTAGGTAGTAGGGTTGGTAGACAGCAACCCACCCAGGGAGGTTCTTACCGTTCTCTCTAAGTGAATGGAAAACGAAACCTGTAATTGTTACACGATGGTAGGATTGCTGCTGTCTTATTGCTGTCTCACAAACACTCGGGAATAACAGGTTATCTTGTACATCTACTTACACTTACGTCACACCAAAAACATTATGTTCTCGCATATATATATTTACCACACCATCTCGATTTTCTTCTATTTTCTTAATCGTTCCTGTTCTTTATTTCTTTATCTCCATGGGGAAGTGGCAAAGAATTCTTCCTCCCTTACGCATGCATGTATAATAGGTGATTAAAATTCCGGGGGGAAAAGATGCCAGTAGTACTCTTTCGCTGATAAATTACTAAATTTAAAAAGAAAAACATTTCGTTTTTCTTGCAAGTGCGAATAACACTGATGCATTTGTCCATAGAACTGAGACGTGGTTGAATCGAAAATCGTGAACATGCCTACTGAAATGTAGGGACTCAGGGTTTAATTGTTTCAAGTACACAGACTATTCGGGAAGGGGGATGCGGAGGTATTGTATATCCAAGATCGCTTGGAATTTGTTTGCATAAAAAACGGATGTTAAGATGAATCGACTATCAGAGGGGCCGCAAAAATTGAATTTTGGCGTGATTATACCGTCCCCCAAACTTAGATAGGGACCAAGGAAGCACTGTGGCAGGAAATTGGTTAGTGCCACAAGGCATGATAACATCGTATTCTAGGTTGACTTTACTATCGGGATATTGATTTGAAATTCCTTTGACTGGGAATTTAGGAATCTAACGACTTCTTTAGAGGTAGTTCAGGATTGTTTTTAAAGCAGTTATGTTATAGACCTACAGGGGAAAATAACTTCTTGACTTAGCCGGCTTCTCTGAGCATTTTCTTTTTTTATCTTTCCTCGGCCTATTGTCCCTTCAACATTAAAAATATTTGAAAAGAACAGCGGCGAAATATTTTACACTGTATTTAATGCTTCAACAGATTACGTTATGATTGTTTCGCGACATATTACTAAACTATTGCTGCTCTGTTCTTGGGAGCCGTTGTGGTATTATTGTTGATATAAAAATTAGTGTTTTTTTTCATTGAATAATGCTGGGTGACAAACTTGCCTAGTTTCTCTCCTGCCTCCACATGCTCCCAGAGGAAATTTAGTTACTGGTGGCCCAAGGGGGTCTTATCATGGCAACTGGTGTTAGAAAGCTACATTTAATCAAAATTAGCAAGTCTTGTAGTTCTGGACCTCTGAACAAAAATTCAATTTAAGTTCGGGAATTTATATCACCGATATTTAGCCTCCCGGTTCTTTTCATGCATTCATTTCGCTCACAATAATAAGCGACTTTCTTCTCATTCTTCGGACAATAATGTACACAGGAATATAATTTTTTTCTCTCGCTGCCTTTGAATTTCAACATATACAGAGGCAATTAACTCCTTAAACAGCCTTTGAATTTAGTCAGGTTTACAGAATTGTATCTAGACCAAAACTAATAAGTTTCAAATAGAACTGTTCCATTAAACCAAGATTCTCCCAGACACAATTATACCGGAAGCTTTGTAACTGTAGCGTGAAGATGACCGTTTCATTTTTGAGAATATGCTCCGACATTGGGTCAAAAACTTTCCATTTCACAGCTGGACTGGTCTGCTAGCTGATGTAATTTGTGTAAATTACTGAGCTTACTGTATAAATGGACGGAGATATGAGGCTGTCAGAGAGAGAGAGAGAGAGGGAGAAAGAGAGGAGAGACGAGAGACTAACATAAAGAGGTAAAAGAAAGTTAAAAGACTGTGAAGTCTGACATGAGGGCTTGAGACACGATTACACTGAGTGAAGTATAGAAGATATGTTAAGAAGGAAAAACTCTCTCTCCTAACTCTTCTCTCTCTCTCTCTTCAATTCTCCCCTCCTTTTATCATCAACAGCTTCTCTCTTCCCAGGCCCGCCACTCCCTCTTAACCCACCTCCACGTTCAGTCCGCTCCACCTCCCTCTCTCCCCACCTCCACTCTCTCCCACCTCCCCTCTCTCCCCACTCCACTCCAATCTCTCCCACCTCCATCCATCTCTCCCCACCTCCACTCCATCTCTCCCCGTCTCCACTCCAATCTATCCCATCTCCACTCCCTCTCTCCCCACCTCCACTCTCTCCCCACCTCCACTCTCCTCCCCACTCCACTCCCCCCCGCCATCACTCCCCATCTCCACTCCATCTCTCCCCCACCTCCACTCCCTTTACCACGCCTGCCGGTTTGAAAAAATGCAGTGATAAATTAACGCTTAGCGAGTTTTCCATAGTACTGCTAAAACCACTATATGTTACTTCTACTACTACTACTGTTCCTTCAACTGCCTACTACTGTTACATACATATACTGTCCCTTAAACTGCTACTACTGTTACAACTATGTTGCTACAACTACAGCTACTCGCTATTAGTTTTGCGGATATAACTACTACGCTATGCTATTTTACTACTACTTACTACTATCACCACATCTACACCGGCACCATTACAACTTTGATTAATACATACTCCCGCATTCTTTATATTTTCTCACTACCAATATAAAATACATTAATTCGACTATAATGCTGCTGATCAACAACAAGAGCAATAACAACAACAACAACAAAACTACTACTATCCTTGTAGTAGTAGTAGTAGTAATAATAGTTCTAGAAACAGCAACTCCCTCCCCATTCCCCTCCCTTTTTGGTGAGTTTCTAGGTATGTGGATAACAGCAGGAAGATAATGTCATACAAAAGTAGTGAGAGCTGCTCACAGGATTATTTGACTTATGGATACATATACCACTAACTTTACATCAAATCTCCCTGCAGTGCATTACAAGTTCACTGAATGATCCATGAGGGTTTATTCATGTTCACATAAATACAATATTTAATGTGCTGCCACTGTAACAAGAAAATCAACAATTCTTTGTGCATCGGAGCCTTGTAGAACATAGAAGGAACATTGAAGCAATGATAAGGGTCTAAACAAGTCGAAGAGCGAGCTGGCGGTCAGCAGCTGCTGTGGTTGGTGACGCGCCACGATCTTCAGTTACCACCACGTGGTGACGCACGCGATGCTAGTAACACCACGTGGTGACGCCGCGCCACAGATGCTAGTACCTCCACGTGGTGACGCCCGCCTCGATGCTAGCTACCACCCACGTGTGACGCCGCCACGATGCTAGTAACACCACGTGGTGGACGCCCGCCACGATGCTAGTACACCCACGTGGTGACGGCCGCCCACGATGCTAGTAACACCTCGTGGTGACGCCCGCCACGATGCTAGTTACCTCCAACCAGTGCGATGACCCGGCTATCACGATGCTAGTAAACACCACGTGGGTGACGCCGCACGATGCTAGTACCACCACGTGGTGTACGCGCCACGATTGCTAGTTACCATCCACGTGGTGACGCCGCCACGGATGCTAGTACCACCACGTGGTGGGACGCCGCCACGATGCTAGTACCACCACGTGGTGACGCGCCACGGATGGTGGTACCACCACGTGGTGACGCCCGCACGATGCTTCGTACCACCACCCCCCCTCCTTCAATCACCCTGTCCTTGTTCACCTGCTATTGAACTATTGGATAATTTTCATGTCAGAAACAAGGGAAGCCACAATATAGGAGCCCGCAAATGCCCACCTCCACCACGGGTATTTTTACCCACTGTATAGGTAATGTTCAATGTATTGTTGATTTTTTTCAAAAGTGCATTTATTTGGATTTTTTTTTTATCCTGAACATTATTATGACCGATCATTCCGAAAAGTTTACAAAAGTTTACAGGGGGACACTTGTTTTTTGACTTGTAATGGAGTGTCTTGGGTAATAATACTTCAGTTTCTGCATTAAAATGATGGTTAATGTGGCAAAAAAAAAATTAAAATCAAGTCAAGAATAATAATATTTTTTTTGCGGTACCATAAAAACTGGTATTGCCTTATTTAAAATGTAGATGGTCAATTTGCATACTTATCATTTGTGATTTCACCAATGATTTCGAGATTGCCAAATATTGATTTTTTTTGTATAAGTGTAGCCATGTCCAATTTTCACATTTTTATTTTTATAACTTTAGTTATTGGACGATCTTGATGCAAACTTTCACCACATGAGCTCAATTTGCCTAAAGTCTCTGGTAAAAAAATAATGAATAACGAGAAGGAAAAAAAAAAAAAAAAAAAAAAAAGGGCCCTTCCGCTTGAAGGCTCAGATGAGTCAGAGAGTGTTAGGAAGTATTTCTTCAGCACAGAGTTGTTAGGAAGTGGAACAGCCTGAACAAAGTGGCTGTAGTGGAGGCAGGAAACCATACCATAGTTTCAGAGAGGTATGATAAAGCTCATGGAGCAGAAGAGCGGGAGGATCCAGTTGCGGTCAGTGAAGAAGCGGAGCCAGGAGCTAATTATTCGACCTTGGCAACCAACATTAGGTGAGTATACACACACACACACACCACACACACACACAGCCGCCTTGGAGCTGGAATCGACCACCTGCAACTCAATAGGGTGAGTTCACACACACACACACACACACACAACACACACACACACACACCACACACACACACAAACACACACACACGACAACAGGCAAACTGTGCAGAGTAGGCAGCAGGGATGAGAGAAGAATAATAGTTATGTCGACGAGGAGCAGGAAGGGGAAGAAGGAGTGAGATGGAGAAGAATGATAATGGAAAGCGGAACTGCGGGGCCGAGGGGGGAAATGGAGACGGTAAAAAAAAATTGTGTATGGATAATACCGATATCATTAAAGCATGGCTCTACCAGAGTATTAGGAAGAGTCGTTCATTAGTAAGATGGGAGGGAGTGACAGTCTGCCGAGGAAGTGTAATGAGAGAGAGAGCAGGAGAGAGAGAGAAACTGGGAGAGAAAAAGATTTTGTTATTAAGAGACTGTGGACATGAGGGGTATACAGTCAAAACAAACGAGACACATGTGTCAGCATTACTAAGGTGTCTTCTGAGATAACTAAACTTCTGATTTTGAATTCCATAAAAGGTTCCACCTCACTCTCACTTCATCTCCCAGCTCCTTGGAAGAACAAGTTAAACGAAGGTACACAATATAGTAAATCTACTCCTGTCCATCATTACTATTACTACTATGTTTTACTGCTAATACAAATACCAGTATGCTATACTATTATACAATATATTACCGCCACTATAATCTCAAGCTAATGACCAACAGACGCCCGAATTACTGAGAAGCCAGGACTTCTTCCACAGTCACTTTCCACTGGGTAAATATCGAGAATGTTATAACAAGTGTAAGGATTTTGTAAGTGGCCAGCAAGGAACATTTTGATACTAAGTTTAAAGTTGATTTATCAAAATATTTACCCAACTGTTTCTTAAATATTTATAATGAATTTTCCGGATATGGTACTGTTTTCAGTGTTCTGCGTGTCTTTGTGAATATAAAATTGATTTCCATGTTTTGATTATATCTATTAATTTTGCACAAATAACTCGTACATGGAATGGAGCTTATGAGGACGTTTCGGTCTGACTTGGATCATTAACAAGTGTGTAACCAGTTAATGATCCAAGTCGGACTGAAACGTTGTCATAAGTTTTTTTTCCTTTCTATGTGCGAGTTAATTGTGTATTTCATTCACTGTGTTGTGTCTTTTTATTTTTTATATATCATTTTTTTTAATTTTCACATTGATAAAGTGCCTTGCATTTCAAATCACTTTTTTGTGCGTGTATCTATAGTTTTGAAAATCTATTTAAATTTTAATTAAATTTCGTAATAGATTTTGCTACCTCAGAAAAATATCAAGTGTAGGTTTTTAAATGTATAATCGTATTGTTAGCTTTTCAGTGACTGTTTTAGCACTGATGCCTGTCACTCTTTACAGTTTGTTTGCCTTTCTCCAGTCACTATAACCATCCTATCTCTGTCCACCTTGTCTATTCCCCGCAGTATCTTGTATGTCGTTATCATGTCTCCCCTGACCCTTCTGTCTTCCAGTGTCGTCATTCCGATTTCCTCAACCTTTCCTCGTACGACATTCCCCTGAGCTCTGGGACTAGCCTTGTTGCAAACCTTTGTACTTTCTCTAACTTCTTGACGTGCTTGACCAGGTGTGGGTTCCAGACTGGTGCTGCATACTCCAGTATAGCCCTAACATACACAGTGTACAGTGTCTTGAACGATTCCTTATTAAGGTATCAGAACGCTATTCTCAGGTTTGTCAGGCGCCCGTATGCTGCAGCAGTTACTTGGTTGATGTGTGCCTCCGGTGATGTGCTCGGTGTTATGGTCACCCCAAGGTGTGTGTGTGTGTGTGTGTGTGTGTGTGTGTGTGTGTGTGTGTGTGTGTGTGTCTTTTGTTTATATTCCTCCATTCTTTACCCTCCTCTCTCCCTTCCTCTGCTTGATCCCTGTGCTATCACTGTCAAATCACCCCTAGTCCCACATCCCTCCTTTATGTCCCATTCCATTTCCGCTGCCTCCCCTATATTTCTCTCTCCCTTGGTTTTCCACCCTCCCTCCATTATACCCACCATCCCTACTTCCTTCCCTTTCTCCTTCCATCCCTTCTTCCTTCCCTCCCGACCTCCCACCCTCTTTATCCTCCCTCTCTTCCTCCATCTTTTCATCTCTCTCTCTCCATTCTTTAGATTTTCTCATTATTCCTCTCTCTCTCTCTGGGATCGTGCATGCTCTCTCTTTCTCCCGCAGAACTCGCTCGGGACCAAATTAAGTTCCAGTGGGCGTGACTTAGTGTGAGCAGCAGGAAGACCCCATTATCAGAGGGGGATGGCATGACCCATCCACCCACCATTCCCCAACCCAAAAACAAATCCACTTGCCCACGACAAGCACGTTCACATACCCAGAGCCAACGCACACACTTAAAAAAAATCCAACTACCCACACATCTCTTACCCATGAACTCACTATAACTCTTTCAAACGAAGAGAGAAGCAAAAAGAAGTAAGAAGTCTACCAATAATCCACAAGCGCACCTGTGGCAGTGCCAAAACATGACTGAGGAGTGGCAATAAATCGTCAGTTTGAAGTGTTTATGGTGTAGATATACCCGGCAGGAGGGCGATTAACCACCCGCGTATAATTGTGAAGGAATTCGTCAGTGTGGCAGTACCACTATAGGCTCTGAAGCTGATGTGTCGTGTGCCTTCGTTCTCTCGATACAGGCATATGACCTTATCGAGAAGTGTAACTCATAAACATATGTGCAAACATGTGTTCATACATATTTACACGACACCATTAACCCCATTAAGAAAATTTATACTCCTTAATTATATTTTTTTTTGATAGCAGACAGATCTTATGATCGAGTCGTCATCCATCGCAACGAAATATCCGCACCCAGACCAGGAAGTGCAGTGTTGTTCAAACTACAAAAATCTGAACATGAGTAATTGGATTCCTTTAATTCTTTCATAAATATTACCGTGATTACAGTCTGTATCTCCAAAGTCACTTGTATCCACTAACTCCTATCCGGCTGATATGCCGGCTGAGGAGAAAGCCTATTCTACCAAAATTTTATTGTTCCCATGCGTTTTTTTTCACAGGTTCTCTACACCACCTGTCCACTACAGACTTATGTCACTGCTTACCAAAAATATCTTGATACCTAATTATCTTCATAACGAAACTACCTTAATTAACAACCCCTCTTTAGTACCTACCCGTCATCTTCTAATTTCGTAAATCGTTTACTCTACACTGATATAAATATCACACACTGATCTCAGGCATGACATATCCTCTGCCTTCAGCCTCCTCATTGTCGTCTTTTCTGTCTCTATTCCTCTATTAACATACGTCAGTTATCCACATTCTGAACCTTCTTAAAATATCCAGCGATTTCATCCGATTAGTTTCTCACCATATTTTTCTAAATAAATTGTTTATTTAATTTTCTTCAGCACATTTTTGTCCTGATGATCATATAGTTCTCCTTCTCTTGGTGGTTTATGTTGTAAAAATGCTTTAAATGATATATATGGTATTTTGTTTTATTAATTTCTCCTCACTTTCATGTCATCATTACACAACTCAGTGCTCTTCCTTGCAGAACACACACACACACGCGCGCGCACACACACACACACACACGCACACACACACATACACACACACACACACTCACGCACGCACGCACACGCACACATACATGCATGTAGTTGAGGCAGGAACCATATATAGCTTTAAGACGAGGTATGACAAAGTTCAGGAAGCAGAGAAAGTGAGGACCTAGAAACGATCAGTGAAGAGGCGGGGCCATGAGCTGAGTCTCGACCCCTGCAACCACAATAAGGTGAGTACAATTAGGTTAGTACACACACACACACACACACACACACACGCACACACACACACACACACACACACACACACACACACACACACACACGCACATACACATACACACACACACATACACTCACAGACACACACACACACACACACACATACACATACACACACACACATACACTCACACACACACACACACACACACATGTTCAACACACACATGTTCAACACACACACTTGTTCAACCTTTGGACGAAGACCTACTTCGACTAGTGGATGGTACCACTATGACCCCGCCTCTGCCTGCTTCACCTCACTACAGTATATATGCCACGTCTACGGCCCTATGCTGTACATTCTACAAGATTGATGGACTGAACACATCGACTCCAGGCTGAGGGACTGATTACCTCATACTCCTCCTCACCTTACGCCTTCCTCTTTGTATTGGACTGATGAAGCCACTGTGTGGCGAAACGTTTCCTGAATAAAGATTCCCATATGCTGCATAAGTGTCTCAATCTTCAACTTGTCGGTTTTTCAAACCATTCATCACACCCACACATACATAGCTTTAAGAAGAGGTATGATACGGCTCTCGGAGCAATGAGAGAGCTGACGTAGTAGCGACTAGCGAAGAAGCAGAACCAGGAGCCATGACTCGACCCTGCAACCACGTATTCCTGAGTACATACACACAGGCACACACACATACATCCCCATAAACTCACACACACATACACATCAGGAAGAAAACCGTCAAAGACCAGGTAATCAAGCTGAAGAAGGAAGGATGGGAGCTTACAACAAACGACCATGAAGTATGTGAGGAGCTTAACATGAGACTCAAAGAAATATTCACAGTGGATACAGAGAGGACTCCAGAAAGACGGAGAGATGGGGTACACCAACAAGGATTCAGAGACGGGAAATCCTGTGTCTAGGTGACAGCAGAAAGACAAGTGGTCATAACAACTTGTCGTGTTCATAACTTGTTGTGTTCATAACAACTTATATTCATAACAACTTGATGTGTTCATAACTTGTTGTGTTCATAACTTGTGTTCATAACAGCTTGGGTTCATAATAACTTGTGTTCACAACTTGTGTTGATAACTTGTGTTCATAACAGCTTGTTGTGTTCATAACAACTTGTTGTGTCCATAACTTGTTGTGTTCATAATAACTTGTTGTGTTCATAATAACTTATTGTGTTCATAACAACTTGTGTTCATAACAACTTGTTGCATTCATAACTTGTTGTGTTCATAATAACTTGTGTTCATAACAACTTGTGGTGTTCATAACTTGTTGCGTTAATAACAACTTGTTGTGTTCATAACTTGTGTTCATAACTTGTGTTCATAACAACTTGTGTTCATATTAACTTGCTGTGTTCACAACTTGTGTTCACAACAACTTGTTGTGTTCATAACAACTTGTTGTGTTTACAATAACTTGTTGTGTTCATAACTTGTTGTGTTCACAGTAACTTGTCGTGTTCATAACAACTTGTTGTGTTCATAACAACTTGTTGTGTTCACAAAAACTTGTTGTGTTCATAACTTGTTGTGTTCATAACAACTTGTGTTCATAATAACTTGTTGTGTTCACAACAATTTGTTGTGTTCATAACAACTTGTTGTGTTCATAATAACTTGTTGTGTTCACAACAACTTGTGCTCATAACAACTTGTTGTGTTCATAATTTGTTGTGTTTACAATAACTTGTTGTGTTCATAACTTGTTGTGTTCACAATATCTTGTTGTGTTCATAACTTGTTGTGTTCATAATAACTTGTTGTGTTCACACTAACTTGTTGTGTTCATAACTTGTTGTGTTCACAATAACATGTGTTCATAACTTGTTGTGTTCATAACTTGTGTTCACAACAACTTTTTGTGTTTATAACTTGTTATGTTCATAATAACTGGTTGTGTTCACAACAACTTGTTGTGTTCATAAGAACTTGTTGTGTTCATAATAACTTGTTGTGTTTACAATAACTTGCTGTGTTCATAACTTGTTGTGTTCACAATAACTTGTGTTCATAACTTGTTGTGTTCATAACTTGTGTTCATAACAGCTTGGGTTCATAATAACTTGTGTTCATAACTTTTGTTGATAACAGCTTGGGTTCATAATAACTTGTGTTCACAACTTGTGTTGATAACCTTTTGTTCATAACAACTTGTTGTGTCCATAACTTGTTGTGTTCATAATAACTTGCTGTGTTCATAATAACTTATTGTGTTCATAACTTGTTGTGTTCATAACAACTTGTTGTGTTCATAACTTGTTGTGTTAATAATAAATTGTGTTCATAACAACTTGTTGCGTTCATAACAACTTGTTGTGTTCATAACTTGTTGTGTTTATAACTTGTTGTGTTCATAACAACTTGTGTTCATAATAACTTGTTGTGTTCACAACTTGTGTTCACAAGAACTTGTTGAGTTCATGACAACTTGTTGTGTTCATAACTTGTTGCGTTCATAACAACTTGTTGTGTTCATAACTTGTGTTCATAACTTGTTGTGTTCATAACTTGCTGTGTTCATAATAACTTGTGTTCACAAAAACTTGTTGTGTTCATAACAACTTGTTGTATTCACAATAACTTGTTGTGTTCATAACTTGTTGTGTTCTAAATTTGTAATAACAACTTGTGTTCATTTTT
>NC_069465.1:13619320-13660715 GCF_026875155.1 Cherax quadricarinatus
AGGAAGATGTGCGAAGTTAGTAAAAGTATTATCCAGAGAAATGAAGAAGGTTGTTGAGGTAGTTCGGACATTTAGAGAGGGGTGGAAACAAAATAGAAGGACTAGAAGGGTGTATAAATTAGTAGTGGAGGGAAGGCGGGGCAAGGGTCACCTTTGCAAAGGTTTGGAGGAGTTCGTAAAGGAGGTATTGTGTGCGTGGCAGGCTTGTGAAGTGTGTTAGATAGGAGTTGTGGAGGCAAATGGTTTTTGAGATTTGATTGCCTGTTGGAGTGTGAGCAAGGCAATATTTTGTGAAGAGATTCAGCAAAACTTGTTACCCTAACTTGAGTCCTGGAGCCAGGAAGTACAATACCAGCATTCTGAAAGAAAGGTGGGGATATCTGCAGATTGGAGGAGCATCTGAACTGTAGTGTCGGCGCCCTTCTGGTTACACACTGACGGAGCGAGTGATGATGAAACTGTTTCTTTTCGGGTGACCCTACCTCGGTGGGAGGCCGCCAGTATCTTGATAATAATAATAATAATAATAATAATAATAATAATAATAATAATAATAATAAGAATAAGAAGAAGAAGAAGAGTACCAATAATAATAAGAAGAATAGTCACATAAAATAAAATAATAACACTACATAACTAATTCACTATATAATCGAGAATGTTAATTTCAGTTCTGAAGTCAGAATTAACCAAACACGAAAGAAATTTTAATTACACAAAACATTGGAATTATATTATTTTTCTTATTTTGGGTAATGAAGACGAATTAGCAACAATTGAGCTGTTTACATATATGTCGAAAAATTAGAAACTTTTGCAACATTTGGAAATCTTCGTCAACGTTTGGAAATTTTCGTCAACGTTTGGAAATCTTCGTCAACGTTTGGAAATCTTCGTCAACGTTTGGAAATCTTCGTCAACGTTTGGAAATCTTCGTCAACGTTTGCAAATCTTCGTCAACGTTTGGAAATCTTCGTCAACGTTTGGAAATCTTCGTCAACGTTTGGAAATCTTCGTCAACGTTTGGAAATCTTCGTCAACGTTTGGAAATCATCGTCAACGTTTGGAAATCTTCGTCAACGTTTGGAAATCTTCGTCAACGTTTGGAAATCGTCGTCAACGTTTGGAAATCTTCGTCAACGTTTGGAAATCATCGTCAACGTTTGGAAATCTTCGTCAACGTTCGAAAATCTTCGCTAACGTTCGAAAATCTTCGTCAACGTTCGAGAAATCTTCGCCAACAAGTGGCTTCGTCAGTCAGGAACAGAGATCAGTGGTGGAAGATGAGAATGAGTTTGAGGTAATTAGTTCCTCAGCTTTGGAGTCGACGTGTTTAGTCCCCCATTCTTGAGAAAATTTCGCATATGAGGGGAAATTGGATTATACACTGCGAGCAGGTGACATAAGAAGTAGGAGGTGGAATCCCCAAGGGAAAAATTCCAGTAGCGCAAGCAGGTCACGCCTGTAAGTTAGGCAAGCTTTGGGATGAATTCCTTGAACTCACCTGACTGACTGACTGGATACTGGTTTGGGTTGCGACACACCTAAGAAGCGCTGAGGAAGTAAATAGAAATTATTGCATTTGGTAGTAGAGGTTGAAGTGTTCACATTGTGGGTCCAGCACGGCTTCTACTAGATTCCAGTTCGGCTATTAGACGGCTTAAACGCATCCCCGTTGTTTCCTCGAACACGACCTCAGCAAGAAATGAATTAGGCTTTAGCTCTTTCCCATCAGGGCTCCAACGCGGCCGTGTACTTTCACAAACAGGTCTCCAAATGTCTTAAACATAGCTCTAAGACGGCCCATCAGCTATACTTCATCTCTAGAGTGCATTCATCAAAGAGCAGTTTCAATGCACTGCAATACACTTTGAGTACACTTTAATTATGGTTATAGTGACTGGAGAAAGGCAATTTTAAACTGTAAAGAGTGACAGGCATCAGTGCTAAAACAGTCACTGAAAAGCTAACAATACGATAATACATTTAAAAACCTACACTTGATATTTTTCTGAGGTAGCAAAATCTATTACGAAATTTAATTAAAATTTAAATATATTTTCAAAAATATAAGATACACGCACAAAAAAAGTGATTTGAAAGGCAGGTACTTCAGCAATGTGAAAATTAAAAAAAAATGATAGATAAAAAATAAAAAGGCACAATAGAGTATATGGAACAATACACAAATAACTCGCACATAGAAAGGAAAAACTTATGACAAAAGTTTCGTCCAACTTGGATCATTAACTGGTTACACACTTGTTAAAGATCCAAGTCAGAAACGAAACGTCCTCATAAAGCTCCATTCCCTGTCGAGTTTTTGTGCAAAATAGATATAATCAAAACATGGACATCAATTTTATATTCACAAAGACACGCAAAAACACTAAAAACACAAACCAACCCAAAAAATTTTCCATTATAAATATTTAAGAAAAAAATTTGGGGGGTAAAATTTTTCAAAAAAATCAAACTTTAAATTTAGAAATAAAAAAATGGTCTTTGGGTTGGCATTACAAATTAAATTACATTTGTTAAACATTTCGAAAATTTCCCCAAAGGGAAAGTGACTGTGGAAGAGTCTGGTTCCCGAAAAAAGGGACGTCTTTTGGTCATAGCTTGAGATTATGAGTGGGGGGGAATAGTATTTGTAGTAGTAACAGTAAAAGTTTTTTTTAATTAGCAGAATAACGTAGTAGTAAAAGTAATGAGGGGTAGGAGTAGAATTCCCTTTTCGGGTTTCCTTCGCAAACTTGTTTTCCCAAAGGAGCTGGGAGATGAAGTGGAGGTGAGGTGAGAACCTTTTATGATTAAAGGAGTTTATTTTTTTCTCAGAAGACACCCAAAAGTATGTCTGACACTTGTTCTCGGTTGTTTTTACTTTTATACCCCCAGGGTTCCACTTTTTAAAAAAAAATTTTTTCCCTCCAGTTTTTTTCTTCTCTCCTCCTCTCTCTCTCTTCTTTCATTACACTTCCTCGCAGGGGCTGTCACTCCCCTCCCCTCTTACTAATGAACGACTCTTTCCCAATACCCTGGAAGAGCCAGTTAAATTTTTTTTTTAATCGGTATTATCCATACACCCTTTTTTTTTTCCGTCTCCTTTTTTCCCCCTCGCCCCCCTGTTTTGCTTCCATTATTTTTTTCTCCCTCTCCCCCTCTTCCCCTTTCCTTTCCTCGTCACATTACTTTTTTCTTTTCCCCTGCTGCCCCACTCTGCACAGTTGCCTGTAAATTTTTGGGGTGTGTTAAGTTTTGTGTGTGTGTGTGTGTGTGTGTGTTTTGGGGTGTTTTTTGTGTGTGTGGTTGTGTGTGTGTGTGTGTGGGTTTTGTGTACTCACCTATTTAGGTTGCAGGGGGGCGATTCCAACTCCAAACTCTTGTGTGTGTTTCTGTGTGTGTGTGGTGGGTGTGTGGGATACTCACCTAATTGGGTTTGCGGGGGCGAAAATTTAGTCCCGGCCCCCCTTCTTCACTGACCGCTACTGGAAACCTCCCTCTCCTGCCCCCTTTACTTTATCATACCTTTGTCTTTAAACTATGTTGGTTCCTGCCTCCACTACATCCTTTGTCAGGCTGTTTCCCTTTCCCAACAACTTGTGGGTGAAGAAATACTTTCCCAACCTCCCCCTCTGACTCATCTGAGCCCTTTAACTTCAAAATGTCTCTGTCCAACCCAAAACATTTCCCCGCAGTATTTTGTATTGTGTTTGTAAATGTTGTGTTTTGTTTCGTGTGTGTCTTATGTGTGGGGTGTGTGCGTGTGGGGTGTTTTTTTTGTGTGTGTGGGGGTGTGTGTGTGTTTTGTTGCGGGGTGTGTTGTGTGTGTGGTGCGTTTTGGGTGTGTATGTTGTGGTTTTGTGTGTGTGGTTTTGTTGTGTGTGTGTGGTGGTGTGAAATTTTGGTGTGTTGTGTGTGTATGGTGTGGTGTGTGTGTGTGTTTTGTGTGTGTTGTGTGCGTGTGTGTGTGTGTGTGTTTTGCGGTTTTTTGGGGGGGGTGTGTAAGTGGTGTGTGTGTGTGTGTGTGTGGGTGTGTTGTGTGTGTGTGTTTTGTGGTGTGTGTGTCTGTCCTGTGTGTGGGCTTTTGTTTTTATTCCTCCATTCCCTTTTCCCCCCTCTCTCCCTCCCCCCCTGCTTTTTTCCCCGTGCTATAAATGTCAATTCACCCCTAGTCTCAATCCCTCCTTATGGGCCCATTCCCTTTCTGCCCGCCTCCCTATATTTTTTTTTCCCTTGGTTTTTTCCATCCCCCCTCCATTATTCCCACCATCCCTCCCTTTCCCCTTTTCCCTTTCCCCCTTCCAAACCCCCTTTTTCCTTCCCCCCCACCTTCCCACCCCCCCTTTAAACCCCCCCTCTTTCCCCCTCTTTTATCTCTCTCCTTTTTCCCCTTCCCTTTTGATTTTCTCATTATTCCTCTCTCTCCCCCTCTGGGAACGTTCATGCTCCTCTCTCGCTTTTTCTTTCTCTTTCGTTTAATCACTCCCCCCAGACCCCGCTCGGGACCAAATTAAGTTCCCGTGGCGTGACTTAGTGTGAGCAGCAGGAAGACCCCATTATCAGAGGGGGGTGGCATGACCCATCCACCCACCATTCCCCAACCCAAAAACAAATCCACTTGCCCACGACAAGCACGTTCACACACCCCGAGCCAACGCACACACTTAAAAAAAATCCAACTACCCATACATCTCTTACCCATGAACTCACTATAACTCTTTCAAACGAAGAAAGAAGCAAAAAGAAGTAAGAAGTCTACCAATAATCCACAAGCGCACCTGTGGCAGTGCCAAAACATGACTGAGGAGTGGCAATAAATCGTCAGTTTGAAGTGTTTATGGTGTAGATATACCCGGCAGATATACCCGCGTATAATTGTGAAGGAATTCGTCAGTGTGGCAGTACCACTATAGGCTCTGAAGCTGATGTGTCGTGTGCCTTCGTTCTCTCGATACAAGCATATGACCTTATCGAGAAGTGTAACTCATAAACATATGTGCAAACACGTGTTCATACATATTTACACGACACCATTAACCCCATTAAGAAAATTTATACTCCTTAATTATATTTTTTTATAGCAGACAGATCTCATGATCGAGTCGTCATCCATCGCAACGAAATATCCGCACCCAGACCAGGAAGTGCAGTGTTGTTCAAACTACAAAAATCTGAACATGAGTAATTGGATTCCTTTAATTCTTTCATAAATATTACCGTGATTACAGTCTGTATGTCCAAAGTCACTTGTATCCACTAACTCCTATCCGGCTGATATGCCGGCTGAGGAGAAAGCCCTATTCTACCAAAATTTTATTGTTCCCATGCGTTTTTTTTTTCACAGGTTCTCTACACCACCTGTCCACTACAGACTTATGTCACTGCTTAACCAAAATATCTTGATACCTAATTTCTTCATAACGAAACTACCTTAATTAACAACCCCTCTTTAGTACCTACCCTTCATCTTCTAATTTCGTCAATCGTTTACTCTACACTGATATAAATATCACACACTGATCTCAGACATGACATATCCTCTGCCTTCAGCCTCCTCATTGTCGTCTTTTCTGTCTCTATTCCTCTATTAACATACGTCAGTTATTCCACATTCTGAACCTTCTTAAAATATCCAGCGATTTCATCCGATTAGTTTCTCACCATATTTTTCTAAATAAATTGTTTATTTAATTTTCTTCAGCACATTTTTGTCCTGATGATCATATAGTTCCCCTTCTCTTGGTGGTTTATGTTGTAAAAATACTTTAAATGATATATATGGTATTTTGTTTTATTAATTTCCCCTCACTTTCATGTCATCATTACACAACTCAGTGCTCTTCCTGCTGCAGAGACACACACACACCACACACACACAAGTCACACACACACACAACCACAACAACACACACACACTTGACACTGCACGCACCACACCACACATACATATGTAGTTGAGGCAGGAACCATACATAGCTTTAAAGACGAGGTATGCCAAAGTTTCAGGAAGCTAGAGAAAGTGAGGACCTAGAAACATCATTGAAGAGGCGGGGGGCCATGAATCTGAGTTTCGACCCCTGCAACCACAATTAGTGATTACAATTATGGTTTAGTACACACACACACACACACACACACACACACACACACACGACACACACACACACACACACACACACACACTCACACACATACACACAACACACACATACTCACTCACACTCACACACTACACAACAAGTTCAACTCACACAATGTTTCAACACATACACTTGTTCAAACCTTGACGTAAGACCTTCTTCAACTAGTGGATGTTCAACTATGACCCCGCCTCCGCCTTGCTTCACCTCACCCTCACTACAGTTATAATAAGCCACGTCTACGGCCCTATGCTGGTACATTCTACAGACTGATGGACTGAAACAAATCGACTCCAGGCTGAGGGACTTGAGAGATTTACCGTGGTCATAACTCCTACTCACCTACGGCCTTCCCTCTTCTTTTATTGGACCTGATGAAGCCAACTGTGTGCGGCGAAACGTTTCCTTAATAAAGATTCCCGATATGACTGCAATAATTGTCGTCCAAATCTTCAACTTCGGTTTTTCAAGACCATTCTTCACACCCACACCATACATAGCTTGTGAGAAGGAGATATGATACGGCTCTCGGAGCAATGAGAGAGCTGAATTTGTAGTGATCTAGCGAATAAGCAGGGAACAAGCGCATGAACTCGACCCTGCAAGGATCCACTTATTCCTGAGGAGCCATACACATACAGGCGCACACCACATGACAATCACCATAAACTCACAAACTACATACACAATCAGGAAGAAAACACGTCAAAGACCGTAATCAGGCTGAAAGAAGGAAGTGATTGGAAGCTTACTACACACGACCATGAAGTATGTGAGGAGCTTTAAATTTTACTCACAAGACTTCGCGCGTGTTACTGAGCTCTAATGGCATAGTATTCTCTAGGAAAATTTCTTAGACCTATTTCCTCTTTCTTAGTGTTACGTACTAGATAGACGCAGGATAACTACGGAGTCTTTGGTGCATAACAACAAGTCCAGAACGTACTAAGGACGGGCAGGATAACTCGGGAGTCTGTAGTATAAACATCATGTTCATACCGTACTAGACTGCAGGATAACCTCGGGAGTCTCTGCATAACAACATGTTCATAACGTACTAGACGGCAGGATAACCTCGGGAGTCTGTGCATAACAACATGTTCATAACGTACTAGACGGCAGGATAACCTCGGCAGTCTGTGCATAACAACATGTTCATAACGTACTAGACGGCAGGATAACCTCGGCAGTCTGTGCATAACAACATGTCCATAACGTACTAGACGGCAGGATAACCTCGGGAGTCTGTGCATAACAACATGTTCATAACGTACTAGACGGCAGGATAACCTCGGGAGTCTGTGTATAACAACATGTTCATAACGTACTAGACGGCAGGATAACCTCGGGAGTCTGTGTATAACAACATGTTCATAACGTACTAGACGGCAGGATAACCTCGGGAGTCTGTGTATAACAACATGTCCATAACGTACTAGACGGCAGGATAACCTCGGGAGTCTGTGTATAACAACATGTTCATAACGTACTAGACGGCAGGATAACCTCGGGAGTCTGTGTATAACAACATGTCCATAACGTACTCATTGGCGTGACTGACTGACTGGAATTCATTAGTCAATTGTGATGAGTGGACAGTATGCCACCAACATAGAGCTCAGAGCAGTAAGGAGACAGTGGCTGTCTGTTTCATTATAACCACCTAAATAACCTGTCGTTTTGTCATTAATATTGGAAATTTTATCAGAGTATAGAATTTTCGTTTTCTTATTAGTGAATGGACGACCAAGCTTCCAGTTCCTCTAATTCTAAATGAACTATAGGGATTACCTCATACAACAACAACAACAATAACAATAACATAATAATAATAATAATAATAATAATAATAATAATAATAATAATAATAAAAATGTTTTTATTGAAAATAATAATGAATCATCCGTCTAATATTTCAGACAATATTGAATGACCTTTAGATTAAAAATTTGTAGTAATAGAGAGAATAATATTTAATATATTTATTAATTAATAGATAAGTACAGTATATATGGAGTTAACATCACACATGTGACTCGGACTTTCTCTGCTCCTGATACTTGCATATGTGGCTTTAACCAACACTCTACCCACATTACGGATGTGCTGGTCACATGTGAATTGAGAGAGAGAGAGAGAGAGAGAGAGAGGGTAGGATGTGTTATGAGAGTGTGTGAGTGAGGAGAAGAGAGAGAGGAGGTGAGAGTGAAGAGATGAGGAGTGAGTGAGTGTGTGTGAAGGTGAGTGTGAGAGTGAGTGAGTGAGAGAGTGAAAGGAGGTGCTGTGGGTGAGTGTGTGTATCCGTGAGAGGGTGAGCGAGAGTGGTTGAGAGTGAGATGGAAGTGGTGAGTGTGAGAGAGAGAGGAGAAGGAGGTGAGAGAGGAGAGAGAGATGGGAGAGATCGAGAGAGAGGGAGAGAGAGAAGAGAAGGAGTGAGAGACGAGAGAGAAGAGAGAGACGGGAGAGAGAGAGAAGGAGAGGAGAGAGGGAGAGAGAGAGAGAGGAGGAGAGAGTGAGAGAGGAGGGAGAGAGAGGGAGAGAAGGAGAGAGTGGAGGAGAGAGATGACGGAGAAGAGAGAGAGAGAGACAGGAGATGAGAGAAGAGAGGGAGAGATGGAGAGAGAGAGAGATGGAGAGAGAGTGAGAGAGAGAGAGAGAGAGAGACGACGAGGAGAGAGAGAGAGAGAGAGAAGGAGAGAGAGGAGGAGAGAAGAGAGAGAACGATGAGAGAGAGAGAGAGAGAGAGAGATGAGTGAGAGATGAGAGAGAGAGAGGAGGAAGAGAGGTGAGAGAGAGAGGAGACGATGAGAGAGAGAAGGAGGAGAGAGAAGTGAGAGAGAGATGGGGAGAGATGAAGCGGAGAGAGAGAGGAGAGCAGAGAGAGGAGAGAGAAGAAGAGAAAAACCATATCTACGATAACTAGTAAAATATTATCATTGTAGCTCACCAACCCCGCCAGAGCAATTTTAATTGTGGTATTTACAAATTATACGTCATCTTAATTATTAAAATTAATAATAATTTTTCAGAATTATTGTCATCTATATAATCTCTCCATCAATGACTAATTAAATTTTTTTTAGACCTGTTGTAAATTTCATTAATAATAATTAAGGAAATGTGTGTACTGAATTCTCGTTGATTGCAAGGTCAGTGTGACCTACACCGGTATTAAATGAACAGCCTTCCTAACGATCTCTCACTTGACTAATTTCTGAAAATTAGAGTGTGTGTGTTTTCTGAGAGAGAGACAGACACAGAAGACAGACAAAGATAGCGAAGAGAGAGCGAGGAGAGAGGGGGGAGGAAGAGAGAGAGAGAGAGAGACAATGAGGAGAGAGAGAGAGAGAGAGAGGGAGGAGAGAGAGAGAGATGTGGGAGAGAGAGAGAGAGTGATTGAGTGAGGGGGGGGGGGTGGGTATTGAAGGAAAAAAACTCATTTTCTTCAAAGGAAGAGGAAAACTTCATCTGTTTTATTTTCTCCTAATGGGTCTCGTGGTTCGATTTATGGGGAAAATGCCTGCAAGTTCTTCCTGGTTATGGTGGTTATAGGTGTAGGTGGGGGTTATTGTGGTGGTGGTGGTGGGGTTAGTGTGGTGGAGGGTGAGGTTTATTGTGGTGGTGGTTGTTGGGGTTAGTGTGGTGGAGGGGGGTGGGTTATTGTGGTGGAGGGTGGTTGGTTGTGGCTAGTGTGGTGTAGGGGGGGTTATTGTAGTGGTGATGGCTCGATACTACCATTGATTAATGTTAGAGTCACTTACTCGCTGGGGAGGAAAGAGGAAGGGAACACAGGGAGATGAACAATGGGGGACCTGCTTTAAGTTATGGAGAGACTGAGGTTAAAATATCTGTTTACGTATCATCAGACACATGTTCAACACTGAGTATCTTTATGAAAGGAGACGTTTCGCCTCTCTGGGATAAAGAGAGAAATATACTTTCACTTGACTTTCCTGTCTACTAGACTTCTCGCCTCACCTTTTCACCTGACTTTACATGACTTTCTCCGGTTAGAGAGGGATATTTCTACACTCCCTTCTAAGCCATGGCTTATTTTTTGATAATGACCAACTTCCAACTAGTGGGTTCAGTTGCACCTTCCTCTGTCTCAGCAGATTTAATTCTCATTCTATTGCTCGGATACAGACTGATCAGTGCTGAGGAACTGAACGGCTATCAAGACAGAATCACTGAACGCCATCTATGAAGACAGAAGCACTTGAACCATCCATCTTTCAAGAGAAGCAAATGAATATCCATCTGGTCAAACCACAGAAGCACTGAACCACTATCTATCAGACATACTGAACACCTCAAAATTACTTCCCACCCATTCCAAATTCTCACTATGCAAAAATGGCCTCTGATAACAGAGTGAAAAGGAATGCTGTATAGCGAAACGCTTCGTCAATTAAAAGCACACAAGGTGGATACCTGCACACGTCTCTCATTCATCAACGTGTCGGTGTTGTTGTACCATTAATGATAGCTCCAGGCTCATTCAATTCTAATATATTGAGTTTTCCCTTGCGCTTTTATCTTGCACTTGCGCTGCAAGTGCAAGACACTGGACGTTGTCGTGATCAGTCTAGAGCCAGCAGCAATTCCCCAACTTTCATGCATCTTCCTTACACTAACAGTTTTGCAGGGCAGGCATTCCGTTGCCGCCACCCACTGAAAAGGTGCATATTATGACAATGATCTATGTCATGTATCAAAACACACCATATTCAAAGCACAGGCAGAGAAAACAGATTTTCATTAATTATTTACTCAAACGCCACATAAAATTCAAGAGACCATTGACTTGTGCTCGCGTCCTCCAACAAGTTCAAACTTACATAAGCAACCATTTACACTTGTAATGGTCAGATTGAACCATTTAACAAGTGAGACTTGTAATGATCCAAGTTCGGCCAAAACGTCGTCATAAGCTCTCTCTCTATGATCAGGTTTGTGTATTGTTGCAGTCACGGTATTATTGCGGCCTTGCGTGTTTTAGCCAAAATTGCCCTTCTTGACTTAACGGCCACATTTTCTATCATTATGGAATCAGACTTGTATAGTCCTGGTTCAAATGTTTAAATGACACTGAATCTAAAAAAACAGTATTCATTAAAAATTCTTTTCATCTCGAAGGTTAGATTCTAACCATTGAGAATTATTCAAGTCTCTCACATGAACAAGAAATTATTGGAAAAAATCTCTTAACATACTAATAATAAATGTTTATTCTTTCCAAAGCTTACATATATGATTTACATATTATTTAAAATATTAATTACAAGGATAGGCCTTAGCATGCCCAGGTATTTATACCTTTCAAGTAGAAAAAAAGGATGGACGATTTCACAAGTGAACAGAAAAAAAAAAAATTCTGAATATCACATGTGAACAACAAATGATTTTAATTCATCTCAAGAAGGAAGAATGATTTGTTCATCCCAAGAATGAAGAAATATTTGTATCATCCAAGAACGAAGAATGATATTGTATTCTCCAAGAACGAAGAATTATTTGTATTCATCCAAGAACGATGAATGATTTGAACATCCAAAAACAAGAAATCATTTGGAATAATTATCGGCTTATTATTATATATTTACAAAAATTTTACTTCCAGGATTGTAACACAGTGCTATAAAAACTATATTATTCAGACGGGTGAGCTGCGATATCATAAAACTATCCGAACGGCTATGTAGCAGGAACTACAATACACAGGCGGTACAACATCATCATGAAAAATTTAATGTTCTTTGGTCCTACGGACATGCATAAACCATGTGCATCCTGGAACCATGGTGCATCCTGAACCATGGATGCATCCTGAACCATGGTGTTCTTAACCATGGCGTATCTTAACCATGTACTCGTTAACCATGGTACACCCTTAACCATGGTACATCATTAACCATGAGTAACATCCTTAACCATGGTACATCCTTAACCATGGTATATCCTTAACCATGGGACATCCTTAACCATGGTATATCATTGACTATAGTACATATTTAACCATGGTATATCCTACACTATATCGCATCTTACACCTCGTCCTACACTATTGTATATCCTATACCTGATCCTACACTGCAGTACATAATAAAATACTTCCTACTCTACAATACATACTTCACTATAGTACATCTATACTACATCTAACAACACAATACATCCTTAACCCAATTTCATCCTATATTCTGGTACATCCTATACTCTAAGATATTACTCTAAGATATTACTAAGTTCCCTTGAAGTCCGAAACACTTGGCGACGGAATTCACAAAGTGGAGAAGCTATTTCCCTACCGAAGCGTCACAATGTATATCAATTACGAAGGTATGGGATTCCACTGAGGCGTATTTCTGAGACCTCGAGTTTTCCTGCGCGTTGTGCAACCCCTAACCAACACATGCAAGAATTTCACACGTCAGCAGAAAATCAATCACAACATAAACACTTAAGCGGTGTGAGTGGCGAGGCTTGGTAACGTCGATGACGGTGGTGATATTTGCTTTCTAGGCCGTACCCCAAAACGCGTTTCCAAACCTTACGTTGCACGGGTAGAGGCCGCGGGGAGGAGCTTTTGGAATTGGCGCGGCGGGGAGAGGCAGAGTGATGCTGGGAGTAGCACAGTTAGGAACGAAGGAAGTGGGAACGGGGTAAACACCAGGGGATGCGCGGGGAGAGGCTAGAAGAGAGGTGGAGGGAAAGTCCCTCAAAGAGTTGGAGGATAGACGTGGGGAAATGACAGAGAAAGACCCCGGGAAGACATAGAGGAGCGTGGGTAAGAGCATGGGGAAAGGAGCATGGGTTGAGGCATTGGAGAACTTGGGAGAGGCATTGAGGGCTTTAGAAGGTAATGGCAGGACTTAGGGAGGGGCGTGAAGAGAGGCCCTGGAAGGCATTGGAGTGGCATACGGAGGAGGGGGAAAAAGCCATGGAGAGAATTTTAAATTTAATTGTTAAAGTTAATGATATTATTCCAATCATGGATGAAACCCTCAACCCCCAGAAGTTCTACAGCACTGGAAAATGGAAAGTAATCAGGTTTGGTCCTGAAAAAGGGACAAGTTACTGCAGTTCCTCAGATCAAGAGCCCTTCACTGACTTCAGGTACCTCTTGAATGGATTAGTTTAGCTGGTACCCATCAAGGAGGAGGGACAGTCCTGCCATGCGAAGAGCTGTTATTCCAGGAAATTACTCCTGGCCTTTCCTCTCCATAGATCAAGACCAACTACCTCTAATTTTCCTAAGTGCTGCATGACCCATACGATTTTAGCGTTTCACCGTGAACTCAGTAATAATGGTCAACACACTCCTTCAACAACGCATTCTTGAAAAAGGGTTTCAAACGACAATGCTCAATAGAAAAAATGACTCTACAGGAAATTATAAAAATCTCTGTAATTATACCTATGACAAGAAGCAGGGCTGCAGGTAGAACTGTAGTTGAAGTTTAAAGCAAAATATTGAGGGAGTGGAGACAAGGTTTAACAGCTTTTGAAACATAACGTAAAAAGGCTTCACACTCACACAAGCTGAACCACCTTAACCTGAGCAGTTGAGTGAGAAACGTTGACAAGGAGTTAAGGTAAACACGCAAGACAGTTGAATACACGCTAGTAAATAGGTAATTAACTTCACTAAAACTTGACACATTTGGAGTTCCCAGCAGTAAGAGAGACTTGCAGGTTTTCAAAAAAGGGCTGACTCACACACTGAACAAGGAGTGTACAAGTCACTGAAAAAAAACTTCACGACCACCCTTGTACCCAGGCACCCCTTCCCCTTCCCTCTGTAAACGGCGATTCAATTGTAATTACTTTCATAAACGGTAGAAATAACATAAATTACCGGAAAAATATAAGTAGATATAAAAAAAAAAGTTAAATTATCTAAAAGACCAGAGCCAAAAGTCAAGCCAGGAAATATTTTTAAAAAAAAATAATGCAAAATCACATGAATAACTCTGGGGATGAGGCAAGTGTTTTAGGGAAACCCGATCAATAGGTGAAACAGCTTCCTAGCTGCCACAACACCTAAACACCACCCAGGGAGCTCATGGAAAAGGGGCGGCAGACTCCCCGGAAAACATACATCTGCTAACAAACAAAAAACCCACCCCAGTTACATTTACTCGAGAGTTTTTTCCCCCGTCTCTTTCCATGCGAAAGAAGATTTGCATGATTTCTGCTTTTTCTTAGTGGATGGGAGGCTACCATCCACTGAGAAGATGTGCTCAACTATATTTAACTTTTTTTTTTTTTAAAACTTTGGGCACGACATTTTCTCAGAGAATCATTAAAAACTTTAAAAAGTTGAGAAATCTCAGTGACAAGGTCTTTCTTCACTTCAGTGAAGTCAAGTTTTTCCTCACAGTTTCTGCAAGGGAGGTTATTTTAGTTATAGTTTTGTTCCCATTGTGACGAGTTTTTTTTTTTGTAGTCTTGTTTTTTATTATTAATATTTGGTTAATTACAGAAGCTATATCTAGAGTGTCAGTGAAGTTCGCATTAAATGGCTTTCACAACTGAGAACATTCACATGAAAAATGAGTGGACATCTCCCCCTCAGTACGTGTAGTTTCAATTATTAACTTGGGTGCTGCCAGACATCCAAAACGGAGAGATCAAAGGATGTATTGATAAAATCAAATGGATCACAGTCAAAGCCCGCAATACAATGGTCCGTCTCTTGAAGAGCTTTTAGGCTTTGTTTCAGCCGAGTATCTGCTATTCATTGTGAAATTGAGAATTTGTCAGGTTTATAGGACAAGCACGAAAAATCTCCATCGTTCGCAATCACTTCTCTAGTCGGGATCAACAGCACTGGCTCATTTTTCATTGTTTTTGACCTACCAGTGAATATATTTTTTAAAAACCCTTTTCTTTATTTACATCTCATATTAAGTGGAAAGCATAAATAGGATTTCCAGACACTGATTGTGAAAACAATTTCTCACGTAAAATTCGTGACTGTCTTCATTAAAACAAGAGACATTAAGCCTGATTTCTAATAAGCATTAGTAGTTCATTCCTTAAAGATAATTTAAAGTGACCCAATTTTAAGTCCTCTAACAGTCTTTTAAGTTAATCAGCTTTTTTTTTTTATTTCAATATCAGTAATTTAAACATATTAAAGCAAGCCAAAATGTAGCTATTGAGCTGCTTATATTTTCACATTTTTTAAATACTATATCAACAAATAATAGCTTTGAGCTTGCTTACAAATCATTAGTAAAGTTTAGCTCCTCTTTACTGCTTTTCAATAGACTTCTTAGAAATTTAGTTACTGTTGCAGCCCTGAAAAAATTTATAATTCCTTTTGTAACCCTTAATAAATGTATGTCAGTACCTCATAAAGTTTTCAAAAAAATGGTTCGCTTTTGTTTTTTACTAGGAGCCTGATAAACGGTACTTTCATCTATAACATCACCTGCTACAAAACTTCCTTCTTATGCTTAGTAAACTCTTGTAATTTCTTGCTTATTTCTGATGTAAATTACACATTGGCATAGAAAGAGCCAATGAGTGGGAGAAAATGTTCAGATTTCGCATCATTCTCATTTTTCAGCTTAACTGATCTCCAAAAACGTTCTATTCTTTGGACAGAAAAACTAACGTAGGTAGTTTAGATTCCCTAAATGAATTCGGCGACCCGAAGAACGTCTAACCTTTTTTTCATGACGATTCTTACCTAAGTTTCTGTCTGAAGTATTCAGCTCACACTGTTGGGTCACCCTAGCTCATTTTCCTTATGAACTATTCGATATGACAATGTTACAGTACATGGTAGTTCCATAGACTGTTGGAATAAACCACGCACGCTGATTGCGTCTTGATGGATTCCAGCGCAAGACATATCGTGGTCTCTCAGAACGTTCGTATCCCCACGCATGCTGGTGACGTAGAAACAGTCTGAAGGAAGAGGTTTGGTAACAAACCCCGTCAGAGCAATCTCTGAGTGACGAAACGGGGGAAATCTGGAGAGCTGTCAGTTGCTGAAACACTTGAGCAACTTCCAAGTTCTGCCAGGAGGCGACAGGCAAACCTGCCAAAACTTGTTTGACGCCGTACTGAAAGCCATTTCTCTGTCTGTTCTCTCCTCTCTCTCTCTCTCTCTCTTCCTCCTCTCTCTCTCTCTCTCTCTCCCCTTCTCTCCCCCTAAATATTGGTGGCAACCTATGGACTAAACTACCGTCATTAAGGTCCATTTATTTTGTTAGGTAACCATTCACAAAATTCCTTAACTTAAAAGAGACATGAACGTAACCTGAATGATACAAGTAAGAGATTACACCACCTAGGGGATACACCAAAATATATAGCCATAGCTATCTATAAATAAAATATATACCTCCGTATACGTTTACGGAGATATTCATCACCGGTGCACTTACACTGATAGATAAAACAACTTAGTTTTTACAGTGAAAAAAACACCCTCGTGTTTCACAGATACAGAAATATACACTCTCGTTGCACATCTAGGGGTAAATTCCCGGTCAATTTACGTAAAGGGTATATACCAATGTGTGTATTAAGCTCAGAGATTTGTTCCTCACGGGGTATGTCATAATAATTATATCTTACTGTGGATGCGTATTGATGTATACCTCTTATGCACATGCACTTGAAAAATGTACATCTTTCGGAGCATAGGCAGTAGATATAAACACTTTTAGTGAATATACACTGAGAGATATCATCTCACCATGTACATACACGCATATTCACCTGTCTCTTGGGAATATACACAGGTACACAGACGTCTATAGGAATATGCCACTCTCGCTTTGTGTCATTCTTATACTCAGCCTCACTTTCATCCTCATCCTCGCTCTCATCCTCTATTTGACTTTATTATTAGCTGAGGACACTGATTTCAGTGACGGCAGCCCAGCCATCCTGATCACAAATGTCATTTCGGTATTGTTAAGACTGATTAATGGAGATCCTGACAGCTGTATCATACCTCACTCATTGTATGTCACGTATTCCGTTTTATGAGCCTTGACCTTTTCTGTGGGCCTTTTCTAAAGAAATTGAGGTCAAAATATTGGTTATGATATATCATTAATTTTTAAAGGGGGTAGACCGGTAAGCTAGCGGAAGTGCTTCGGTCAGATGACCCAAAAGCTCCAGAGACTAAGGGGCCCTCGTCCGGAAAAACTCTTGTCTTGTTTCCTGAAAGCTTAACCTAACCTTATTCCAAATTTATATTTCCTTCGTTGTGGTGCTTTGAAATTGGTTATTTTTTTATTGATCTGAGGCAAAACAACCTAACCTTAACTGAAAAATTTGATGCATATCGGTATGTGAAAATTCACATAGATGCTTATTGAAGTTAAGAGGATGTGTTGAAGACAGGAGTCATGAGCGACGTCATATTAGACCGGCTCCACATTCTCGTGTGATTTAGATAAATAGCTTTGTTAGTGTTTTAGAACAAATCTACGCTTTTAATATTAGAATAAATTCCTCTCTTAATGTTAGGATAATTCCTCTTTAATGTTTACATAAATCCTATATTAATGTTAGAAAATCCTCTTTTAATGGTAACAAATTCACTCTTAATATAACAAATAATCCATTTAAATATTAGACAAAATCCTTTTTCAATATTAGACAAATCCACTCTTAATGCAAACAAAACCACTACGATTGTTCTTTACAAACACACTTGAAACTGTCAAACAAATCTATCTGCCATTGTTATACAAGTCCATCTGCTTTGCAAGACAGTTCTGCCCACTGTTGTTATTGCTCTCTGGTACAATAACTTCACAACATGGGCACGGTACGCAGGCGTCAACACATTGAATGCTTTCTGGGCAGACGCAGAGCTTGAGGAATACTGAGTGCATCATAATGGATTGTCTTTTAAATATGACTGAGACCACCTGGTGTCGTCGATGTAATCAATAGCAGAATGGCTGACGATGGATTATTTTTTGTTAGGTTAACAAGGACACAAGTACAACTAATGCTACGTTTTCACTCTCCAGCGAGCTATGGCAAGCTACTGAAGAGCGAAACGTTGCCACTGTAAAATGTCGCATTTAGTTGTACTTGATGTCCTTTTACCTAAAATATTGTCAGTATTTCTACCACGATTATTACGGATTTTTTTTTCTGTTCTGCTTACCTAATTGTTGTGTGTATTTCTGCCTTAGCTTCATCTGTCTGTTATCTGAATATCTACTTTATCATCTACGTATACGGAGTTTCTATATACATAAATCCACGGAAGGGTGGGTGTTTGCAACCCCAGGGGAGGGTAAGTCGTTACATATTAAAATAGGTTGGGAATTTGACAGGGAGCACTACAGGATACTACTGGTTATCCCAGGGAGGACTACAGGTATATTGAACACTATTATATCTTGGGTATGCATGGGGTATTTGGAGAATGTTTCTACTTGTGTCACTGGAAGCAGAGAGCTATGGGCTTACAGTAGCCAAGGTGAAGGATACAGGATCTGCTCTGTTGAAAGGATCTTTGTGTGCAGATAGGATAATTTCTAGGCATTTTTAGTCGTGGTTTTGTCTTTTAAGCGCTCCAACTTAGTTTGTCTATGTGTGTAATTTCAGTCTATATCTAAATTATTTAATGTAGGTTCTCCGTTTGTCTTAAGCTTAGCGTGTGAATAAATAGTTTGCAAAACGATAAGTTGATAAATGAGATTTACTTATGCAACATTTGGGTATCTTTATTCTGGAAAATTTTCACCACACAGTGTTTTCTCAGTCCACTGCAGAAAAGGTGGAAGAGGAGACAGTTTTTGAGGTAATCAGTCCATCAGCCTGGAGTCGTTGTGTTTAGTCCATCAATCTTGTACAAAAGAGCAGCATATTCGCTGAGAATGGAAACTTATATACTGACGACAGATTGAGGAGGGGCGGTGTCTAAAGTGGAGTCACAAGCGAACAGAGCCACTGTGGAAGTAGGTCGTTTGTCTATAGATTAGACAAGTTTGAGAATTCTCTGCATCAGATACCAACAATACCAACATCCTGTCAGACACAGGAACGTCTTGGGATCTTGATGGAGGGATTTCTGAACTAGGGCTTTGTTCGCTGGTGACTCCGCCTACCACTGCTCCACTTCATGGCCATCCAGTAATAAGCTACATCTCGCGAATATTGCTGCACTTTCGTCAAGATTGATGGAACGAACACATCGATTCACACCTGAAGGGACTCATTACATCAACCTCCTCCTCATCTTCAACCTTTTCGCTTGTGACTGAAGAATCCCCTTTGTTGGCCGAAAAACGTTTCCAGAAATAAAGATAACACAATGTCGCCAGTTATCAAATTGTGAGTCTTTCCGGAACATCAAGTGTTCGGTTTTGTCACTGTGTATAATGCAGGCATTGCTCATGTTATGCATTCTTCATTCATAATGGGTTCTGCATTCTCGTAAGAAATCCGTTATTGTTATATTACTTATTTGGATTCTCATCTACATTTTTCCTGTTGCAGGTTCCTGCAGATAAAATTTTAGTGTATAGTCACAGCACGGTATTAAAGAGGGTGAACAGAAAGAGGGAAAAGCTGTGGCAGACGGATTACTCTGAACTAAGATGCGGGACGCTCCTGAGAGCAAGCTGGGGATAAAATGCTTGATTGGTTGAAAATATATGTTGGAAGAAGGGAAGATAGCCGAGCTCTAGATAATGTGTTGCTCCATTATAAACTGATAAAGGGACCGGGACAGCTGTGTGTGAAGCTTATAAGGGATAATCTGAATCACTGGGAGGAAATGGGAGAGTGTGGAGTTATAAGAGAAATTCAATTGTGAAGAAATGAAACAGGAGAGTGGAACAGGATATAGGGGAAAAGCATATTTGAGAGGGAAGGGGCCAGGGAAACAAGTGTAAAGGTGAAAGTTAAATACTTTTGTAGGTTACGGTTTGGAAAATTATCATTATTTTTCTTATTATTTATTATTATTATTATTATTATTATTATTATATTATTATTTATTATTATTATTTTATATTATTATTATTATTATTATTATTACTACATTCTTGGGGATAGCTTTAATTCATACATCAATCATCACCACCATGAAATGCTTATTAAACAGTTTATGAAAACAAGTTTAGTATAAAAAATAGTATAATGTGAGCTGATGAGGGATAACGTAGAAAAAAATAGAGAAATTATATTACTGCAAGTGAGAATAGAAAGGAATGAGCATTAATGAAGTCACTGTACTTCTACAAATATAAGCATTCGTGATGCTGATGACTATGTGATGACTAAATAAATCACGTATCAGATGATGAGTTGTATCACGTATCAGATGAGAGTTTGTCCAGATGGTACGATGTACCAGGACGGTGGTGGATTGTGCCCGAAATACAGTTGTTTACCAACGCTTTTGCACGGATATGATTTGCAGGTAATCCTTACTTTGCGGGCTGGTGACAGTGTTAAGACAGTGATATTAATATCAATGACTATATTGATATAAATGATGATATCAATGTATTTCGTTGATCATATAAATGAAGAATTGGAAGTAGGTGGCCTACATGCTTTATTCAAATCTGACCAAATTATAAAACTGCACCAAATTTAGGTGGTTCATAGCAAATGAAGAGGGAGGTTACCGGAATGAGTTGGAGAAACAGAGTGATATTTGTTGAGCGAAGGAACTTGGACATACAGCAGACAGAACGAGATGTTAGATATAAGAGAGATACGGGTGATTTTTAAACATGAGGCTGGACTTTTTAATGTGATGCCTTACCTGGATGTATCTATTGCGGCTTCCCGTGCCGAACTCCCGAAACACTAAAGATTTACTGTATATGTATCTTCTTTCTTTTTTGGAGCCACCCTGCCTCGGTGAGAGACGGCCACGACTTGTTAAAAAATGTATGTGGGTATCCAGTGATATACATATCCATCTGAAGATTAATTGCGTTATTATACTTCTAGTACAGGGTTTCTTGTCTACATTGCGTGAGACGAGGATAGACCTCTTCAGCACCCTAGAAGTTACATTATATACATGAGTTTGATACGCGGTTATCCCTTACTGTATTATTTAGAAGGTACATTTTGTAATTAACTTATTATAGTTACAGGTAGTGAGCTATGTTGGTGGTACGAATCTTCAGCGTATGATGCTTCAGGGGCAGTGTTAATGAGGTTGTGGCTACCCAGGTTTTCCCACGGTCTGGATCTTCAGTAGTAATGCAGTAGTAATAGCAGTAGAAGTATTATTAAGAGTAGTAATAATATTAGTAACAGTGGTAGTAGAAGTAGTAATGGTAGTAATGCAGTAGTAATAATTGTAGCAATATATGGTCATATCTTTAGTCTTTAATATATATATATATATATTATATATATATATATATATATATATATATATATATATATATATATATATATATATAACATATACATATATATATAAAGAAAATACATTGACAAAACATTCACAAAAATACGATAGAAAGTAAAACAACATAAATAACTCAGAGCTACATCTCGAGTACTTCGTCCAGCTCCCCGGCGGTGGGTCGCGTGCCCAGAATACTGAAGGTATTTCCTCTCTGGATCGCAACACTGAGTCTCTGAAAGAGTAAGCTGGTCGCCCTGTGGTCCTTGGTTTCTATGATGATCTTTTCACCCAGCTCTATTAGGAACTTTAGAGCACACTTGCCCCATGCTCCAAGGGTCTCTGACCCTATTGGGAAGAAGTTATAGCAAGGGGGAAGGTCTTCATATTTGCGGATCTTCTGGGTCTCCCTGTGGCTGCAGCTCACCCCCTTCCACTACGGAGTTATATATAATATATATTTATATTATATAAATATATATATATTTTATATATATATATATAATAATATATATAATATATATATATATATATATATATAATATATATATATATATATATATATATATATATATGTCGTGCCGAATATGTAAAACTGGTCAATTAGAAGACTCATTTAAAATTAAGTCCTTTCTAAAATTTTCTCTTATACGTTTAAAGGGTATATTTTTTTCATTAATGTTGATGTAAAAAATTATAATTTTGCACCAAAAGGAACTTAGAAAACTTACCTAACCTTATTATAACAAGAACAATTTATTTTAGCCTAACCCAACTAAATATATTTTAGATTGTTTACAATAATTTAATACGAAACAAACACAGTGAAATATATTTTTTTTCGTTAGGTTCAGAATGATTTTGGCGAAATTATTGCATACACAAATTTTCACTTGTCCTATATTACAAGATGAGCGTTGCTATTTAAGCCAAGATCGCAAGTTCTTGCCTATTCGGCACGACATATATATATATATATATATATATATATATATATATATATATATATATTATATATATATATATATATATATATATAAAATAATATATATATATATATATAATATATATAAAGTCGAGTTAATGTTAGTGGAGTCCCTTATGCAGTGTGTGTGTCGCTACTAGAGCAGAACTATGCTTGCATAGGTCATTCATAGTGTGTGTGTTGCCACTGGAGCAGAGCTGTGGTGGTGGTGTCTCGTTTTCAGCGCCTGAAGGAGCAGAGGTACGTTCGTGGAGTCTCGTTTTCAATGCTTGAAGCATGCACACGCATAATTACGCTGGTGGCTCGTCTTCATTTTTTTTGTAGCTATAAGAACTGATTTATAGTCATAGCATCTCGTCGTCAGTGTTGACAGCAGTGAAAGCAAAGCTATGCTCGTGTTACCCTGTCATCGTTGTGTCCAGTCTATAGCATTTACAGCTGCGGTAACAGAGTTATATATCAGTGTTTGCATCTGCCGCAGCAGAATTATGCTTGTGGTGCTCGGCCTTCAGGAGTCCTGGTATATTTTGGGTGTACCCAACAAACTCGTCAGTAATCATAATTTTAACAACTCGACAAGAAACACTAATTTATGTCTCCTGTGTTGGAACCAGACTCGTGAATTTATATACCATTGTTAGCCGATTGATGAAGGAGGGAAGGGAGGGAGGTATACAGAGGAAGGGGTAACGGGCAATAAGGGAGGGAAGTAGTGAAGGAGCAAGAAAATGAAAGTGACAGAGAGAGAAAGAGTGATAGAACCAATAGCCTCAAGAATTAGTTCTTTCACTCGTGAGAGTCTCATTGGTTGCTTCCACGGTCTTCACTTCCAGTAAATATTCAGGTACAATGCTACGTTAATAAAGGTCGGCATGAGAAATTAATTTATGGTAAGTTACGATAATGTTTACATTTACAAGTAACTTTCTGTGAGGCTCGTAAATCCCTAAATTAATTATAATATTGACAGCCGTTTTAAACATAAAATCTCCTGATTAAAAAAATGGCTACTGTCTGTCTGTCTGTCTGTCTCTGTCTCTCTCCCATGTTTTATTCTCTAGCTCCATGCGCTTCCTTCATCTCCATCTCCCCATTCTCCTTGTATTTCTGATAAGTGGAATATATAGAGTTCTTCCTTAATCAGAATGATAAACGCCTTGACAGGATTCTGACTGTATGTATATATCAGAAGTTTGGTTGGCAACCGATCTGCTATGAAAACACGTAATGCAGAAATTGCATTTATTTTATGTTTAGCAAAGAACTGGGCGTTGTCATACAAGACTTGATAAAACTCACTTCTTGACGAAACTTCTACTAAAATGAAGCTTATTTAGTTTTACATGTTCATATACCCACTTGACTCTTCGCTTCTAGCAATAGGGTTGTAGATGAGTGGAACAAATTTTTTTGGAAAGCTAAAAAAAAAAAAACAAGGATTAAACAGATTTATGATTTGGGAATGACTGGGAATAAGACCAGTAGACCTGCTGCAGTGCAACTCTATCTTTCATTATATATTGCACAATATGGGTTCCATTGCATAGTGCGAACCTGGATTACCATAACCAATCATGCACATAATATCACCGAATAACGAATAACAGAGCAGTGGAGTTCTGCAAAGGACCCGCTGGAACCTTCAATATTTAAGTTAAATTTATGGCACAAATGGAGAGTCACAAGGTTCTAATAGTGACACAAGTCGATTTATGGATACCACATAAATTGTGTACACTAATTCTGTTTTTTTCAGACCACATTTGAGTTGTAACAGTCTCTGGTATGGGAATATCGACCAGTTGTAAATGGTTAAGACACAGAGGTTCTAATTTGATACTCCTGTCAGACACTCTCCCTCTATTTATGTGTACTAAATTCCCACTGTATGTTGTCATTCAATCTATTTTATTTGTGCTATTTATTCATTATTACTGCCGTTTCCGATATTCACTACAACTACCATAACATAAACCTGCACCGATACCATTTATTTCTTATACAGAGTTTTACAAGGTTAGGTTTAGGATTCTTTATTTTATTTACAAGCTAAGGGTTGTTACCTACATCAGTTCATTTAAAAGCCTTTTTATTGTTATGAAATATGCAAATATGGAACAGGATTGAAGTTGGAGCCATTTGTGGGCCAGCAATTTCATTTCATCAACTAAATTTATTTCTTTGATATTATTCTGTACGAACAGTTCCCCACTCCCTCCACGACTCTTCAATAAAAAATTTTCCGTACTAACCACTAAAATTGACCCCACCAACCAGCCAAGAACTTATACAAAAATTGAAAAAAGTTAAATTGCTACAACTATTTTTTATAATCTAGACAACATTGCGTATCCCAAAGTCTCCTTCTACGTCCCTAATAAAAAAATTTTTGCAAGGCGGAACCAAAATGTTTGGGGCCCGGGGGGGCAGACTGGGGGCCCCGGGTCTAATGAATTTTACAAAATTGTTTTCTAAATAAACTAAAATATTTGGGAATTCCCAAAAAGCAAAAATCGACGAGGAAATCAAAATAAAACGTTATGGACGGGGGCCCCTTCAGAGATTCACACCGGACCCCGGACCAATGTGGCTGAACCTTCCCCTTATAGGTCCTTTTTTACGTCTCCTTGGAAATTTCAGTAAAACACCCAAACAACATGTTTAATGAGAGGGGCCCAGTGCCCGACAAACGTTTGAAAGAGAAGAACGGCAGTTTTGAGGGAAAAACATCAAAAAAGAGAGGGGGCAGTAGTAAACGTAATTTTAAAAAAAGAGAAGAGCGGAATGGGTGTTCAACACAGTAACCGTTGAATGTATAATGAGCAAAAAAATAAGAGAAAAAATACTCTATGTAAAAGATTTGCAGTAATGTTTGCTAGGGTAAAACTGTGCTGTGAAATGCTTTGCTGGAAAGTAATGCTCTGCTAGAATAATAGTTGCTGCATTTAGTTTGTAGGGTAATAGCTGTGCAGCAGTAATAACTCCGTTAGGAGAAATAGTTTTGCTAGGAAAAATGCTTTGCCCCCGTAATAGCTCTGCTAAAAGAACATTGCTCCCAAAAACAGCCCGACCACCCTAACTCAAATCGTATCCTCAGTCCTCTACTGGTTACAACTAAAAAATTTTTTTCTAAAATTTTTTTTTTCCGGTAAGATACGATTAAAAAAATGTAAGTTTGCTGAAAAATTGTGCGTTGCTAAACAAAAAAAATACATCCATTTAAAAACCGACGATGGTGCGACCCCGGGTTTAAAAAGTGCCAATACTTTTTGTAATGATTTCCCGGACTATACACGCGTTTGCAATGCAAATCCGAAAAACATATTTCCCAAGGGATTCAAACTACATTAATTATAAGATGTTTTTGTTAAATTTTTTAAACATATAGATCAGTCTAAATTTATTGAAAGTTTTCACAATAGGTTTATATTTTTTTCGTTATGTTTAAATGATTTTATATATTACATGAAAAAAAAAATTTGTCATCCGGCATTTTAAAAATGAAAAAGGGAAATCTCAGCTCAAGATCTTTACACTCCCCGTACGTCACGGGGTATGCAATGTTGCAAAAGCAGCAAAGGGGGAAAAAAGGGGAATTTTCTCAAAATAAGTTAATGTTGACCCCAGTGGTTTCTCCCAGATCTACTCAGTGGAATAGCTAGTTTTCCCCACGAACCTTCTCTGAGAAACTCTCATCCACCTGTTTGTTTCCTTGCAACATCGTTTAAAATGGGGTAGAATTCCCGACAATAGAAAGTAAAAGGAAAAAGTGAGCAAATGAAACTTTTTATTGTAGCAACGTTTCGCTCCCCCGGAGTTCATAAACCGTTAAAAACTATTTTGGAACAGAGGGTAAATTGGTTGGAGTGGGGTATAAAAACTAGTGGGTAGCGTAGTAGTAGAAAAAATAGTATTATAATAGTAAAAGTTGTAATACAATTGGTAAAAACACTAAACTCCCCAATGAAAAAAGGTTACAAAATTTTATTGGGGTAACATAAAAATGGGTTAGAAAATTTTTTGAGGGGTGGTTGGCTAAAAAGGTCTGATTATGTTCCCTTCTTGTTGGTTTTGTGTAGCAGAGATATATTGGCAGGACTTATGTTTGAGAGAATTTTTGCAAATACTTCAGGAAGATAATGGAAGCTGCCTTTCTTTTCTTACGGTGAATAAATTATACGGTTCAGAACAACGTTTATTGGGTGGACTTTATTCTATATATATTTGGTAGAGCTTTTGGCTCTAAACACTTTTCATTAATGTTATCATTAGGGAAAAAGTCATGTTATGGGGGAACCCATTTTCACAGATCCTATATTAAAATTAAGGTCAGTTTTCCAGGATCACTTTATGACACTCACTGCGTTCTCGTCACATGATGTAGTATATCAAATAATTAAAATCTAATAATTTGCAAGTGTAGTCCCAAACGGTTTTAAACGAATGAATTTCTTTTTAAAAGCTATAATTTCTCAGGCCAGTTTTCGCAGTTTTCCACAAATTTGAAAATGTTCTTTCTTGCTGTGGTGAGGAGTTTGATCTAGGGAATTGGATTGTGCTCTATTAACTTGGATTAAGCTAAATGCCTCCTTTTAACCCCCACTCAAGGGATATATATACGGTATACGAGCTCCAGCTTAAAAATTCATGACTTCAAACTTTTCTGAATACCACAATTCCCCTTACTTCTTGCTCTAAAGTTTCACTGTTGTTTGGTGTTATTTCATTGATTTTTTTTTTTTTCAATTCTTAATAAAACAACCAAAACAAAAAAAAATAATCTGTACTACCTGACCGTGACCACTTTGTTTATTACGTAAAAACCTGCTTGAGAGCAGCTGTTTGTCGTTCTGAAAACACAACAGAATCAAGTACATTGAACCTCCTGATAGTGTTCAGTCATGTTGGTGGACGCTGTCCTATTATTTTGAAGCAACAGACTATAGTTACAAGCGGATTATCCTGGGTTGTCTTGAAATATCGAAGTAATATAACGTTCCACAGGCCACTGGTTTTGGGATTTTTGCATTGAAGTGGCTAGTTTATTTTGCTAACCATTCTCCTCCTGTGGAGGGCGCGCAAAGTAGCTATGGTAACAAAAGCCTAAGAAATTGGCCCCAGAGGGAAAACAGGAGTACTTGGATTTATAACTACAGTTCACTTATGTGTTACAAAAAATTTACGAAATTTGAATTTATATGTTGGTCCTTATTTTCATTTAAAAACGATACTTGAAGGTATAGTAATGGGACTGGTTCAGAGCACGACAAGTTGATAAATAGAACCTGTGCAACATTTGTGTCTCACTTACGAACTGCTGCCTCTCCTGCCATATAGTATTTTAGACATTTCTTCGCAATATGCAGTGTTCTTTTCAGATGATGGATGATTACATCGACTCAGGTTGGGGAACGAATTACCTCAAACTCTCCTGTTCTTCACATTCTCCTTTGTATGGACTGAGTGAAGCCAGGGTGTGGCACACTTTTCCTATTACCGCTACCAAATGTTTCACAGTATCTAATATATCAACATGTCAAGGTTATTTTTACTGTGTACTCTATAATCTCAGTAAGTGGATGGAATCCACTAAAGATTTTAACATTTATAGTGCGTTTTCAGGTTGAATTATCATCCTGTTAATTACAAACATAATATCACTGGCGTTATTTATACTTACTACATTGTGTGTGAGTGTGTGTGTGTGTGTGTGTGTGTGTGTGTGTTGTGTGTGTGGGCTGGGGCTTGTGTGTGTGTGTGTGGGTGTTACATCTATTTCTATGTTTCCTGTTGTATGCTTCAGTGCATTCTCCTATTCCTCTTTCCACCCTCTTTTACATTCACCTTCCTTCTTATTCATCCCTTCCCCTTCATCAGCCTTGCCTCTTCTCCCACCATTTTCTCTATATCATCCTCCCTCTTTTTCACATAGAAAAAGGCAGCAAGATTGGAGCCCCAAGAGGCAGCATCGGCTGAAGCAGACAGCAGGATATGGTAGGCCGGCTCGGAAGGTATTGCTTAGGCAAGATTGGACGGTAGGCAGGCTCAGTCAGGCGACAGCAGGAGGCATGCACATAGACACATCCAGAAAGGCAGGTAGTCAGACCTCGAAACCAGATACCCGTATTCTGAAACGCAACATGATATCTGAAAAAAAAAAACGGGCAGCACTTCTCATTTCTGCACTGGATGTGGATGTCCAAAGCCTTGATATTTAAAAATCTCTCCGGTGTAATTTCCACCTTGATTTTTTTAAATTTCTCTGCCTTCGCCAGAAAAAAGACCTGAAACATGGGGGGATAGTGGGGGGGGGGGGGTGGGGGGGGGGGGGGCTGGAAGCGTCACGCCTCTCTCTCTCTCTCTCCTCTCTCTCTCTCTCTCTCTTCTCTCTCTCTTTTTAACGGGTTTGACAAGGGTTGAGGATCCTCGCTTTATTGACAAGCTATTTACAGGTTACGGTTCCTAATTTATTGGCAAGCTAGAGCTGTTACCTACATCAGCTATTTGAAGCATTTTTTATTGTAATGAGAATACAAGTAGGGAAACGGATGAAGTTGGAGCATCTGTGGGCCAGCTTTTTCATTTGATCACCTGACTTTATCTCTGTTGACCTCTTATTGCTGTTACGATGTGTTCATCCTCGAGTATCCTGGGTATATATTGATCTTCAGATGGAGTGAGGGTCCTGGAGAGGGTACGCCAGAGTGAAGTTGTATGCTTTTGCCGGTTTGTGGCATAAAAGGTTTTGTTTCTCTCTCTCTTCTCTCTCTCTCTCTCTCTCTCTCTCTTCTCTCTCTCTCTTTCTCTCTCTCTCAGTGCTTGAATCTGTGCGCTACAGTTTCATTAAAATCCAAATCGAATTTATTTGGGTACCTACATGCGTCCGAGCTGCAGTGGCAGTTTAAGAAATTTTCAGCAGGGCAGCCTTATTATACGACGTTTCATTCTATCAGATTAATAAACCTATTTCCCTTTTAAAATTATTCTGGTAATAATTAATAATAATAATTATTAATGCACTAATTCCCAACAATATTTTAAGCGTTAAATTTCTTTGAATTCAATCAAGAGGATAACATCATTTTAGACATTATTTAGTAAGACATGCTGTCTTTATTATGATTTAATACAATATAGAGAAGTTGCTTTACCTAAGACACTGTGCAACACTAGGAATCTTTAAGGCGAAACGTTCGCCTGTTACAGCAAGACTGATGAGGCAGTAAAGAGATGAATTATAAGCAACATGAGAAAGAAGGACCAAGCGCAAGGTCTACTGCCATGCGAAGCAGGTCCATGTCACCGCCCTGCTTCGACAATGACATCGGACCGTCATGTCACCCCCCTGCTCTAGACCATAATGACTATCTAGTCAGGTCACTTCCATTAAGGAGCATTGGCATCAGCCTAATAGCAAGCTAGTCAGGCCAACTTACGTAGCTTCGTGACGACGAAGAATGTAGAGGAGTAATTTGATGCGTAAGTAGAAAGTATAAAGCTACGATAATGTGGGATGCACCCCCCCCCTTTCCTTTATTTGGTACTTTCGGTCCTTGAGTTTATTTGGAGTGACCACGATCCCAGGGGCCCCCGCAACTTTTCCAAGAAAAGATTTCTTTTAAGTGTGCTTGTGCCTATCGTCATGGCTTCTGAAACTAGCTATGCGTGTAGCAGCTTGTTGAAGTGAGGGTTCAACAGGGAGCTATGTCCACTATTGGAAATCAACCACGCAAAGCAGTTGTTAGCAAGAGAGTTAGAGAGTTGCTAAAGACAGTTCTTTTATAAGGATGACTTACTCACCCTTTGACCTCACCTCCAAGCTGAAATTGAGAACATGATGCAAATTGGTCTCATTATTGTAGACGTTTCGCCATCCAGTGGCTTTATCAATACAAATTCCAGGACATAACTTGAAGACAGGAGAACTATGTACAGAAGATGAGGTAATCAGTCCCTCAACCTAGCAGTAGGTGCGAAGAGCACCATAGTCGTGGAGATTCTGAAGCAGAAGCAAGGCGCCTGACGCTTATATAGTAACGTCCGGTGGAAATGGGGACGGGTAGCAAGGGACGAGGGCATAGTCATGGTAGGGCGGGTTTCCCCAGTGGAAGTAGGTCCTACCCAAAGAGATGGGTTAGTTGTCGTAGTCGTGAAGGCTATGTACATGTCCTCAGAATCAAGATTCCATGATGCTGCTACACCTCACTTTTCAGTATTAAAACCTCTGGTTACATGCGTCTGATTTAGACTAGAGACTAATTATCTTGCAATAAGACTAATGTACTTTTTATATCAAACCACTTTTCCTCTTCGTCTTCTTCGTCTCCCAATAATATCTCCAGGAGTGTAATTCATTTGTTTATTCAAAAATATATAATACCTACTTGTTGCTCAGTTATCTGACACAGCAACACCATGGTATCTTCTTACAAAAGACATCTACAACTTCATTGCTTATTCTCTTGTTGTATGTGACAAGTGTTGGATTTGAGGACATGGGCCAGTAGGATTACTGCAATATTTCTCATTTCACGTGTTCCTAATTTTACTAGTCGGTTCCGCCTTCTGTGACGTCATCTTCAATTTCCACTCTCCTCTGACAGTATGTAAGTCTCCATTCCCATGCTTCTTCTTCACATTGTTTAAGATGATGAATCTGAGCAATTATACAAGTCTGAAAGATTGATCACCTCAAAACAACTAAGAATGATGGGCTGACCACACCCTTTTTATCTCATGGTTACGTGTGGCATATTTAATTGCTTAAACGAAGCCTCCTGTGACCTGGAGTTTCTGGGCGAGAGTTTCGGGGTCAAACGCCCGCGGCCCCGTCTGTGACAGGCAAAACTTATTGTTGTAGGCAAAACTTTCCGGAAATAAAGATACCTAATCGCTGCACATGTCCTACTTTTATATTTATATTCTTATGCTGCAAATACGAAGCAACAGAGGAATGAATGATCACTAATGAAGAGATGTCTCCTAGAGAGCTAACAGGGCATTATTTTAGATGTCTTTTATGTTGTTTGAAGCTGTCTTCTTTCTGGTCATGAGCTGGGACTGGTGTAAATCTATGCAAACAATGACGGGTAAAGCCAGGGCAGGTAGAGACTGGAGTTGAGTTTTCTTATACGGTCTTTCATCCATGACATGATGCTAGAAATAGGATGGAAGGCAAGCTATTCGAGAGAGTGGTGCAAGCTTAGGATGAGAGCTCTTAGCTTACTAATCTGGATTATACGGGACTTTTTAACTCGGTGCGAGACATTTCCAAGAGCTAGGCAGGGATAATAGAGATGAATGGTCGATGATTGCAGCTGGTTAGTACCTTCATCGTTTTTAATTTGGTGTAAAATATACATGTACGGTATTAGCCTAAGAGTTTCTGCATTGATTTCATATATTTTGTTTAATAGTTTCAAAGCTCATTTACTAGTCTGGCTTTATGCATGTTTCCTGTTAATAAATAAAACACAAATAAATTTCCACTTTATTGATGAGGAAGCATTTTTAGAAGAAATAAAGTGAATATCGAGTTCACAAAAAAAAAACTTTTTTTTTTTCTTTATCACAGCTGTATGACCCTTATAGGTTTAGCGCTTTATAAACTCTGCACCTAAAATATCCTTTAGATTAGTCGCTCAAGAATAATGTTATAGACCTTTAATTGATTGTAGTTTTGCAGTGAATCTCAAGTGCTTTGAATTATCATAAACACATTTCTGCTTATTGCACATGCAGTGATGTTATCTCTGTTATCTCTTTTTTTCCTGAAATATTGTAAGAGGACTCTGGAATTACCTGTTGTATTAACATGACCAGAGCTATGCGTTATGGTATGTCCCAGCTTCAGCGTTTTGTAAGCTGTAGAGTAGCGCTATACGATACATAGTTATAATTATAGTTAACGGTTTTTAAAAACACCATGTCAATGAACATTGTATATCTTCGTGTTTTTAGTTACAGGAGCAGAGGTATACACATGGATGTCGTCGTAGGAGTTGTGCAGCAACCGGCCAGGAGCTCTATTCTTGGTGTCTCGTCTCAGTGTTTTTTCTAAGTACAACAGCACAGCTTACAGGTGTTGTTCCATGGTCCAATGTTTCTAACTATGGCTTGCGGTGCCTCGTGTTCAGTATCTGACAACACAGCATAACTATACTCGCAGTGCACGGTCTTAAGTGCTTGTAAATACAGAACAGACCTGTTCTGTAGATAGATACAGGAGAAGCCTGTTCCTATAGATACAGGCCAGCATTGTCTTATAGATTACAGGACAGCCTGTTTCATATTGGTCAGGAGAGCCCTGTTCTTAATGCTACATGAGCAGACATGTTCAGATCCAGAAGCATCCCTATTCTTCTAGGTAAAACAGCAGACATATTCTTAAAGATACAACAGCAGGACTGATTATATCGATGCAGGAGCTCCATTCTTGTAATATGCGTCTTCAGTGTTTAAAGAGGAAAATATAAGTAATTCTCATCATGTTTCAGGGTTTGTAGTGAATTGAGACGTCTGTGCCCTTCACATCCAACATGAAACATTGTCAAGAAATTGATCAGAAACAAGTCTCCAAGTTCTTCACTTCTATAACAATTCATTAAATATTTTCGTTCATAAATTAATAGTTTTTATAGAGGGGCAGAGCAGTGCTTGTAGTGTGATTCTTACATTGTTTATAGCTACAGGAGTAAGCTACAGCGTCTTCATTGTCGCTGTTTTAGCTCCTAGAAGCAGAACGACACCCGTCCACATTGTAGATTCCTGGGCAGCGAGTCACACCGTTCCATTGCAGCTACAGAAAGAACTCATCGTCTTCATATAGCTACAACAGCAGAGGTATACACAGTCTAATTGTAGATAAGGAGCAGAGGTACACCCGTTTTAACTTTGTAGCTACAGGACACAGGGTACAACAGTCGGTATCGTCCATTCCAACCGTTTTTAGTTTAGAATATATCTTTTCCGTGGTAAATAGCGCTCTTGCTCTACTCTCTCCTCTCTCTCTCTCTCTCTCTTTCTCTTTTAACCGGGTTTGACAAGGTTAAGGATCCTGGCTTATTGACAAGCTTGATTAGGTTAAGGATTCCTAACTATATTGGCAAGGTAAGAGCTGTTCCTACATAAGCTCATTTGAAAGCTTTTTATTGTTATGAGGACTATAAAGTGGGAACAGGATGAAGTCTGGAGCCAATCTGGTGGGCCGATTATCATTTGATCAATGACTTTATCTCGTTGTATCATTATGCTGTTACGAATGTGTTCCATATCGCGTCCACCTGGGTATATATGATCTCAGATGGAAAGTGATGTTTGGAGAGGGTACAGCCAGAGTGAAGTTGCTGCTTTGCGTCTTGTGGCATAAAAGCTTGTTTCACGCTGTCTCGAAGTGGATCCAAGTGTGGTACTTTGACAATATTGGCTTGTAACATAACAGTAAGGCCACCCACATCCTCCTGTGTTTGAAGGCTCTGTGAAATGACAGATCTATCCGGCTGGGTCTCCGGCGAGAGATAAGACGTCTGCTCTGTTCTCTTCCTCTGTCAAGCAGTCGCTGATGAGAGGGGGACAGGGCAAACCAGAAAGTGAGATATTCAAGGGTGTGAGCGGACTTGTTGCTGTATTACAGATCTTGAAACCCTGCAGTCAAAGAGATGCGAGATACGGCGAAGTTGCCCCCTGTAAGCTTTGGCTGCCTTTGTTTGCAAGCTTTTACAACATGGTTCTTATGTTGTTTGGAGTCCAACTTTCACCAAAGGATATCAAATTCTCCAGGTTGCCTACCACCCTCTTTCATCCTTATACAGTACCAGCCTTACCATCATGGTACCTAGAGACGATCATCATTTGACGATTTATCAGGTGCAAAATGTTATTGCATCTATTTCCCAAGTGATAAGCTCTTAGCTGGGTGTGTGATTGAGTGTATAGCTTAGAGCCGCTGGCATTTCTTTCTTGGTCAGTGAATGCCAGTGTACAGTCGTCTGCATCCGCATGTGATTCTGGGGTGAGATGACGAAGGTTCTTGAAGTGAATTTCCTAACCAATTGTTTCCAAGCCGCTTCTTTTTGGCACACTTGCCCCAATAGGCTGTCTTGTTTATTCCGTTCCATTGAGAACTACCCTTGGAGCTCTACCATTGAAGGTACTACTGAGAAGGACATAGCAATAGAGCTGCAGTTCCAGTGCTTGAAGTTTTGCTAAGAGGACCCATGGTGCCACACACCGGTCGAAAGGCCACCAGCATGTCCAGTGCTACCACACAGCTGACTTCGGTATTCATCCAGTGACAGGTGCCACTTAGTGGAGAGGTTTAACAAACAGATTCAGCAGCAGAGTAACTTTCCTGAAGCCATATTGCGATCACAAAGTAGTCATGGTAGTCAAAAAAACGCTGTCATTGTCTTTAGGTTTTGTCTCGAGGATCTTACTGTGATGATAGGATCGGTCACTGGTTATAGTTGCTGATTTTGCTCTGCTTTCTTTTTGTGAACAGGGACTACATTTGCCTTTTCCACAAGAGAGGGCATTTACTGTACTAGGTAGTACTGAAGATGCGAGTTAATGGTGCTGCTAGCTGGTTGCAATTTTTCTCAGGCAATCTGGCTCAACTTGTCTGGGCCCCAGCCTTTTCATGGTCAGCGATTTAACAAGGACATGCACCTCCTCCTGCCTTATTGTCACCACTGAAGTTTTTTGACACAGTTTTTGCAGAGCCAAGTAGGGTTCCCTTGTGGAATCAGGAACTGATTTGGTAGCAAAAGTGTTCAGCAAAGAGGTCCGCCTTCTCCTTGACTACTAGTAGAGGTGGCTGCATCCTGTCGATTTAGAGGTGGAATGAGTTATCAGGCGAGATAAACCTTGTTGTTCCTTGACAGGGACCACCAGGTTTTGGAGCATCCTACTGTGCATAGCTTTTCTTAGAGTGTCCACTCCCAGTGTAGCAATGGCCACTTTTGACGTCACCATATGCCTAAGGCTTGCCTGTTGCAAGTTCTGTTATAGGTGGAGGAGTTCTTATACCTTCGCCTGCTTGGTACTTAGCAGTTGCAGTCTCTCTACACGAAGAAAAACAAGGCTGATCTGTAGCTTCGTCAACATATGCCGGTGAGGATGTGTTCTTGTTGTAGATTAAGGATGTGTCCTGTGAAGGCTTTTACTCGGTTGTCAACATCCCCTTGGAGAAGAGCATTCCAATCGGTGGTGGCGAGCTCAGAGCAACGGTGGCCAATTACTCGTAAAAACGCCTTGTGGTCAGACGATCCAACGTAGCCGAGGGGTTGACAAGTGACTATACCTTCTGCTAGATCACATGTGAGTAGGGAAATCAACAAAGTTTCTCATGTCAAATACTGCAAGAAGGTCATCAAAGTCCCTCTGTATAAGGTGTTGGTTGAGGTCACCATCAATTATGATACGTTGACAGTTGTGTTGTTAGCAGAGGGGGTCCCTATTTCCATTAGGAAGTTGGATTGCGGTCTTATGCATGTTGCCACTGAGATTCTTTACATTTAAACATGTAAGTACAGAGCGGTACTAGTGTTTATGCAGGCTTGAAAGAACATCATTTCAAGATGGAGTAGGGTGGCTCTTCTCTCTCTCTCTTTCTCTTGTAACCCATTTTCTTACCCTACCTCTTTCTTTGATGAAAGAATATTTTATTATTCTTATGAAGCCACTATTCTTTGTTTATAAGTATAGTGTCCAGCTCACCATGCTCATTACACGAAGTCATTTTCACAGGTGATAATCCACTGGACAGTTTTTTTGTGATCAGTTATTTTACAACTAATCACATATTACGCATGGAAAAGCAGGTAAGGGAGTACACACTTTTTATAGATCCTGTGATATTGTGTACAATAATTTGTTTATGTTGATATTTATTGAGTTTCTTTGCTATTTTGGGTTAATGAATTAGGACTGTGCCACTGGTTTTCACACAATACCAATAGATTTTAGGAAATGTGAAAGGTATGTACATCGGCATTTTTATGTGTTCTATATATCTATATTTTACTTATATTTGTATTTTTAATGTTATAGATATAAATATAGAAATCATTTGTATATTGCAATATGAGCCACAAGAAGATAAGAAAGAACTCGGAACACTGAGTCCGCACACGGCCCGAGGATATATATTTTTGGTATGCTCTATAATTTATTGCATTATTTACACAAATTTTCTGTGTTCAGATTGTTATGGTTGCTGTTAGAGCTTAGAGAATATTTCTGGACTCAGTCTTTTATGTCGGTGTATCTAACATTAGTTCAGATAGATCAAACACAGACTTAATCTGATATTTAAAATAAGCATTCGTATTCGAGTGTATTTTGGGATGCCTGTTGTTGACCAAGGCGTGATTGGTTATCTTGTGTGTGGTTCTCGTTATCACTTACATTTGAAGGCTGGTTCCGTTTGAGGTTAAACTTTGTACATTTAATACCAAGAGGGAAACTCGACAGTTCGGTTTCACACAATTTCGCGGAATTACAAAGCTTCTGTACTGCCAGGGTACACTTGCTGTGCCCGCCACGAGAAACACGTGCTTCATTAGTCAGAGTTACACGTTTGTACTACCTAGGGGTCAACTTGCTTATGACAGCCAGCGTAATGTTTCTGTACTAGGCAGAGTTACACCAGCTGGCACCAGCAGGTTATAACACTCAGCTGCATAGCCAGGGTACACTCTTACTTTACAACCAGGATACCCGCTACTTTTAACAGCAGGGTACATGCTTCATTACAGCCACAGGGGTACCGCTACTTTACCAGCAGGGTACATGTACTTTACCAGCCAGGTAATGTTACTTTACAGCCAGGGTACATGGCTATTTACCAACCCGGGTTCATGTACTTTACCAGCCAGGGTACATGCTACTTTACCAGCCAGGGTACATGCTACTTTACCAGCCAGGGTACATGCTACTTTACCAGCCAGGGTACATGCTACTTTATCAGCAAGGATACAGTACTTTCCAGCCAGGGTTTTACATGCTACTTTACCAGCCAGGGTATATGCTACTTACCAGCAGGGTACATGCATTTACCAGCAGGGTCATGTACTTACCAGCCAGGGTACATGATACTTTATCGCAAGGATACATGCTACGTTACCAGCCAGGTACATGCTACTTTTTCAGAGGGTCCAGTGCACTATACCAGCCAGGTTACACGCTAGTGTTCTAAGCAGGGGGTTTTAAAACATGCTACTTTACAGCCAGGGTACTGCAACTTTACCAGCCAGGGTAATGCTACTGTACTTAGCCATAGTTCCGGGTATATACTAACCACGGTACTTGTACTGCACTCGCCATGGTACACGCTACTGCATAGCAATGGGAACGCTACGGTACTAGCGACGTTACGCGCAAACTGTACTAGCAGGGTACACCCTCTTGTACTAGCGGGTATACCTTACTGCATAGCCAGGATACACGCTATTATCAGCAAAGCGTACATGCTGCTGTTCTAGCTAGGGTACACAGTTACTGTATTAGGGGGTAATGGTTCTACTCACTCAGGTCTACGCTACTATATAGCCACGGTACACGCTACTGTATAGCGGTACTAGCACGGTCGCCCTACTGATAGCCACGGTCACACGCTACTGTTCTAGCAAGATACCACGCTGAGCTGTACTAACCAGAGTAACGTATGTATAGCCACGGTACACGCTACTGTACTAGCCAATGGTACTTATTGTACAAACCAGGGTACACCCATGTGTACTAGCCAGCAGGAAGGCTGCACAGCCTGCTAGGTTACATTTCTGTCCACCTTCTTCAATCCCGTGCTCTCTCCAAGTCCTCTCGCTCTGCCACCTCACTGGCTCATGCATCATCTCCGTGTACCTACAGGCTATGCCAATGTTTTTGCTGACGACAGATAATTACAAAAACCTAATCTTTTAGTTACCGCTTATTTGAATCATAGTCTTATTTTAATGAACATTTAATATGAAAAGCTTTACATGTAACAAGGCTTTGTTACAAAGCTTCAGTTAATAAGGTGGCAATTAGTTTATTGCCTCTAGTATAGTAAACCTAGTTAATAACATTTGTATAATCTTCGTTTTAATGAACATTAATCGGGGCATTGATACAAAAACAGTTCTTTAATTTAATGAAGGCTTGTTGTAGGAAACCTTTTGCAGTTAAGCCTTCAGTGTAATAAGTTTTTTAGCGTAATTTAAGCCTCTTCGTATTATTAAACCTTTGTTATATTAAATTTCTGAAGTTTTTATGTATTCTTTTTTGACACCGCTGATTTTTCCCAATTACGTTTTTGTAATGACAAGTAAGTCAAACCGAGCAAAATTTATGGGTTCTGAACAGTTACTTTGTTATCAGGCCACCTGTAGGTTTTAGGGTCCTACTGTTCAGCTGAGTCAAACTTTTTGTGGGTTAGGTTTTATAGGTTTTGCAGAGTGCCCAAGTATGGGCCAGTAGGCCTTGCTGCAGTGTTCCTCCTTTCTTTTGTTCTTATGAGTGCGAGGGGTTAGATTTGAGAGGGACTGACTTGCGTTTATAGGGTTATATCAAGCTATTCCCTGGGCGAATATTTACGAGTGAGCTTGAGTTGAACAAGGACTAGCAAGTATGGGTCAGTAGCTGTCCAATGTTTCTCCTTTTTTATGTTTCTGATCTACTACTGTTATTACTAATACTATTATGCTATATTACTACTCTGCTATACTCTTTCCTGCTATACTACTATTCTGCTATATACTATTATGGTACTACTACTATTAATGTTATACTAATATTACTGGTACTACTACTATTATGTTCTATACTATTACTGTATATCTATTACTTCTAATATACTCTTACTGTACTATGCTATTACTGCTTATACTGCTATTACTGCTAACTACTATTACTGACTTATTTATATATTATGTACTATACTGCTACTGTCTACTATGGTACTGCTACTACTACTGTTACTGCTACTACTGATTAATATGTACTACTACTATTACTGTACTATGTACTTGTACTACTACGATTACTGCTACTACTACTATTACTGCTACTATGTTTATGCTACTACTACTATTACTGCTATATACTATTACTGCTATACTGTTATGCTATACTAGATTACTGCTATACTACTATTTATGCTGTACTACTTTACTGCTGATCTGTTACTGCTAACTACTACTATTTACTGCTACTACTACTATTCTTGCTACTACTATTACTGATGCTACATAATACTATTACTGGGTACTACTACTATTATACTACTATCTGTTATTACTAGTGCTGCTTTCAACTTTTTGGATAATTATTTTATTCAATTATTTACTAGTAACGTTAGCTTGTCTTTAAAAGGTGGGACTGTTCTTATTTCTAATGGGGACTTTGATCTCGTCTCAAAGATGCGACCACAAACACCCATTGGCGATCTCAGGTACTACTTATGGCTATCTGTGTGAACAGGAAGCAGAGGGTTAGTAGGGAAAACACGGCCCAACGTTGCTTTGTGCCAGCATCAAATTCGACTCGGTCCTATGTTTGAGATTTGGCTGCTGGGTCATGAGTACCATATTTGTACTATGACTCCTATTATACTATACTGCCCTTGTGCAACATATAAAATTTATTATAGTTATTAATATACTGTTATTATTATTTTATAACTACAAAGCTTCTACCTTAGGGTAAGTCTTTCGTCTAATTCACCAACTAGTTTTCCTATGGTTCACTTGATGCTTGACACTAATCCAGCAGAGTTAGTACAAGAGAGTTCATTACAATTAACAAGGCTTTGTCAACATCTCTATGTCCCCAGTCAGGAGAGGAATAGTAAGCTACATCCCTTTTGACAGGAAGGATAAGAATTATTATGGTATTGTGTTCCTCTAAAATACTTAATTTTATGAAATGTATCGTCATTAATTTAATCTATTTCTATTTAGCCAGTATACTATAAACTTATCTTGCGAAGGAAATTTATATAATTATACACTAATTTTATATATTTTATATTATATATCTATATATAGAATATATATATATATATATATATTATAATAAATATATTATATATATTATATATATATATTATATGGGGCACCTTGAGTGTAAATTGAGGGACCCATCGCTGGAGAAGTGGATAAAATGGCTTCAAGGAAGAATATTTGGATTTCTTCCTGAAGCATTGCCTATCCATTCCCCTACCACCCCATCTTTTAAACTATTTTTTTTATACCAATTGGAATTATTTTTTACTAATATGGCACAGAAGATTGAGGAGTTACATTGGTTGATTAACGGTGGCTATAGGAACCTGTTGTTAGTGTGTATCCCCGATTATAAGGGCGAACTCTCATCAGCTTCGGAGCTGGGGCGTGTGCCCAAAATGCAGCATGATTACCCCTTTGAACCAGCCGCGCTGCGCCGTGGAACAGAAACCTAGCTGCCCTGGGATCCTAGTTACCTGATGCGTCTTTTTCCCAGGCTAAAGAAATTAGATGCACTCTGTTCCATTGAGCCAAGTGTCTCTGAGCTATGGGACAAACATCTAATGATGGGGACGTTTATATTTTCAGCTTTTGGGATCCTATATCTGGCAGCTGCCCCTTTCCTTCCTCCCTGGTGTATTGGAGATAGGTATCAGCCAAGTAGATGCCATGTATATAGTCCACACCACTGTTCCATGGTCCAGTTAAGGGTGATACCATCTGGGCGTATGGCTGCCATCAGATCAGCCTTAGTTGGGGGTGGCTCCTTATGCTGGGCATCCAGCTGTTGTGAGGCTCCTCTGACATGTTCTTAACCTCCTCATGTCACGAATTTTCCCTGGATTTACGGGCACACAAGACCATGGTTACCGAATCGGTCTGCTGCTTCACTGCACAAATACACCTGTGT
>NC_069465.1:13661215-13701664 GCF_026875155.1 Cherax quadricarinatus
AGTATCGGGAAAACTGTTACAAACAATGCTTTGGATGGCAATGGGCAGCCCGCTCAGTGCTGTGCTTGCCAACCTCTTCATGGAAAACCTGGAGACAGAAAAATTCAGCACCCCTCATTCCCAACACCGTTACCTGGCTAAGTACGTTGATGATGTATTGGTTTTCTATCCGAGACGTCTCAATATCCAGGCCCTTCTCAACAAGATCAATGCAGTTGAACCATCAATAAAGTTTACACTTGAACTCGAAAATGATGGCAAACTTCCTTTCCTCGACGTTCTTACTGTGCAGATCTCCTGACAGTGACAAACTTCTCTTCAAAGTGTATAGAAAACCTACCAACAAGGACGATCTTATACACTTTTATTCACACCAAGACACCCGCACTAAGAGAGGAGTCCTCATTGGCTTCTTCTTGAGAGCTCTTCGCATCTCCAGCCCTTGTTTTCTAGAAGAAGAATGCACTTACATAACACAAGCCTTTACACGTCTTCAGTTCCCATCTTTCTTCATCCGAGATTGCAGACTTAAGGCACAAGCTATTCTCAACAAACCGCCCATGGAACAGCCCCCTAAGCAGTTCATAGTACTCCCATGTGGTGATGTTGTTAGGTAAGACACATATGCAACAGTTAGACAACTTTATTCCGAAACGTTTCGCCTACACAGTAGGCTTCTCCAGTCGAATACAGAAAATAGGCAGGAACAGTAGAGGTGTGAAGACGATGTAATCAGTCCATCACCCTTGTAGTTGTAGAATTTGAGGTTGTCAGTCCCTCGGCCTGGAGAAGTTCAGTTCCATAGCCGAGGGACTGACAACCTCAAATTCTACAACTACAAGGGTGATGGACTGATTACATCGTCTTCACACCTCTACTGTTCCTGCCTATTTTCTGTATTCGACTGAAGAAGCCTACTGTGTAGGCGAAACGTTTCGGAATAAAGTTGTCTAACTGTTGCATATGTGTCTTACCTAACAACCTGTCGGTATTGTATACCATTTTGATGTTCATGTGGTGATGTTGCCACGAATACTCGCCGGGCACTTGCTATGAGTAACATCAACGTTTCCACAATAAACACATCATCTATCAAAGACCTCACTACGAAACGCAGCCCCACACCTCTAACTTCTACAACAGGCGTCTACACTATCCCCTGTGGGTTCTGTCCCAAGAAATATGTAGGCGAGACAGGCAGAGATCTTGCAGTCCCCTTGAATGAGCATCGAAATGCCTCTAACAGAGACGATGTAAGGTACGCCTGTGTCCTCCACAGAGACTCCACGGGGCATTTGATGAACTGGAATGAGGCACAACTCGTTCTCACCGAACCAGACCTCAGACGCCGACGGTGCCTAGAAGCCTCACTAATCGCCGTCACCGACACTATAGAACGCAACACTGGAAACTACAAAATTTCAAAAACATTGGCATATTGATACTTAAGCACCACCAACCACAACAACACAGGAGTCACATGATTTCATCGTCTACCCGTCCTCATCATAGGCAGAGGTTGTTTTGATAAGGACCTGCCTCGCATGGGCCAGTAAGACCTTCTACAGTGTTCCTCCATTATTATGTTCTTATGTTCTTATGACATTCCTCAGGTCACGTGCGTCACACCTCACTCTCCGCTATATATATAATGCCTTTCTACCTCTGTATGTTAGAAGTGATCAACAGAGTCCAAGGACCGAAAACGTTTTCTAATAAATATGTCATAGTGTTTCTTTAAGTGTTTTCCTTAACCAACTTGTCGGTATTTAATTTCCAAGGTTTATCCAAGAACTAAGAATGAGGAACACTGCAGAAGGCCCTACTGGCATGCGAGTGCAAGTCCTTATCAAACGACTTCTAGGAGCTTCCCAAGAAATAACTCCGTACCCAATGACACCAATCAAACCCAGCCCCTCACACTCTTTTATTGTCAGTCTCTTCTTAAAGCTATCCCAAGGTCCTAGCCTCTTTCACCCCACTGAGGAAGGACTGTTCCACGAATCTACAAAACTCTGTTAGAAAAACCAGTACTTACCTATGTCCTTTCTAAATCTAAATTTATCCAACTTAAATCCATATTAGTCTGCCCGAAATGCCTCATGCATTCTAGCGACTTTGTTTCTTTTCTTTCGGTGTTTTATTACATGTAAACTACACATTGTACTGTACAAAGAAGAAATAAAGATTTTTATTTTAATTCGATTTGTCTATTGGCCAAAGAATTATGGTTTTTAGTTATATCTACATCAGTGGAGGCCCCACCCCAATAAAAGAGGGGCCGCTGGTGATGCAGCCTTCCCAGGCACTTGCAGCCTCAGCCGCAGCCTGCAGAGTAGTGACTTTAGGTTAGGTATGAGTCGTTCAGGAAACAGGACAAAGTTTATGATGCGGGTTCATATACAGATGATGACCCGAGTTGAGCTTGTTGGTCACGTGATCGAGGCCTTCGCTTGCTTCAGATCCCATCCCCTTAAAATTATGGTCATAATTATAAAAATTTATGATAGTAGTAACATCCTAGAGTCTGTTTATATTTTTGGATGAACTAGCACATGTGCTCCTCTGCATGATGAATGGTAGGTGAACTGACCTTGGTGCCAGTCTCCCTCAGTTCTCTGCCAATGAAGTTCACATTGATTCGACTGCCATGACCACGGTGAGAGTTTGCGGTTGTGCTCTGCACCCTCTGATTGTTTTCAGGCGAGCTAACACAGTTCATTCCAAAAACCATTGAGTTGTGAGGACGTTGCACTCTGCTCAATTTTGGGATATCAAATGGCGGCGGAACATACAGTACCGGAGAGTTAAAATACTATTCTGCATAGAGTGGTTCGTTGTACGTTAGTGGAGATACGATGAACGTCCTTCTCCCTAACATCATCAGGGATGCATAATGGTAATTCCCAAACGAGGGAATTGTATGGCCGTCGCTCTTAATGGTTTAACAAGAATCTTTGTGAAATTTCTACGAGACGGGCTTCATACTCACAAGAATTGTCGAGCATTACCGAGGAACAACGCATGAGTGTGAATTTCAGCGATGGATATTGTGTTACATGACGTCTCTAAATTAACTTCACCTGGGTGTGATGGTACGGAATGTACCCTTCGAAGGCACGGGCGTATGGCTACAGGAGTTTTTTCGCAGTCGCAGTTTATGTGGACAGTGCTTTCTTCACCATGGGGAAGGTGTGGAGGGTTGGTCCGTATGAAGAATGCCGGAGGTTCTTACACCCTTTAAAATGGCCTTTTAACAAGGCTATTTACCATTCCTATGTTACGATGGACAGTTGTTGAACACAGGTTATGTGTACTATGCTGGGCAACGGAAAAACATGTAGTCTGTGTAGCTCTTATGAGCACATGGCAGCCCAGTGTCCTAGGAGGGCGGCCTTCCAGAATTCTGGAAACTCCATTTGTGATTCAACAGCGTGTGATGTGGTAGCCTGGCTCTGATTGCCTCGGGAGGCCGGAGGCCTGACTCTGGTGCGAGGAGGTCGACCGGGATGGTCGGCGGCCGGCGGAGACAGAACGCCGCGTTGTTGAATAAAAGAATCATAAAAAGTAACGTGTAGTCGCTATCATCAGTGTTACTCTTCTGTCATCCCCCGCTTACATGTTTTTATCCATTCACTGCTGTCATCATTTTAACTGTTGTATTCACCATTCAATCTGCTGTCAACACCGTCACTCAAGTGGCCATCACTTCACTCTGCTGTCAACACTGTTACTCTGTGGCCATTACGTCACTCTGCTGCCATGACCATCACTTGCTTTCATCACCATCACTCTTGCTTGTTTTCACTGTCATGTCAGCACTATCACTCACTGTAAATCCTCCTTACTATCATTTCCTTTACCTGCTGTCATCACCCTCTGTTCTTATAATGTCCACTCTCTCTCATCACATAATTCGGTGTCATCACCGTATCATGGTTCCTAACTCTACGATCATCTCTCTCGTTGCCCTTGTAGGGAATCGTCATTGTCATTGGGAGAATGACACTTGAACGGATTGGCGACCTTTCAAATGTCAGTTGTACCTCCACTGTTAATTGGCTGTCAATTCTTCACAAATTACGATTCAATCAGAAAAATTGCCTTTCTAAATTTTCAGCATTTGTTCCTTCCCACAAGTAGTTATCCTTTCACCTTTCAGCTTATCATCCTTACTATTGTTATTCTTTAAACCGTAATTTTCAACATATCAATAGTTTCTTTCCACCAGTATCATTATTTTTACCAGTACTTATATAATGAGTATCAGTTATCATTCCTCTTAAGTTATCCTTCGACCAGTTTTTATCCTTCAATTGCGTAGTTGTCCTTTGTCAGGGAACTTAACTTAACCTGTAGTTAAACCTTCACCAGTAGTTATTTTTCTACAATATCGTTATTCTTGCACGCGGAGTTATTCTACTATCTTTAGTTATTCTTCTCCAGAAGTTAATTTTCCACTAGTTTCAATCATGCAATAGTTATACTCGTTTACATTTACGAGTATATATCTTTATATCAGTAGCTAGCATTCACCCATAGCATAGTTATATCGTTTGGACATTACGAGTTGTTATCTTTATATCAGTAGCTAGCCTTCACCCATAGCTATCATTGCCACAAAAACTATCATTATTCCAGTTGTTACCTTCATCAGAAAACTATCGTTCAACCAGTAGTTATCCTTCCACCAGTAACTATCTTTCCATTAGAAAGTTATCTTTACTTACCATTAGTTATCCTTCCATCTCTTGCATCCTTCCTCCACTAGTTATTAGGACACTTACACACAATAACCCGCTTAAGGAGAGAGGAGCTTATGACGAGGTTCGGTCGACTTGGACCATTCAGACCGAAACATCGTCGTAAGTCATCTCTCCTATGATGCGGGTTATCTGTGTATTCTTCAGTCCGGAACTGTCGCCTTTGTGTTATTCTGACGCCAGTTATTATCTTCCAATGGTTTCCTCCTAACAGTATTCATCCAATTAATTCAAGTTTATTCATACATGACTCTGTGTGGCATCTTGGTATCATCAACTACCTTACTGGCCACCACCTGACTGTGTGGCATCCTGGTATCATCACCCTACCTACTGGTCCACCACTGACTGTGTGGCATCTGGTAACATCACTACCTACTGGCACCACCCTGATGCTGTGGCATCTGGTATCATCATCCCTTCTACTGTCCAACACCTGACTGTGTCGGCATCTGGTTATCATCAACCTACCTATGGCAACCCCTGACTGTGTGGCATCTGATCTCATCACCCTACCTTACTGTCCACAACCTGTCGCTGTGGGCATTCTGGTATCATCAACCTACATACTGGCCACACCTGGGACTGTGTGGCATCCTGGTATCATCACCTTACCTACTGGCCACCACCTGACTGTGGCATCTGGTATTATCGCCCTACCTACTGGCCCACCACCTGACTGTGGCACCTGGTATCATCAACCTACCTACTGGCCACCAACTGACTTGTGGCATCTGGTATCATCACCCTACCTTACTGGCCAATACCACCTGACTGTTGTCGGCACCTGGTATCATCAACCTACCTACTGGCAACCACCTGACTGTCGTGGCATCTGGTATCATCACCCTACCTACTGGCACACTGACTGTGTGGCATCTGGTATCATTCACCCTACCTACTGGCACCACTGTCTGTGTGGCATCTGGTATCATCAACCTACTACCGGCCACCACCTGACTGCTGTTGCATTTGGCTATCATCACCCTAACTACTGGCCACCACATTCTGTGTTGGCATCTGGTATCATCAAACCTACCTACCCCCCCCCCCCACCACCCCCGGCCACCACCAGTCTGTGTGGCATCTGGTATCATCAACCTAACCTACTGTCCACCACTGACTGTTGTGGCTATCTTGGTAAACCCCCCCCCCCGTATTCATCAAACTACCTACTGGCACACCACTGACTGTGTGGCATTGGTATCTCACCCTACCTACTGCCACCACGCTGACTGTGTGGCATATGTATATCACCACATACTGGTCACACCTGTCTGCTGTGGGATATATATGGGGCTTAAACGTTCCTTAACCAGGAATATTTGCATCCTGACGATGAGGTCGGCAGCTGGTGTTGTTCATAGTCACATGTCGAGCTTAAGAGAGTGACATTCCTTTTTTGTAAAAGACTACTAATGAACTGCATTGACCCGAATGCGTTTTTGTTCTAAAATAGAACTTAATCTATTGTCGTAAGAAAACATAAAGTTGAAGAGTGGAATTGTTTTAGGGAAGAATGACTTCAGTGTTTGCAGCTGTTGTTACTACTGGTCAGGTCAAGATCTCAACCAAAAGCAAAATTACTCCTATCAGCAACTGCAACGATGGAGAGAGAGAGAGAGAGGGGAGAGAGAGAGAGAGAGAGAGAGAGGAGAGAGAGAGTGAGAGAGAGGAGAGAAGAGAGAGAGAGAGAGAGAAGAGAGAGGAGAGAGAGAGAGAACCAAGTAAAAACATTTCACTGGACCATCCTTAATCTACAACAAGAACACATCCTTCACCCGGCACATGTGACGAAGCCTACAGATCAGCCTCCTTGGTTTGGCTTTTCGATTGTAGAAGAGGTTGCTACTGTAAGTTCAAAGCATGGGCGAAGGTTATAAGGAATTCCTACCACCTATAACAGGAACTTGCACAGGTTAAGCCTGTGGCATATGGGCGAAGTTCAAAAGTAGGCAATTGCTAAATGGGAGGTGACACAATTAGAAAGCATAGCATCTGGTAGAGTAGGCTCCTGAAACCTGGTAGTTCACTGGCCAAGAACAGAAAAAGATTGTCTGCCTGATGAACTCATTCCACTCTATCCGACAGGATGGGACCCACCTCTACTAGTAGTCAAAAGGTAAGCGGGACCTCTTTGCCGAGCATCTTGCTAACAAAAATGCAAGTTCTGCCTCCAGCAAGGGGATCCTCCCTTGGCTAGCTGCAAGAACTGGTGTCAAAAATGTCAGTGATGAATAATGCAGGAGGAGATGCATTTCCCTCTTAAATCGCTTTGACCAAGAAAATGGTTGTGGGCCTGACAAGTTGAGCCCAAGATTTGGAGAAGATGTGCAGACCAGCGAGCAGCGCTCTAAACTAGCATCTTTCAGCACTTACCTAGTACAGTGTAAATGGCCTTGTGGGAAAAAAGGCCAATGTAGTCCTTGTTCACATAAAGAAACAGCAGAGCAGAAAATCAGTCAATACAGACCAGAGTCACTCCTGTCAATCAATGGCAAGATCCTTGAGACAATAATCTCATGGCAAATGACAGAGTTTATTGACTCACCACTCACTACTACTTTGTGACCGTCAACATGGCTTTAAGGAAAGGTTACTCTGCTGCTGATCTGTTGTTAAACCTCTCCACTAAGTGGCAACAATTAATGGCATGAATCTTAAAAGTCAGCTGTTTGGGTAGCATTGGACATTGCTGATGCTTTCGACTGGGTGTGGCACCAGGGGCTCTTGGCAAACTGAAAGCTCTGGGAATTTCAGGGCTCTACGTTATGTCTCCTCAGTGATTACCTTCATGGTTAAATGTCTAAGTGTAGTTCTCATGGAAAACAGAATCAGAAAGACATCCTATTAGGGCGAGTGTTTTCAAAGGAAAGCGTTATGGGACCATTGTTATGGAATGATCTACTTCAGTGACTTCTTCATCTCATCAGAATCCCATGCATATGCAGGACGACTGCACTCTGACATTCACCTTATCAAGGGAAGAAATGCCAGCTGCCCTAAGTTACATCAAACACCAGCTACGAGGTAAATAGCTTGGGGAAACCGATGGCAAGTAACATTTGCACGTGAGAAGAAAAAACAAATGATGGTCTCGAGCAGTAAGTAATGAATGGAATTTGTTGGTACATTGGGGTGAAATTTCACTCCAAAAAGACCATGGAAGAACCACGTTTGTAAATCTTGCAAACAAGGCAGCCAGGAAGCTTTCAGCTCTTCGCCCCATATCTCGCATTGCTTGACTCGCAGGGTTGCAAGATTCTGTATGAGGAGCAGGTACCGCTCACTCCTTGAGTATGCTCTACGTCTTGGTTTGCCTGCCTCCCCACTCTCATCTGCGACTGCTTTGACAGAGGTAGAGAAACAGAACTATGAACGTCTCATCTCTCCGCCTGGACCATCCTGGTGAGGGGGGGGGATAGATCCTGTATTTCAGCAGAGCCTTCAAAACAGGAGGATGTGGGTGCTTACTGTTATGTACAAGGCCAACACTGTCAAAAGTACCACACCTGGGTCCACTTCGAGGACAAGCGAGAAGGCTAGCTTCTATTACCACAAGGACGCGGCAGAAAGCGGCAACTTCACTCTGGCTGTACCCTTCCCCGGAACATCACTTCATCTGAGATCATTGTATCCCAAGGATGACTCGATCTGGAACACCATTCGTACAAAAAACCATTATGTGTCAACAAGATAAACAGTCTGTTGATCAAATGAAAATGCTGGCTCACAGATTGTTTTTTTTTTCTCCCAACTTCATCTGTGCCTACTTGTATTTTCATAACCAAAATTATTTCAAATTGAGTGATATGTAGGTACGTTGTTAGCCTGTCAGTTAATCACAAGTAATGTACATTCACAAGTAGTCACAAGTAATGCGCTTAACATGACAAGTAATCACTTAACAGTTAAAGTTAATGCGCTTAAAATGACAGAAATGCACACTTAACATCACATGTAATGCACTCTTAAACATGACATGTAATTGCGCTTAAACATTGAGAAAAGCAATGCACTTAAAATAAAAGAAATGGACTTTAACATCACATGTAATGCCCTTAACATCCAAAAGTACATGCACTTAAATCACATTGTAATTCACTTTAACATCACAAGTAATGCACCTCACAGTCATTGTTAGAGTTGACTGGCGTTTATCAGCACAATGGGGAAAGTTGATTGGGTTATCCAGCACACTAGGCGAAGTGGACTCGGTTAATATAGCACATGGGACATAATTGACTGGAGGTTTACCTAGCACAATGGGAGAGTTGGACTGGGTTAACTAGCACACTGGGAGAGTCTGGACTGGGGTTACCTAGCAACACTGGGTGAGTTGTCTGGGTTAACCTAGCACACTGGGAGAGTTGACTGGGAGGTACCTAGCACACTGGAGAGTTGTTGGGTTTCCTATGCACACTGGAGAGGATGGCATGGGTTATCTACCACACTGGGAAGAGTTGGATGGGTTATCTCCACACTGAGAAAGTTGACTGGGTTACCTATCACACTGGGAAAGTTGACTTGGTTACCTAGCACACTGGGGAGAGTTTTGACTGGATTACCGAATACAGTGCCAGAGTTGACTGGGTTATACTGCACACCGGAGAGTTGGCTGCGTTACCTAGCACACTAGGAGAATTGACTGAGTTATCTAGCACACTGGGAAAATGACTGGTTTATCTACCACGCTGTGAAAGTGACTAGGATTATTTCGCACACGGGGAGAGTTGAAATGGGTTATTAACAACTGAAAAAGTTCCGATTTCTGGTTATCTAGCCACACTTGGAGAGTTGACTGGGTTATCTAACCACACTGGAGCAATTGACTGTGTTTATCTTAGCACACTGGGAGAGTTGGCTGGGTTATCTACCACACTGAGAAGTTGGCTGGGTTATCTACCACACTGGGAGAGTTGGGGGACTGTGGTTATCTTCCACAGTGAGAAGTTTGGACTGGGTACCTAGCACAACGGGAGAGATGACTGGGTTACTAACAAACTGGGAGAGTTGATTGGTTACCTTGCAAATACTGGGAGAGTTGATGGTTATCTGCACACTGGAGAGTTAGACTTGGTTATTAACACACTGAGAGAGTTGATCTTGGTTACCTACACACTGGGTAGAGTTGACGGGGTTGTCTAGCACATTGGGAAATTGACAGTGTTAATCTAGCACAATGGGAGATTTTGAATGGATTACCGAGCATACGGGAGGGGGATAAAAAGGCTACTGGGTTGTCTATCACAATGGAAGAGTTGACCGGGAAATCTGTCAGACACTGCACACAGGGTATCTTGGTACAGTCCTTGCAATAAAAAAAAATCTTCGACAACTTCCTAGTGAGAGGGGCTGGATTTGGAGGAGGACCTGAACCTTCAACTATCTGAGTTCTTACCTCTCCTAGTGGCCTACGTTCTCACCTCTTGGCGCTATAAACAGTTACATACTGGTCACTTCCTTCTCACATATTAGTTTCATTCTATGGAACAATACTCTTCTCCAGACTGAGGGATTGACACCTCAAAACTTTAAGGGTGATGGACTGTTACTTCGGTCTTCAAGTATCTTTCTGCATCTATCAACTTTTCTGGTACTTGACTGAGAAAGAAGCCTACTGTGTAGGCGAAACGTTTCTTTAATAAAGACTACCTAACTGTTGCATATGTGTTCTTAGATCCTATCAAGAACACACAGTTGGGATAAGAAGCATAATATGATCCACTCACTGAGTGGTGACAGTTCAACATATGATCAACCACTGAGTGGTGACAGTCAACAATATGATCACTCTAACTGGAGTGGTGACAGTCAACAATATGATCACTTACTGGAGTGGTGACAGTCAACAATATGATCCACTTACGGGTGGATGAGTGTGAGCAATATGATCACTCAATGGTGGTTGACAGTCAACAATATGATCTCACTCACTGAGTGGTGACAGTCACAATCTATGATCACTTATGAGTGGTGAGTGTGAGCAATATGATCACTCACTGTGTGGTGACAAGTCAACAATATGATCACTCACTGAGTAGGTGACAGTCAACAATATGATCATGGAGTGTTGAACAGTCAACCAATATGATCAGCTCACTGAGTGGTGCAGTCAACAATATGATCAATGAGTGGTGGACAAGTCAACAATATGATCACTGCTGAGTGGTGACAGTCAAACATATGATCATCACTGAGTGGTAGACAGGTCAAACAATTGATCACTGCTGGTGGTGACAGTTCAACTATATGATCCCACTTTTTTTCCACTGAGTGGCTGACAGTCAACAATATGATCTACTGGAGTGGTGACAGTCAAACAATATGATCACTGATGAGTGGTGACAGTCAACAATCAGGATCACTCCACTGAGTGGTGACAGTCAACAATATGATCATGAGTGGTGACAGTCAAAAATATGAATCACTGCTGAGTGGTAGACCAGTCAACTAATATGATCACTTAATGAGTGGTGACAGTCTAAATATGATACCTTACTGAGTGGTGACAGTCAACAATATCGATCACTCACTGAGTGGACAGTCAACAATTGGATCACTTACTGAGTGGTGGACATGTTAAACAGTATGATACTCACTGAGTGGTGACAGTCAACAATATGATCACTGCTGAGTGGTGACAGTCAACAATATGATCACTCACTGAGTGGTGACAGTCAAACAATATGATCACTTACTGAGTGGTGTCAGGGGGGTTCCAACAATATGATCACTCCAAGCCGTGGTGACAGTCAACAATATGATCACTCACTGAGTGTTGACAGTCAACATTATGATCACTGCTGAGTGATGACAGTCAACAAATATGATCACTTACTGAGTATTGACAGTCAAAAATATGATCACTCACTGAGTGGTGAAGTGCAACAATATGATCACTCACTGGAGGTGGTGACAGCAACCAATATGATCACTGAGTGGTGACAGTCAAACAAATGATCACTCTGAGTGCGGTACTGTCAACAATATGATCACTGCTGAGTGGTGACATAAACAATATGATCACTCACTGAGTGGTGACAGGTCAACAATATGGTCACTCATGAGTGGTGACTATAAACTTTATGATCACTCACTGAGTGGTTTTGGTGGGGGGGGGGGGGAACAGTCAACAATATGATCACTGCTGAGTGGTGACAGTCAACAATATGATCACTCAGCTGAGTGGTGACATATAAACAATATGATCACCACTGAGTGGTGCAAGCAACAATATGATCACTGCTGAGTTGGTGACACAGTCAAAATATGACACTCCTGAAGTGGTGACAGCAAACAATATGTCACTGCTGATGGTGACTATAAACATATGATCACTCACTGAGTGGTGACAGTCAACAATTGATCACTGCTGAGTGGTGAAAGTCAACAAATATGATCACTCACTGAGTGGTGACTGTCAAAACAAATATGATCACTGTGAGTGGTGGACAGTCAACAATATGATCACTCACTGAGTCGGTGACAGTAACAATATGATCCTCACTGAGTGGTGATATAAACAATATGATCACTCACGGAGGTGGTGACAGTCAACAATATGATCATGCTGGACTGAGTGGTGACAGTCAACAAATATGATCACTCATGAGTGGAGACAGTCAACAATATGATCATCTTGCTGAGTGGGGACAGTCAACAATATGATCACTGAGTGGTGACAGTCAACAATATGATCACTCACTGAGTGGTGACAGTCAACAATATGATCACTGCTGAGTGGTGACAGTCAACAATATGATCACTGAGTGGTGACAGTCAACAATATGATCACTGAGTGGTGACAGTCAACAACATGATCACTGAGTCGGTTGGAAAGTCAAACAATATGATCACTGCTGAGTGGTGACAGTCACAATATGAATCACTCACTGAGTGGGGTGGACTGTCAAAATATGATCACTCACTGACGTGTGAGATTCAGCATACGAGATTCTGTCACTGAGTGGTGAGAAGTCAGTCATAGAGATCAGTCACTGAGTGGTGAGAGTCAGTCACTACGAGATCAGTCACTGAGTGGTGAGAGTCAGTCACTACGAGATCAGTCACTGACGTGTGAGAGTAGTCACTACGAGTTCAGTCACTGAGTGGTGAGAGTCAGTCACTACGAGATCAGTCACTGAGTGGTGAGAGTCAGTCACTACGAGATCAGTCACTGAGTGGTGAGAGTCAGTCACTACGAGATCAGTCACTGAGTGGTGAGAGTCAGTCACTACGAGATCAGTCACTGAGTGGTGAGAGTCAGTCACTACGAGATCACTCACTGAGTGGTGAGAGTCAGTCACTACGAGATCAGTCACTGAGTGGTGAGAGTCAGTCACTACGAGATCAGTCGCTGAGTGGTGAGAAGTCAGTCAACTACGAGATCACCTACTGTGTTGGTGAGAGTCAGTCACTACGAGATCAGTCACTACGGCCCAGGACGAGAGGCAGTAATATTATCACCGCCAAGTCACATAATTCGACATGTACAAGCAAATTAGTAAACAGGTTTAGAAAATTCATAGCATTATCAATAAGTGCCGATTCTGTGTTGGATCTCTCATGTCAAATAATTCTGTGTTGGATCTCTCATGTCAAATAATTCTGTGTTGGATCTCTCATGTCAAATAATTCTGTGTTGGATCTCTCAGTCAAATAATTCTGTTTTCGGATCTCCTCATGTCAATAATTCTGTGTGGGATCTATCATTTCAAATATTTCTGTGTTGGATATTCATGTCAAATAATTCTGTGTTGGATCTCTCATGTCAAATAATTCTGTGTTGGATCTCTCATGTCAAATAATTGCATTAAAAGCAAATTTGTCTCAGTTTTCACTTTTCTTACTTTGAAGAATAACTATAATAATTCCATGGATTCAACTAAAATCTTGTCTTCTATCTACGGTTAGTAAAAGAATTTAGACGACGTTTTACGTCATTATTGCTGAGCAGATAGTTAAAAGATTTGTTAGGTTACGAGAGCACTGGAAAGCAGTATTGGTGAGTAGTTGTAGTTGTAGTTGTAGTGTTGTTGTAGTAGTAGTAGTAGTACTAAGAGTAATGTTAGTAGTAGTAATAATAATAGTTATATTAGGTAGTAGTAGGATAATAGTAGTAGTAATAGTAGCAGCAGTAGTAGTTTTAGAAATAGTAATGGTAGTACTACTAGTAGTGGTAGTAGCGGTAGTAGTAACGGAAGTACCAAAGTACTTCATTTTAACGATATGCAAATATAATAGCCAGAGGACGGCGGGAGTTATTAATAATTTTCTTTTTTTAGAGATATGAGGAAGCTAAAGTACACAGATTATTTCAACAGTAGTGGGTTTGAAGCGAAAAAAATCTACCACTACTTTTACTAATACTACTACATACTAATATTAATACTACCACTTCTACTGCATCTCATTATTACCACGACTACTCACAACTATCTCCGGTATTTTTTTCTGGTGTATCATAAGTTGGTCTGTCAGCTTTCTTTCTTTCCCAGACTCTCTTTTTCCGATTTGTTAACTGGTGCTCTTCCCAATATTCTCTCTCTGCTGTGACTTTGATAAATGATTCTTATCGATGGACTATTCGTAAGATGTGTTCCGTGTGACCCATGTGTAGTGGCAGATGTCACGTGTGACACATGTGTAGTGCAGATGTCACGGTTGACACATGTGTAGTGCAGAGGTCAGTTGTGACATATGTGTAGTGCAGATGTTCACGTGTGACACATTGTGTAGTGCATGAGGTCACGTGTGGAATATGTGTAGTGCAGAGGTCACGTGTTGAACATGTGTAGTGCAGAGGTCACGCTGCCCTTCCGGCAGTTTGAGAGTATAATATTGTGATATAATGCAACTAGGGAACAGAATATTTCGCTTCATGCAAATGATTTAAATGTTGATAAATGACTTAGTCTTTGATCTAGTTTTAAGGAAATGTTTAGGTTGTACAGGAAGAAGCAATAATGGAAGACAGATCAAGTATGCTTTCCATGGATCATTCCCGGTCCAGGTCTCCCAGAATCTGCACATCAATACTCTAATAGTATTTGTGATTGTTTTCTTTTACCGTCATTAAATATCGAATGCTCAATGTTTTTACGTCCAGTAGTGTAACCTGCAGTGCTTATAGCGAACGTTTACTGGCCAGGAGCATAGACACTGTGTATGCTCTTGGTGAGATTCCACAGTCACTAAAAACAACGGATATATCCCCACTTCATAAAGGCGGCAGCAAAGCAATAGCTAAGAACTGTGGACCAATAGCTCTAACGTCCCACATCATAAAAACATCTGAAAGAGTTCTAAGAAGAGGGATTGAAAACCCCACTTGGATTCCTAAAAATTTGCAAACCCAAAGGGCAACAGGGGTTCCAACGGGTTTCGCTCCTGCCTCTCGAAACCTACTAAATCCTATGAAAGGCCCTTGGGATGCATTTGAAAAAAAAAAACAGAAAGCAGAAAATAAATATACACAAAATTTTGCAAAACCCAGGGTCAAGTGCGATAATTGGTAAAAGCACACAAAAGGGCGTGCTAAGGGATAACGGGCAAAGGGGGGCAAAGGGATTTTAAATTTTCCCCTAACAAAACCGAACACAAAAGTAGGGGGAAAAACAAAATTTAAAAAACGGAAGCTGCCAAAGTGAAAGCTCTGTTCCCACATGGAAACAGTACTCGACCCAATCCTTTTTCTAAAATTTTAAATTCCAAAACAGAGAGGGTTAAACCCAATGAAACCGAATCCTCTCGAAGATAAAGGGTTTCCCTGCATGAGAGTGCCAAACCACTGAAAAAACGGAAAATCCCCAAAGGGTATAAAGCAACCCTTCCAATGGGCAAGGAAAACCCAATATAAGTTCACTGAGGAAAAATTTCCCCAACCATTTCCGTTAAGGAAAAACTGGGGGAAAATAATAGCTTAAAACTGAGTAACTAAAAAACCCCTAATCACCAAAAAGAGCAAAAAAACCAAATGCGACGGACCGGGTGTGGTAAGTCTGAAAATCTCACTTTCAAGGACATAACAGTGCCACTTCCATCTCCCGAGAAAATGAAGGAAATAAAAAATTTTGGGGAGAACTTTCCCAAGACAATAGGTCCCCAACCAATAAATACCCTTTTTTTTTAAAAAACTTGTTCCTCAAATTTAAATACTGCTGTTCAAAAAACGTTTCCATTTCCCAGGCAGGCCCTAGAAAAATAAACGGAAAAAACCTTTTTACGCACATAGATTTTCCAAACAAAAACTTTAACTCCCGGGAAGGGCTTAGAAACACTTGATTTTGTACTCACTGGAGCGCAGGCGAGAGAGATACATCATAATCTACACCTGGAAAATCCTAGAGGGACTCGTTCCTAATCTGCACACAGAAATCAATCCCTACGAAAGCAAAAGACTTTGCAGGCGATGCAACATACGCCCAATGAAAAATAGAGGCACCATTAGTACACTAAGAGAAAACACCATAAGTGTCCGGGGCCCAAGACTGTTCAAGAGCCTTCCACGAGCCATAAGGGGAATTACCAATAGACCCTTGGATGTCTTCAAGAGGAAGCTGGACAGATACCTAAAGTCGGTGCCGGATCAGCCAGGCTGTTGTGGTTCGCAAGTTGGGCTACATGCGGCCAGCAATAACAGCCTAATTGGTCAGGCCCTGATCCACCGGGAGGCCTGGTCGTGGACCGAGCCGAGGGGTACGCTGATCCCCGGAATACTCTCCAGGTAGACTACAGGTAGGTAGATACCAGAACAAGGTAGGTCTAGAATATACTAGTGACCTGAAGCGTAGGTAGTGTCTCATGACAGCCTCTGTTGCACAGAATTACGTGATGTATGTTCTGGTTCACCAGTACAAACATATACTTCCGAAACCAAAAACAACTCTTATGAACTCAGGTGGTAGATTTATTACCCATGTATTCCTCCACCACTTATTTACAAGATGAACATTAATAATATATTAAGATACAAGAGAATGTAAAAATGCATCCAAGAGCCACTTAAGTCATGAGTGGAGACGACCAGTGTTTGTGCAAGTCTAACATCCAACCCGGAGTGCAGGTGTTACGTAACCTTGACTGGAGTAGTCACTTTCAACGTGACAGGTGGGTTGAACTGGACAATAATCACAACAGTGGCGCCCCAGAACTGCAAGACTCTAAAATGCTAGTTAACAGGTTGAGAGGGCATGCCAAATAATTGTGTGACGAACGACGAATGAAGTTTAAGATGCTCGGCGCACGCCTCACCGTGCGTTTTAATTTCTCATGTATGCCTGATCATCTCTTAACCGATCAATAATCTAATAATTTATCAACATTTAAACATTTGCAGTAGCGGAAATATTCTGTTCCTTTTGGATTATTCAGAATTAGACGTTTTAATATTCTGGCGGTGCAGCTTGACATCAGACGGGAACACATCTCATGAATATCCATCGTTCGAGTTATTTATCAAGTCACAGCTGAGCGAGAATATTGGAAGAGCACCAGATAACAAGTCAGAAGACAGAGTTGAGGGAAAAAAAATTAGAGGTCAGGTGATGAGAACGGCAATAAAGAGGTACAGGAGATTAGTAATAGTAGTAGTGGTAACAGTTACAGTAGTATTAGTGGTAGTATTAGTGGAAGTGGTGGTAGTAGTAGCTGGAGTAGTAGTCGTAGTAGTAGTAGCTGGAGTAGTAGTCGCAGTAGTAAAAGAAATGGATTTTTAACTCTTAGTTCCACTATTGATAAAACTATTGTGCCCCTGACCTCTCTAATATTCAAAATCATTATAACACCCACCATCCTCTGGCTATTAGACTCGTTTATCGTTAAACTAAAGTATTCTGATTCTTATTTCACAGTTGCTATTACCAGTACCACCACCACCACCACCACTACTACTACTACTGCTGCTACTATTGCTGCTTCTACTACTACTACTACTACTACTATTTCTTTTACTACTACTGTTACAACAACTACTACTACTGCTGCTACAACAACTACAACTCGACTATTCACTTGTTCTGTTCTGGGTACTCGTAACCTGAGAATCTAACTATCACCCTCTCGGGCCGAAAATGTCGTCTAAAAACTGTCTCCTAAACCAAGTATTTTTTAAAAATAGTTTCATGACACGGCATGCTGTTTTTTTATTCTCAAAATATAAACAGTGAAAACTTAGACAATTTAGCTTTTAAATATTGTAATTATATAAATGAGGATAACAAGCACAACTTTCATTGTTGATAATGTTATGTACTAGAATTATATGTAATTCATGACATATGATGCCTCTTACCCTTCCGTGAGTAATCCATATGCTGCCTCTCACCGCTCAGTAAGTGACACGCCGTTCATCCACTGATGATCAAAAAGCTCCTCTGACTCTTCAGTGTGTGAACAATACTGCCTCTCACCCCTCAGATGAGTTGATCATCTACGGCGTCCTCAACCTCCATTGAGGATCATATAACTGCGTCCTCGCCCCTCAGTGAGTGCTCATAACTGCTTACCTCCAGTGTGTGATCATATACTGCCTCTCACCTCTCAGTGTGTGATCATATACTGCCTCTTACCTCTTAGTGTGTGATCATATACTGCGTCTCACCTCTCAGTGAGTGATCATATACTGCCTCTCACTCCTCATTGTTATCATGTACTACGTCTCTCCTTACTCTATGAGGACAATACTGCTCTCACCACGTCAGTAATTAATCAATACTGACTCTCCCCATCTAATACTACTCTCAAATTTTTTCTCATCTATGAATGGTGGTATAGTGCTTCTCACTCTCAGTGAATCTTTACATACTTCTCTTCCCTCGTGTTTGATCATAAGCTGCCTCGCACCCTTCAAAAATAAATTTTTATTTTATTATTTTTTGTTTTTGTTTTTAGTGTTCTGTTTTAAGATCATGGAGAGATCAATACTTCCTCTCATACCCCCCCCCTACCCTCAGTGTGGTGATCTTTATACTGTATCTCTTCTTCAGGAGTGAACATATGGTTGCTTCTCCAATCTTCTGTTTATATATTATCTGTTTCTCACCCCTTACCGTGTGATCTTATGCTGCCTCTCACACCTCCATGTCTTGAACATGTACTAGCCTCTGAACATCTGAGTGTGTCTGTGTCTGTGTGTGTGTGTGTTATTGTGTTGCGTGATAGATCGATGCTTCCGCATCACTTCTAGACAGTAATCATATCCCACCCTCATGTTTTTTATAACTTAGAACCCAGAGAGAGAGAAGAGAGAGAGAGAGAGAAGAGAGAGAGAGAGAGAGAGAGAGAGTAGAGAGAGAGAGAGAGAGAAAGAAAAGATTACAGTTACGTATACTTGTTTTCGTCAGCAACACAACTATATTTTCGTGTCGTATTTTAGAGTAACATGTTTCAATGGATCTATTTAAATAATTTCTAAGTTGCAAGTATCTAATTAACCAAACTTCAGGTTGAAAGTTAAGACACAATGTGCTACTTCTGGATATCTTTATTGTAGATGTTTCGCCATCCATGGCTTTATCGATATAGATTAAAAGACATAATTAACGACAAAAGAACTATATACAAAAGATGAGTAATCAGTCCCTCAGCCTTGGAGTTATGTTCACAGCATCGTGGTGGTGGAGAATCTGGAGCAAAGGCAAGAGGCTGGCGGTTTATTTAGGCGTCAGTTGATAGGGACTGTACAGATGAGGGAATAGTCACTGTAGGCGGGATTCCCCAGTGGAAGTAGGTCCTACCCAAAGGGATGTGTTTAGCTGTAGTAGTTACATCCCACGATGCTGTGATACACTAACTCCACGGCTGAGGGACTGATTACCTCCTCTATTGTAATATAGTCTAACTGTCTCCTACTTATGTCCCTAAATCTTATTGATAAAGCCACTGGATGTCGAACGTCTACAAATGAAGATATCCAGAAGTTGCACAAATGTCTTAACTTCATATTGTCGAATTATACCTTCTTGCAAAAACTTTAGGTTCACTCAGCGCTTGAGTAAAGACACATGGTCAGTAATTATATTTTTATCTTCGAATGTTTGGCCATCTCAGAGGTTGTTATATCAGAAGTTATGGAACCGACTACACTTCAGTTCGTGGGAACTGATCACCTCAAACTTACTCCTAGGAGGCGAAGGGAATGGTCACCTCCATACCATATATCCATTAACTTCGCGTTAACAGATGAAACAAGTCGTTATTAACGCAATTTTTTCAAATATCGCCGTATCCACTCGATGAGGGTCACCTAAAACGGAAATGAAAGATTATTCTTTTAAATTTATTACTTTTATACAGAGAAGGGAGTTTACTAACCCCTTGCTATCAACATATTAGTCGCTTATTACGTCATACACACCTTGCTGCAGAAGAATTCTGTTCAATTTCCGGTGAGATCAAAGAAATAAAGAAGAAACAAAAACTCCTTAAAAATAAAGAAAACCCCAAAAGTATATATATCTGTCGTGCGAATAGGCAGAACTTGCGATCTTGGCTAAATAGCAACGTTCGTCTTGCCATATAGGACCATGAAAATTTGTGTATGCAATAATTCGCCAAAATCATTGCTGACCTAACGAAAAAAATATTTTCACTGTGCTTGTTTATATTAAATTATTGTAAACAAATCTAAAATATATTTTAATTGGGTTAGGCTAAAATAAAATTGATCTTGTTATAATAAGGTTAGGTAAGTTGTTATGGTATGATATGGATCCTGCTCACTTCCATCACTCCCAACTTATTCACTTTCCTGCCAATCTGTGACTGAAGATATACTTCCTAACATCCCGTGATTCATACTGAGTCTCAATTTCAACTATGACTCCTTGTTGCTGTGTTTTCCATTACTGTAACATTCTGTCTCAGTCCCACTTTGTCGATCCCTCTCAGCATTTTATATGTCGTTTCTCATATCATCTCTCTCTCTCCTGTCTTCCAGTGTCTTCAGGTTTATTTCTTCTTAACTTCTCCTCGCATATCATCCCTTAGCTCCCGGGACTAGTCTTGTTGCAATCTTCTGCACTTTCTTAGTTTCCTTACATGCTTGGCAAGGTGAGGCTTCCAAACTAGTGCTGCAAACTCTAGTTGGGCCGAAAGTACACGGTGTACAGGGTCCTGATGATTCCTTATTAAGATGTCGGAATACTGTTTCTTAGGGTTCAGGCGCCCGTATACATCAGAGTTATTTGTTGACGTGCGCCTCAGGAGATGTGTCTGGTGTTATACTCACCCAAAGACCCTTTTCCTTGAGTTAGGTTTTGTAAGTCCTGGCCCCCTAGACTAATCCGTATGCGGTCCTCCTTTGGCCTTCCACCAATCTTCATGACTTTGCACTTGGTGTGATAAACTCCAAGGGATCTGGACAGGTTGTAGGCCATTTCACAAATACCTGGAGCAGCACCGTCTAGGACGGACCCCCGGGAACCCCACTCCGTCGCAGGCGCCACTCTGACACCTCGCCAAGTACCATGACTCCTGTTGTCTTCCTGACAGTATTCCCTGAACCATAGTGGTGCCTTCCTGTTTAACCGTGTCTGGTCCTCCAGCTTTGCACTAAACTTCTTGTGATTAACTGGTGTGTTGTGTGTGTGTGTGTGTGTGTGTGTGTGTGTGTGTGGTGTTGAGTGTGTGAGTTTGTCCATGTATAGCATGAGTATATATAACCTAAGTGAAAGTAAAAGTATCAAGACGTTCCTGAAATCATTCATGTTTTATGAACACAAAACACGCCCGCAATCCTACACATACAAAACACTTTATAGATTTCATATTACTCTCGGCAGGACGGTAGTCCTTCTCTGGCGGTCCTGTTTACAACCTACTTTCCTATGTATACTTTGTATTAATATTGATGATAAAATAATACCCAGCAAATCATTAATCACTACATTATACGATATTTTCGGGTACCATTAGGATCTATTTATTCTCTATGTATAAACAGTGGCGTCTTTTTTTTTTTTGTGTTGCAGATTCTGACAAATTTTCTTATTTAACATTCATATTTTCTGACTTTAAATATCATGACCATGACTCCCATTTTTCTATTAGCCAATCTGGGGAAATATGGTGTGGTGTGGTGTAAGTTGTGTGTATGTGTGTGTGTGTGTGTGTGTGTGTGTTGGTGTGTGTGTGTGTGTGTGTGTGTGTGTGTGTGTGTTGTGTAATGTGTGTGTGTGATTATACTCGCTAATTGTACTCAACTAATTGTGGATGCAGGGATCGATACATAGTTCCTGGCCTCGCCTCTTCACTGCATCGCTACTATGTCTACTTCCTGCTCCACGAGCTTTCATCATACCTCTCTTAAAGCATGCATGGTTCCTCTCCCACTACGCTCACCTTCTAGACTATTCCACTACCTGGCAACACTAATGGCTGATGAAATACTTTCTAACATTCCCTGTGACTCCATCTGAGCCTACAACTTCCAATTGTGACCTCTTGTTTTCCTGTATCCTACTCTGGAAACTTCCTTGTCTGTCCACCATTGTCGATTCCTCTCAGAATTTTTATACTTCGTTATCACGTCCATCCCTGTCCCTCCTGTCGCCAGTGTCCGTCAGGATCGAGTTCTCTAACCACTCCTCGTAAAGACACACACCCGATAACTCCGCGACTAGTTTCCGTTGCGAACCTTTTCCATTTTCCTCTAGTCCTGACTTTGTTTGTCAAGGTGAGAGTTCCAAACTGAAGCTGGCGTAGTCCAAATAGGCCTGATATATGCGGCATAGAGGGTCAGGAACGACTCCTTACTGAGATCTAGGAATGCTGTTCTTAAGTTCTCTAGTCACTCATATGTTTGCAGCAGTTATTTGCTTGGTGTGCGCCTTAGGAGATGTGATCGGTATTATATAAACACCAAGATCCTTTTCCTTGAGTGAGGTTTGTAGTCTTTGGTCCCCCTTATTCATAATACTAATCACGTTGTGTATCATACCTTCAATTTCCCTCTCCAACCTGTAGTCTGGGGGGTTTGTGAGTTGGGTAGGGGGTCCTGGCAGGGAAGGCCGTGTGTGTGTGTGTGTGTGTGTGTGTGTGTGTGTGTGTGTGTGTGTGTGTGTGTGTGTGTGTGGTACTCACCTAGTTGAGGTTGCGGGTCAAGTCCGAGCTCCTGGCCCCGCCTCTTCACTGATCGCTACTAGGTCACTCTCCCTGAGCCGTGAGCTTTATCATACCTCTGCTTAAAGCTATGTCTGGATCCTGCCTCCACTACCATCACTCCCAAACTATTCCACTTACTGACTACTCTGTGCTGAAGAAATACTTCCCCTAACATCCCGTGATTCATCTGTGGTCTTAGCTTCCCAACTGTGTCCCCTTGTTACTGTGGTCCAAATTCTCTGGAACATCCTGTCTTGTCCACCATGTCATTCCTTCTCAGTATTTTGTACATCGTTAACCATGTCCCCCCTATCTCTCCTGTCCTCCAGTGTCGTCAGGTTATTTCCCCTTAACCTATCCTCGTAGGACATACCTCTTAGCTCTGGGACTAGTCTTGTTGCAAACCTTTGCACTTTCTTCTAGTTTTCTTTACGTGCTTGTCTAGGTGTGGGGTTCCAAACTGGTGCCGCATACTCCAATATGGGCCTAACGTACACGGTGTACAGGGTCCTGAATGATTCCTTATTAAGATGTCGGAATGCTGTTCTGAGGTTTGCTAGGCGCCCATATGCTGCAGCAGTTATTTGGTTGATGTGCGCTTCAGGAGATGTGCCTGGTGTTATACTCACCCCAAGATCTTTTTCCTTGAGTGAGGTTTGTAGTCTGTGTGTGTGTGTGTGTGTGTGTGTGTGTGGTGTTTGTGTGTGTGTGTGCTTACTCACCTAATTGTCCTCACCTAAATTAGGTTGCAGGGGATTAATCTCTTCTCCTGGCTCCACCTCCCTGCAAACCGCTAATGGTTTCAACGCGCTCCTGGCTACGTGAACTCTTATCATACCTTTAAGGTCGTAATTCGATTTTCTTTTTACCACTTTCCTGTCTAAGTCCGTTCTACTTCCTGACCACTCCTAAGGTTAAAGAGAATTTCAGATAATGCCCGTTACTTATATGTGCTTGTAACTTTCAGCTGTGACCTGTGTACCTGCATCTGCCTCTCAAACTGACTCTCCCTGTCCACATTTCAGTTCCTCTTCTACACGTCGTAATATCATTATTTTCGTCCATTTGTTCTCTAGTGTTCTCCAAGTTTTACTCTTCAAACCCTGTCCTCGTAAGTCATACCCCACACTTCTGGACTGCTTTATTGCAAACCAATGCACTTTTCCCAGCTTTACATGCATTAACAGATCTGGTTTTTGTACTAGCACCGAATACTCCAGTTCGCTTTGGCAAATACGTGTGTAAGGTCCCGAATGCTTGCTTGTTGAAGCTCCTGAACACATCCTTTAAATTTACCACCTCGCGTTTCCTGCAACGGTTTATTGTGGTGATGTGGTATCTCGGCGAAATGCTTCGTACCATAAAGTATCTCTCCCTCATAAACCTACACTTTCAGGAAGGTTGTATCATTTATCCCCTACTTTTATACTGAATTGGATCTTAATCTTTTTCTTCTTGTGTGTGTGTGTGTTTAAGTGTTGTTGTGTGTGTGTGTGTGTGTGTGTGTGTGTGTGTGTGTGTGTGTATGGGTAGTGTGTGTAAGTGTGTGAGTAGAAGAGTGCTGTCTGCGGATCTGAGTACATACAGAAGAAGGGGGGGGGGCGGTTGCTCTGTGTTTAGCCCTACTTCTGCTATGAACATCCTGTGTTCTATGATTGCATTTATGTCTATGATTGTTTTTGACACACTGTTGTGTACTGTCTCGTATGCTTGTTGAGTGTGAAACACCTATGGCATCATTTTTACACACTGCCTTTTGGTAGCAAGAAAACACATTCAACCTAACAGTTACTCTATTGTCGGGGTCCGCGCCAGTCAGCCAAACCTGTACCTCGTTCACAAAGAATGATAGAGTGATCACTCACAGCATCTAAAGGCACACTAAATACTTAAAAAGAATGACAGCTAACCATATTGCACTACATAAAGTGAGGCATAATGCGTCGGGGAAGACATTTCAGAAGCTTAATTCCTACAGCCATTCCTCAGAACTAAAAATTAGATCGGCATTCATTGTAGATGAACGCCTACACTTAATTATCCACTTTCTCAAACTGTTGACAAGCAAATATTAACTTTCACTCTCGCATTTATTCCATTTTATTTCATAAATTTTGATAATACTCCTTCCACATGAGTAACTGGTATAAAGCAAGTTGATTCCAGACAAACACCCAATACCCGCCAGTCTACGCCCACACCAACCTACTGCAACTTCGAAAAGAAACTCTTGACGTCACCTCATCCACTGCCTTTGGTTACCTCGTCTTACTTTGTGTGATGGACTTGAACGTTGTCACGCGCTATTACTGCCAGTCGCTCTAGCCCCGCCTAGTGACACAAAAATTTTGGCAACGCTTTAAAGCTGTGGTGCCAAGCATCACGATATAGTGTGCACAGTGGTTGAAACTGCAGGAGCAGAGCTAGCTCGTCGTTTTTCCCCTTCAATAATCTTTTTCCTTATATACATTATGTATTTTTTTTTTTAAATTTTTTCACGGAAAAATTTTTGCTTTTCCACTTTTTGCACAATTTTGCAGGGTTATCCTTTGTTGCAGAACCTAGGAAATTTTTTTATAAAACTTTACAAGACCTTGTAAATTGTTAATGTTTCCTCTCGACCTCTTATCATCAAAGGGGAAACATTAATGTTTTTTCTTCATATAGTTCAACTGCCAAATTTTGACAGCATATTAATCCTTCTTTAAGTTTTTTTTTTTTTTTTTAAATTATTTGGTATTTTTTAAGGTTGCTGAACAGACATTTTGCCATATTACAATTTGGTCTAATATAAATATGTTCAAATTTAACATTTTGCTCTCCAATATTTGAAAACCATTTATATTTGACGTGTGGAATAATGCAAAACCCCGGGTATAACTCCCAAATTCCTTTTTTTCTCAAAATTTCTGCATTTTGCCTTTCAGGTTATATTCTTCTGGTGGCCCTCCTTTCACTTTCTGCCATTTTTTATTACATGGAATTATGAACATCAAATTTCCCGGTTTTAAAGAATCCAGATAATTTTTAAGGATTTAATTGATTTGTTCTTTAAACTTCTTTTTGTAGCCCCCTGGAAACATATTTGTTCATTTCTTTTTCCTTTTGGTAAAAATTTAAATTTTTATTTAAAACATAAAGCTTTTTTTCCTTTTTTAACTGTTGCTTTTTTCCACTTTTAAAGGATGTGCGATTTTTTTAGGAGTGATGAAAAGGAAAAATTTAAAAATTTTGGAAAAAAATTTTTCCTATCGAAAAAAAGTGCATAATTTGAAGCACGTTTATGTAATTAGCTTGTTTCTATGATATTTTAAGTAGTGTTTCCAAAAATGTATTTTTTTTTTTGTTCTGCGTCCCCAAAAAGACTATGGGAATTCGTGTTTTTTATCCCCTTTTAAAAAATTAGATTTTTAGGATTGTTCATTTTAAATACACTACATTCTAACTCTCTGAGGACCCATTCAAATTCAGAAGAATAAGAATCAGTCACCTGTGGGGTGTAACATGTATTGAGGCGAGCAACTTACTGAAATTTGGGGCCCATGACCGTAAGTTTTTACATAAAACATAATATATGTATAACCAGGGAAAAGATATTGACAATATTTTCCTTTTTTAAGAAAAGTTTTATAGGAGTGTCGATTTTTTTTCACTATTTTTGAGTAATGAGGGTTTACCCAGCATGTAAAGGGGGATTTGCGATATTTTTTACCGCTTTGTTTTATGATTTTTTTTTTTCCCCCCTCCAAAAAAAAAAAAAAATCTTAAAAAAAAAATAAAAAATTTAAAAATTTTTTTTTATGCAATCTATTTCATTTTTCTCAAACGGGGTTTTTACCGATTACTAGACCCTTTCTTTCTCTGATTCCAAATTTTCATTATACATCTTACCCCAAAATTGTAAAAAAGGAGTTTTTTTTATGGCCCTTATAGAAGGCACTATTTTTTTTTTTTCTGTCTTTTAAGGGAAAAAAGGCCTACAAACAGTTGTTGGTTTCAAATGCTGTTAACACGAAAAAAAAATCATTGAAATTGGACCAAAATTTTAAAAAAATGATTTCGCTAGACCCTCCAAAAAGTCTTTCACCCATTGTGATTATTTACTTTAAAACCCATAAATTTTTTTTTGGGTTTCCAAATAATTATTTCATCGGGAAAACCCCACAAAATTTTTTAAATGTCAGGGTAAAAGCAATCGCCCATCCATTTTTTTCTTGCACAACTTTTGAATTCTTCCCCTAATAACTTTGCAAATTTTTAAAACAGAAATGCCCCTCAAAAACAACTTTTTTTACCTTTTTTGGAAGCAAAAAATTCTCTGTGTGAATGGATGTGTTATACTCTCGGTTTTTTTCAATAAATTTTCAACAAAAACAACTATCAAAGAAACCATCTTTATAGGGTGTTCCATGTCACTTTTCGAAAGCAAAACAAGATATGCTTTTTCTATCTTCAATTGAAAACCTATTTCACAAAACGTTCATACTTTATAAGCTTTCGAGCTCTTAACACACAGTTAGCAACTGTACTAAAAATAATTATTTCCCTTTTCTAAAAAAGGGAGTAACTAACCTTTGAAATATTAAGACAGTTTTAGATCCAAAAATAGGTGGGATTAGATTTTAATGTATTTTTAAGTTAGAGAGCTGCTATTCAAATTCGAATAAAATCTTTAAACAAACGCTAACTCGTCTTTACTCTCAGGGGCATGAGAGAACGTGACTTTAAGTTTAGCCAAAAACATGAATTTACTCTTTTGGGAAAGTGGGGAACGAAAAGATAAAGAACTTTTTCGGGTACCTAGGTATTTTATCGGGCCACCCCCAAAAAACTAGACTTTCGTTTCCGCAGCATAATTGGCCAAACTTTCTGCAAAAAACGCGGGTTTTTGAGTATGTTCGAGGGGGATTAGGGGGGATGACCCCAAAAAGTCCATCTAAATAGGTACGAGAGTTAAGGGGGAAGCGTAATACTTGTCATTTCAAGTGAGCTGACTTTGCTTTTCCAGTTAGGAATTCATTCACATTTTATGGGATTTTTTTTTGCATGAACACGGGTGCCTAAAATATTAACTGGTAGTCTGTGTCAAAAATTTTTTCAAATCCAGCGCACTAGAAAACCCGTTTGCACAAAATGCACTATTTGATTGTCAATTGAACTCCTAAAAAGTGGATAACTGACTTATCCGCACAATTTTTAGACTCAGGTACATCCAGTCTGGTGTTAAATTTTTCTTTTAGACCTATTAAAAAATTTTTTTACTTTTCCTTCATATTTCACTATTCTTAATTCGCGTCCTATTTTTTTTATATATGTATATTTACATACTTCAATTGCATCGTTTGATAAGTTTGGAGTATTTACATATTGAGTTCCGGAACAACACCATTGTTGCTACCTCTTCAGTTTTAGTTTGATATGTACAAGTATTAAAATTTTAAGGGTTTAAAATAAATTCTACCTTTTAAATGATCTCATTGAGGAATCTTTTTAAAATTTTTAATAAGAAATATTTTAATTACCTTTTGCAAAACGATTTTTTAAAAATTTACGAAATTTTAAATTAAACTTTAAGATTCAGAGAAAGCTCTATTTATCTACGTGCGTATTTATCAATGCGCGTATATTTTCTCTTCTCGTGTCAACCAAGAAACGAATTTACTATATACAGTCTTTTCTTGGGCTTCATGATTTTAAGTATATTTTCACCAACGGGGTGAAAATACTACGGGTATTTTCACCAACTGGAAAATACCCGGACCGGGACAACACCGGGGCCCAAAGCATCACCCCAGGTTAAAAACGAAATATGACTGGGGTTATTTGAGGAAGACCAAGTTTAAATTCTTCAAAAAGTAATTAGAGTTTATCATCGTGCTTTAAAGGGGTCTAGTGGAATTTTAGGACATGTTTTGGGTAAAAACCCTTTTCTAAACCGTTTAACACCTACGGGGGGAAGGGTGCCAGAAAAACTTTCTTCCTGGTTGGACAATGGCTAGAAAAACGTATTTTTCATGTTCTTTAAAGTTTCATTGTGTATTAAGTTTTAGTAAAAAAATATGTATTTTTAATTTTTAAAAAAAACATGTTTACGTAAATAGTGAATATTATTATTAATTAACAGACTAAAATTATACGCATAAATGGAGTTAATAACGTTTTATAAATTTATTTATTCTTTGAAGTGAAGGCAAATGCCGTTGTATTTATGAGGGTTTAGGGGAGAACAATGATCCACAGAGTCCTACCCACCCTCCATCCTCCCCCATCTCCTTCTCAAACTCTCCTCTTTCTGTCTCTGCCTGTTCTCCTCCTCTCTCTCTCTTCTTCCTCTCTCTTCTCTCTCTCCTCTCTCTCTCTTCTCACCACACACACAACCCCAAACACACACACACACACAACACACACACACACACACACATACAACACACACACACACACACACCACACACACATATGGCTTACGCATCATTCCCTATGCATTCTTAATTAAGACTCCCGGAAGTGAGTTAGACCTGTCATATCTATTAGAGTTGGCGTGTGCCGTACCGGTTCAAGAGCGTTTGGGGCAAATTGCGTTTTTTCTGGGATGCGGTTTATAACTTTTCCCAAACCCCTCCCATATTTGTGTTTGGATTCTTAGAGCCCCCCCCAGATACTTTATTCTTTTCTTTGAATTTTTGTTTATTTTTTAAGCCAATAAGCAACAGGACAACTATTGTTAATATGTGTATTTTTGAAAAGGGTTTTTATTAACGCCAATTTATTTTGTCTATGGGGGGTAATTTTTCTTTTTAATCTAATTTTTTTTAAAATAAATTCTCCGTTTCTTAAGTGAGCGTGTGAATAAATAGTTTTGGAAAAACCGATAAGTTGATAAATAGATACTTATGCAACTTTTGGGGTATCTTTATTCTGGAAAATTTTCACCACACAGGGTTTTTTCCTCAGTCCACTGCAAAAAAAGGGTGGAAGAGGAAATTTTGAGGTAAACACCCTCAGCCTGGAGTCGTTGTGTTTAGTCCATCAAACTTTAAAAAAGCAGCATATTCGCTGAATGGAAAATTAATACTGACGACAGATGAGGAGGGGGGGTGATAAGTGGGGTCACAAGCAACAGAGCCCATGGAAGAGGTCGTGTCGTAGTTGACAAGTTTTGAAGAAATCCTGATCAAGTACCAAATCCCAACATCCGTCAGACCGGAACGTCTTGGGTCTTTATGGGGGATTTCTGCACTAGTGGCTTTGTTCGTGTGACTCCGCCTACCCCTGCTCCACTTCATTGCCATCAGTATAAACTACATCTCCGCAAAAATGCTGCCTTTCGTCAAGATTGATGGGGCGAAACCTCGTTCACACTGAAGGGGCTATTACCTCAAACCCCCTCCTCATCTTCCCCTTTTTTGCATTGGGCTGAAAAAAACCCCCTTTTTGGGGAAACGTTTCCCGAATAAAAATAACCAAAAGTCGCATTTATCAAATTGTAGTCTTTTTCCGGAAATCAAGTGTTCGGTTTTTTCACTGTGATAATGCAGGCATTGCTCATGTTTTGCTTCTTCATTCTAAGGATTCCTGCATTCTCGTAAAATCCGGGACTCTCATCACATTTTTCCGTTCAGTCTGCAAATAAAATTTTATTTATATCACAGCACGGTAAAAAAGAGGGGAACAGAAAGAGGGAAAAGCTGTGCAGACGGATTACTAGAACTAAGATTGCGACGCTGAGAGCAGCTGGGGATAAAATGCTTGATTGGTGAAAAATATTTTGGAAGAAGGGAAAATAGCCCGCTCTAAGATAATTGTGGGCCCCAAAAACTGACAAGGGACCGGGACAGCAGTGTGTGAAGCTTATAAGGAGATAATCTGAATCACTGGGAGGGAATGGGAGAGTGTGGAGATTATAAGAAATTCAATGTGACCGAAACGAAACAGGAGAGTGAACAGATTATAGGGGAATAAGCCTGTATGAGAGGAAGGGGCCAGGGAAGTGTAAAGGTGATAGTTAAATACTTTTGTAGGTTACGGTTTGGAAAATTATCATTATTTTTTATTATTATTATTATTATTATTATTATTATTATTATTATTATTATTATTACATTCTTGGGGAATAGCTTTAATTCATTACATCAAATCATCACCACCATGAAATGCTTATTAAACAGTTTATGAAACAGTTTAGATAAAAATAGTATAATGTGAGCTGATGAGGATAAGTAGAAAATAGAGAATTATATACTGCAAGTGAGAATAGAAAGAATGAGCATTAATGAAGTCACTGTACTTATACACATAAAAGCATTCGTGATGCCTGATGACTATGTGATGACTGAAATAAATCACGTATCAGATGAGGAGTCTGTATCACGTATCAGATGAGAAGTTTGTCAGTTGGTACGATGTACCAGAACGGTGGTGGATTGTGCCCGAATACAGTTGTACCAACGCTTTTGCACGGATATGATGCATGGTATCCGTACTTTGCGGCTGGTGACAGTGTTAATACCAGTGATATTAATATCAATGACTATATTGATATAAATGATGATATCAATGTATTGTGTTGATCATATAATAATGAAAATGGAAAGTAGGTGGCCTATATGCTTTATTCAAATCTGACAAATTATAAAACTGCACAAATTTTAGGTGGTTCATAGCAAATGTAGAGGAGGTACAGGAAAGAGTTGGAAACAGAGTGAGAATTTGTTGAGCGGAAGGAACTTGGACATACAGCAGACATGCACGAGCATGTTAGATAAGAGAGATTACGAGTGATTTTTAACATGAGCTGACTTTTTAATAGTGATGCCTTACCTGGATGTATCTATGCGGCTTCCCGTGACGAACTCCCCGAACCACTAAAGATTATATTGTATATGTATCTTCTTTCTTTTTGGGTCACCCTGCCTCGGTGAGAGACGGCCGACTTGTTAAAAAAAATGTATGTGGGTATCCAGTGATATACATATCCTCTGAAGGATTACATTGCGTTATTATACTCTAGTACAGGGTCTTGTTACAATGCGTGAGCGAGGATAGACCATCTTCAGCACCCTAGAAGTTACATTATATACATGAGTTTGTACGCGGTTATCCCTTACTGTATTATTTAGAAGGTACATTTTGTAATTAACTTTTTATAGTTACAGGTAGTGAGCTATGTTGGTGGTACGAATCTTCAGCGTATGATGCTTCAGGGGCAGTGTTAATGAAGGTTGTGGCTACCCAGGTTTTCCCACGGTCTGGATCTTCAGTAGTAATAGCAGTAGTAATAGCAGTAGAAGTATTATTAAGAGTAGTAATAATATTAGTAACAGTGGTAGTAGAAGTAGTAATGGTAGTAATGCAGTAGTAATAATTGTAGCAATAATAGTGTGTCATATCTTTAGTCTTTATATATATATATATATATATATACTATATATATATATATATATATATATATATATATTATATATATATATATATATTATATATATATATAATATATAGTCGTCAATATGTAATTAATATATATAAAAATAAGTCTTGCAAAATTTCAACTTAAAATATTTTTCATAGATGTAAAAAACTATAATAACCAGAAGAAAATTAGAAAACTTCCTCCATTATAACAGCAATTGATTGCCTACCCAATAAATGCTGAAGATTTGTTTCTATTTGGATCGCAAACACTAGTGAAAGATATTTGGTCGCCTGGTTGGTTTGGGTAAATTATTGAACCTTTTCACTGCTCAATTAGGAACGTTTATAAGCCCCAAAATCGCCCATGCCTTTCCCAAAGGTCTGACCCTATGGATAAGTTATAGCAAGGGGAAGGTCTTCATATTTGCGGATCTTCTGGTCTCCTTTGGGTGCAAGCTCCACCCCTTCCACTAGAGTATATAATATATATATATATATATAAATATATAATATATTAAAAATATATATATAAAAATATATATTAAGTCTGCCAATTGTAAAACTGGTCAATTACAAGAACTCATTAAAATTAATCCTTTCTAAAATTTCTTTTACTTTAAAGATATATTTTTTTTCATTAAAGTTGAGAAAAAAATGTAATTTTGCACCAAAAGGAACTAAAAAAAATTACCTAACCTATTATAACAAAACAATTTTTTTTTAGCCTAACCCCAAAAAATATTTTAAGATTTGTTTCAAAATTTAAAAACAAACAAAAAACAGTGAAATATATTTTTTTTTCGTAGGGTTCAAATGTTTTTTGGCGAAATTATTGCATACACAAATTTTCACTTGTCCTATATTACAAGATGAGCGTTGCATTTAAGCCAAGATCGCAAAATTTTGCCTATTCGGCACGACATATATATAATAATATATAATATATATATTTAATATATATAATATATATAAATAAAAATATATATAAATATATTTTATATATTTTATTTTTTAATATTTTAATATATATAAAGTCAGTAAGTTATGGAGTCCCTTATGCAGTGGGTGTGTCGCTACTAGAGCAGAACTATGCTTGCATTGGTCCCTTCATAGTGTGTGTGTGCCACTGGAGCAGAGCTGTGGTGGTGGTGTCCCCGTTTTCAGCGCCTGAAGAGCAGAGGTACGTTCGTGGAGTCTCGTTTTCAATGCTTGAAGCATGCACACGCATAATTACGCTGGTGGCTCGTCTTTATTTTTTTGTAGCTATAAGAACTGATTTATAGTCATAGCATCTCGTCGTCAGTGTTGACAGCAGTGAAAGCACAAGCTATGCTCGGTTACCCTGTCATCGTTGTGTCCAGTCTATAGCATTTACAGCTGCGGTAACAGAGTTATATATCAGTGTTTGCATCTGCCGCAGCAGAAAATTTTGCTTGTGGTGCTCGGGCCCTTTAGGAGTCCCTGGTATATTTTTGGGGGTACCCAACAAACTCGTCAGTAATCATAATTTTAAAAAACTCGACAAGAAACACTAATTTAGTCTCCTGTTTTGGAACCAGACTCGTGAAATTATATACCAATGTTAGCCTATTGATGAAGGCGGGAAGGGAGGGAGGAATACAAGGAAGGGGTAACGGGCAATAAGGGAGGGAATTATGTGAAGGAGCAAGAAAATGAAAGTGCTAGAGAGAGAAAAGATAGATAGAACCAATAGCCTCAAGAATTAGTTCTTCACTCGTGAGAGTCACATTTGGTTGCTTTCCACGGTCTTCACTTCCAGTAAATATTCAGGTACAATGCGACGTTAATAAAGAGTCGGCATCAAGAAATTAATTTAAGGTAAGTTTACGATAATGTTTACATTTACAAGTAACTTTCTGTGAGGCTCGTAAATCCACTAAATTAATTATATTATTGACACCTTTTAAAAACCAATAATAAAAATCTCCTGATAAAAAAATGGCTAACTGTCTGTCTGTCAAGTCTGTCTCTGTCTCTCTCCCATGTTTTAATCTCTAGCTCCATGCGCTTCCTTCATCTCCAATCTCCCCCCATTCTCCTTGTATTTCTGATAAGTGGAATATATAGAAGTTCTTCCTTAATCAGAATGATAAACGCCTTGACCAGGATTCTGACTGTATTATATATCAGAAGTTTGGTTGGCAAACCGATCTCTATGAAAACACGTAATCAGAAAATTGCCTTATTTATTTATGTTTAGTGGCAAAGAACTGGGCGTTGTCATACAAGACTTGATAAAACTCACTTCTTGACGAAACATCTACTAAAATGAAGGCATATTTAGTTTTACATGTTCATAAACCCAATTGACTCTTCGCCCTCTAGCAATAGGGTTGTAGATGAGTGGAACAAAATTTTTTTGGAAGCAAAAAAAAAAAAACAAGGATTAAACAATTTATGATTTGGGATGACTGGGAATAAGACCAGAAGACCTGCTGCAGTGCAACTCTATCTTTCTTATATATTGCACAATATGGGTTTTCCATAGCATAGTGCGAACCTGGATTACATAAACCAATCATGCACATAATATCACCGAATAACGAATAACAGAGCATGGTATTTCTGCAAGGACCCGCTGGAAACTTTCAATATTTAAGTTAAATTTATGCACAAATGGAGAGTCACAAGGTTCAAATAGTGACACACAAGTCGATATATGGATACCACAGAAATTGTGTACACTAATTCTGTTTTTTTTTCAACCACATTTTAGTTGTAACAGTCTCTGGTATGGGAAATATCGACCAGTTGTAGATGGTACCGACACAGAGGTTCTAATTTATACTCCTGTCAGACACTCTCCCACTATTTATGTGTACTAAATTCCCACTGTATGATTCTCATTCCAATCTATTTTATTTGTGCTATTTATTCATTATATACTGCCCGTTTCCGATATTCACTCAACTACCATAACATAAACCTGCACGATACTATTTATTTCTTATACAGGAGTTTTACAAGGTTAGGTTTAGATTCTTTATTTTATTTACAAGCTAAGGGTTGTTATCCTACATCAGTTCATTTAAAAGCCTTTTTATTGTTATGAAATATGCAATATGAACCGGATTGAAGTTGGAGCCATTTGTGGGCCAGCAAATTTTCATTTCATCATCTAATTTATTTCGGTTGATATTATTCTGTAACGAACTAGTCCGCCCTCCACTAACCTCCACGACTCTTCATAAAAATTTCCGCTACTAACCACTTCATTGACATCCTACTCAACGCAGCCAAGCAAATCTTAATACAAACATCTGAAAGCTTAATTGCTACAACTATCTCTTATAGAGATCTAGACAACATTGCGCTATACCTGAAGTCTCCTTTCTACAGTGCCATACTGGAGAAAATTTTGCAAGGCGGAACCAACTGCTTTCGGGGCCCCTGGGGGCAGAGACTGGGGGCTCCGTGTCTAAAGTGAATTTCACAAAATTAGTTTCTAAATAAACTAAGAATAGTTGAATTACCAAAAGCAAAAATCCGACGAGGAAATCAAAATAAAACGTCATGGACATGGGCGCCCCTTCAGAGATACACAGCCGGACCCGGACCAATGTACCCGACTGAAAACCTTCCCTCTCAAAGGTCCTTTCTTCTACGTCTCCTTGGTAATTCAGTAAAACAACCAACAACACTGATTAATGAGAGGGGCAACAGTGACTGACAACGACTGAAAGAGAAGAACGGCAGTAGCGATGGGAAACATCAAATAAAGAGAGAGAGGGGCAGTAGTGAACGATAATTTTAAATAAAGAGAAGAGCGGAATGAGTGTTCAACACAGTAACCGTAATGAATGTATAATGAGCAGAAAAATAAGAGTAAATACTCAATGTGAAAGCATATTTGCAGTAATAGTTCTGCTAGGAGTAATAGCTGTGCTAGTAGTAATAGCTTTGCTAGGAGTAATAGCTCTGCTAGAAGTAATAGCTGTGCTAGCAGTAATAGTTCTGCTAGGAGTAATAGCTGTGCTAGTAGTAATAACTCCGTTAGGAGTAATAGCTCTGCTAGGAGAAATAGCTTTGCCTACCCTAATAGCTCTCTGCTAAAAAGTAACATTGCTACCACAAAAACTGTCACGACCATCCTAACTCACATCGTATCTCTCAGTCCTCTACTGGCTTACAACTGGAAAATATTTTTCTACAATTTTTTTTCTCGGTAAGATACGATTAAACAAATGGAAGTTTCGACTGAAAACTTGTGCGTTGCTAAAACAAAAATAATACATCCATTAAACACAGACTGATGGCTGACGACCCGGTTTAAAATGTGTCCAGATACTTTTAGTAATGAGTTTCCTGGACTATACACGCGATCTTGCAATTGCAAATCCTCGACAAACATATTTCCACAAGGTATTCAAACTACATTAATTACGTAAAGATGTTTTTAGTTAAATTCTTTTAAACATATAGATCAGTCTAAATTTATTGAAAGTTATTCACAATCAGGTATATATATTTTTTTCGTTATGTTTAGAATGATTTTCATATATTACATGAAAAAAAAAATTCTGCTCATCCGGCGATATTAACAATGCAAGGAAATCTTCAGCTCAAGATCTACACACTCTCCGTACGTCATCGGGAGCTATGCAATGTTGCAAAAGCAGCAAACAGGATGAATAAGAGGAATTTTCTCAAAGTTTAAGTGGTGACTCCAGCTGTTTCTCTCAGAAATCTACTCAGTCTGGAACTACTAGCTTCACCACGATACCCTTACTCCTGAGTAAACTCTCATCCCATTCCTGTTGATACTCTTGCAACATCGTATAATGTTGGTAGAATTACCGACAATATGTAAAGTAAAAGGACACAAGTGGGGGGGGGGGGGGGGGGCCAGCTAATTAACATTTTATAGTAGCAACGCGTCGCTCTCCAGGAGCTTCATCAAGCGTTACAAACTAAATATGGACACAGAGGGTAAATATAGCCTTGGAGTGAGGTATAAAACTTAGTGGTAGTAGCAGTAGAAGTAAATAAGTAAGTAGTATAAGTAGTAGAAGTAGTAGTAATACAATATGGTAGAACACTCAACTTGCACATGAGTAAAAGGTTACAAAATCTTTTACTTGGTAACATAACATAGGTAGACAATATTTCTGATGGTGGTTGATCTGAGAAGGTCTGATTCAGTGGTATCTTCTTCTGTTTGTGTTCTTGTGTAGCAGAGACCTATATGATGGCAGGACCTACTGTTTTGAGAAGAAATTTTTGCTAATACTTCAGAATAATGAGCTGCCTTTATTTTCCTCTACGGTGGAATAAATTACATACGGTTCAGAACAAACGTTATTGAGGAGACTTTAATCCAATATATTGTCTAGTAAGCTTTCCGATCTAACACTGTCATTAATGTTACCAATTAGGGAAAACTCCATGTCATGGGGGAACCCATTTTCATCAGCATCCCAAGTATTAAAATAAGTCACGTTTTTCCCATCGGATCACTTATGACACCATCCACTGCGTCTCGTCACATGATGTATATTTCAAATTATATCTACTAATTTGAAAGAGCTTGTCCAACCGTTTATAAAAGACTGAATTTCTAAGGCTCAAATTTCTCAAGACAGTTTGCGCCAGTTTTCCACAGACTCTTGAAAATCGTACTTTCCTTGATGCCTGGTGAGGAGCTCTTGATCTAGGGGATTGATACTGTGCACTATTTACGGAATTAAGCCTAAATCCCTCCTTTTCAAAACTCCACCAACTCCACAGCGCATATATATACGAGTATAGAGCTCCCAAGATTAAAAAATAATGACTCAAATTTTTCTGATTACCAAAAATTACCATTCACTCTTGCTCAAGAAGTTTTACTGTTTTTGGTGTTATTTCATTGATTTCATCTTAAAATATCTGTACAAACGAGACCGTGACTCAATTTTGTTTATTACCCGTAACGAACCTGAGTGAGAGCAGCTGTCTGTCGCATCGAAAAACAACAGATCAATTACAATGAAACCTCATGATAGTGTTCAGTTCATGTTGGTGGCACTGTCACAATATACTTTTGGAAGCAACAGACAAAGTTACAAGCGGAGTATCATGGGGCCTTGTTCCTTGAAATATCGAAGTAACATATAACGTTCCACAGGGACCCCCACTGATTCTGGATTTTGCCCATTGAAGTGGCTAGTTTATTTGCACCCAATATCCATCCTTGGAAGGGCAGCGCAAGAGCAATATGGATAACAAAAGGCCTAAGAACTTGGCCCCAGAGGTAACAGGAGTACATCTGGATTTATAACTACAGTTCCGTTATGTTGATACAAACAAATTTACGAAATTGGATTAATATGTCTGGTACACTCATTTTTCATTAAAAAGATATCTTGACCTTTACATATAAATGAATGGTTCAGAGAACCGAACAAGTTTGATAAATAGACACATGTGCAACAATTTGTATACCACTTACGACTACTGCACCTCTCCTGCTATAGTTGATTAGACATTTCATCGCACATATGCTTTCTTTTCAAGATGATGGACTGATTTACATCGACTCAAGGTTGGGGACCCGATTACCTCATACTCCTCCTGTTTTTCACCCATTCCCTTTGTATGGACTGATGAAGCCAGTGTGTGGCAAAACTTTTAACTCATTTAAAGATACCCAAATGTTCCACCTGTATCTAAATTTATCAAACATGTCCACAGTTATTCTACTGTTTATCCAAATTCTTCAGTAAGTGGACTGGAAACCCTAAGAATTTAACATTTTACCTGAGATAGAGTTTTCATGTTGAAATTATCATCCTGTTAATTACAAACATAAATATAACCTGGGTTACTCATACTTACTAAATTGTGTTGTGGTGTGGAGTGTGGTGTTTTGTGTGTGTGTGTGTTTTGGATTGTGTGATGTGTGGGTGTTACAAATATTTCTATGGTTTCCCTGTGTAGTGCTTCACGTGATTCTCGCTATTCCCTCTCTTCCACCCTCTTTACAATTCCCACCCCTTCCTTCTAATCTCATCCCTTCCCTTCATCAGCCTCTGCCCTCTACTTCCCACCATTTTTCCCTCTATATCATCCCCTTCCTCCTCTTTTTCAACAGAAAACAGGCAGACAAAATTGGCAGACAAAGAGGCAAGCATCAGGCTGACAGCCAGATAGGCAGGAATCAGGTAGGCAGGCATCAGGAAGGTATGCATTAGGCAAGCATTTGGAAGGTAGGCAGGCATCAGTCAGGCGAACAGCCAGGCAGGCAGGCACATAGACACATCCAGAAAGGCAGGTAGTCAAACACAGACAACCAGATAACGTATTCTGAAACGCAAAATGATATCTGAAAAAAAACGGCAGCAGTTTTCACATCTTACTGCACTGGTGTGGATGTCAAAGCCTTATATTTAAAACCTCTCCCGGTGTAATTTCCACCTTGATTTTTTTAAATCTTCTATGCCGTAGACAGAAAAAGACTTGAAACATGGGGGATAAAGGTTGGAAGAGTACGCCTTCTCTCTCTCTCTCCCTCTCTCTCTCTCTCTCTCTCATTTCTAAACAGAGTTTGACAAGGTTGAGGATCCCTAGCTATTAGACAAGCTATTTACAGGTTAGGATTCCTAACTTTTATAGGCAGCTAAGAGCTGTTACCTACATCAGCTCATTTGAAAGCATTTTTATTGTTATGAGACATACAAGTAGGGAACAGGATGAAGTTGGAGCCATCTGTGGGCCAGCATTTTCATTTGATCAACTGACTTTATCTCGTTGACATCATTATGCTGTACGAATGTGTTCCATACTCGAGTCATCCTGGGTATGTATGATCTCAGATGGAGTGATGTTCTGGAGAAGGGTACAGCCAGAGTGAAGTTGCTGCTTTCTGCCCGTCTTGTGGCATAAAAGGTTGTTTCTCTCTTCTCTCTCTCTCTTGTCATCTCTCTCTCTCTAGCTTCCCTCTCTTCTCTCCTCTCTCTCTCTCTCTCTCTCACTCTCTCCTCTCTCTCTCCTCTCTCTCTCTCTCTCTCTCAGTTATTGACATCTGTGAGCTACAGCTTTCATTAAAATAAATAGAATTTATTTGGGTACATAATGGCGTCAGCAGAGAAGTGGCAGTTTCAAAGAAATTTTCAGCAGGGAAGCCTTATTATACGACGTTTCATTCATATCATATAATAAACCTTTCTCCCCT
>NC_069465.1:13702164-13747164 GCF_026875155.1 Cherax quadricarinatus
AATTGTGGTTGCAGGGGGTCGAATCATAGCTCTGTGGTTACATACACCCCACACACACATACACACCACAGAAAGGAATGAGCTGATACACGATAACTAGCACGGTTTCAAGGAAGTGAAACCCTGAGTCACCAAACCTACTGAAATTTTACAGCAAGGGAGCAAAAGTAAGATAGAAGAGAAAGAGGGGGTGGATAGATTACATTTTCTTGGGACTGTAAGAAGGCTTTCGACACAGTTCCACACAAGAGATTAGTACAAAGCTAGAGGAGCACGAGGAATAACATGAAAGACATTGCAGTGGATCAGATATACCTGACGGGAAAGGGGAGTGATGGTAACGTGACGAGGTGTCAGGGTGGTGCCTGTGACAAGCGGGTCCTCAGGGGCCGTCCTAGGACCAGTGCTATTTCTGGTATATGTAAATGAAATGAAGGAATGGATAGATTTAGAGGTGTCTCTCTTTGTAGACAATGTGAAGGTAATGAGAAGAATTCATACGAATGAAGATCAGTAGGCCTACAAAGGGATCTGAACAGGCTGCAAGCCTGGTCCAGCTCCTGGAGTTTAACCCCACCAAGTGGCAAAGTCATGAAGATTGGGGAAGGTCAAATAAGATCGCAGGGGGAGTAACAAGTTAGGGATGGGGGGGTAAAGACTATAAACCACACTCGGGGAAAAGGATTTTGGGATGAATATTATACGGAGAACATCAACCAATAACTGCTGCAGGATATAGGCGGCTGGCAAACCTAAGGAGAGTGCTTCGAGCCCTGAGTAACGAGTCATTCAAGACACTGTACCAAACCACAACTGGTCAAGCAAGGGTCAAGAAATTAGAGGAAGTGCTGTGGGTTGTAACAAGACTAGTCCTGAAGTTGAGAGGGTTTTGTCCTACGGGGAGAGGTAATGGAACTCAAGCTGTTTGACACTGGAGGATAGGAGGGACAGAGGGGAAAATGATAACGGCATTTAAAAACCGAGAGGAATTGACAAGGTTGATAGGGACAATATTTTCAGAAATGGGACACAAGAACAAGAGGTCACAACTGGGAAATTGAAAACTCAGATGAGTCACGGGGATGTTAGGAAGTATTTTTCAGTCATAGAGTTGTCAGGAAGAGGAGAGTGATATAGTGGAGTTAGGATTCATATGTAGCTTTAAGGAGAGGTACGATAAAGCTCATGTAGCAGGAGAGGTTGGACTTAGTAGCGGCCAGCGAAAAAAGGGGGGGTCAAAAGCTGTGACTCGACCCTGCAAACCACAAATAGGTGAATACCCACAAGCCGCCTTCCACAGAGGAAAAGCACCAAAAACAAAAAAAAAAATACATTCACTGTCATTCATTCAATCCCTGTCTCGCCGGAAGCGCTAACTTCACAGTTGAGACGGGTTCTCAGAACAACAGCATTTTCCCCAAACCCCTTTCCCCCAGATTGGAGGGATTGTACTTCCACCCTCCAGGAACGCATGTCCTGTTAACCGGTTTTTTCCCCTGTATTCCTTGTTCACTCTCCAGTAGCAAATCAAGTTATAAAAGCAATATCAAAAATTTATAGATCTATGCACTAACGTTCCACTTTCAAAAAAAATTTTTAAAAGGGTTTTAAAAGGAAAGAAGTCAACCATTTAAATTACCAACAAGGCAAAACCCGGGCACAGGGGTTTTTAAAAAGAAGTATCTCTTTCCTCTCTTAATTAATTTATTTGATCACTATACTTGGTCTTGAGGGCACTGGAGACAAACAGAATACAGTTTAAATCATTCACGGGCACTAAAAAAGCCTTCAACAAGTGCGACCATGGCGTAAGCCTGTTAAAGGGAAAATGGAAATTTCCAGGGATCTTTTACTTTCTAACCAACAGAGCACACAGAAAAAAAGGAAACACAGTTAATTCGGAGGCTGCCACAAAAAAACTCGTTACAATTTTTACTATACTCTTTCCCCACCCTTTTTCACCACAAAACTGTATAAAAATAACTGTAAACCACAGCACATGTCGCTTTTTTGCTGCGATACAGTTTTTTTATGAGTTTTATCTATGATGACACCATAAAACCCAAACGCTTTTAGCCCAAAGTCTTCCCAAAAGGGTCCAGACAAAAACTGATTTTTAATAAGGGATTTCTTTTATCCTTTAGGGAAAACTTGGGGAAATAAAAGCATTTTGGAATAAGAAGAAAATAATAACCACATAATAAGCGAAAACAAATTAGAAGAACTTACGCGTGATATGTCAGTATCATTATCACAACTGCGAGGAACATGAAAGGGATGGAAATGAGGAACCCTTTTAAAAAACAAGGCAGAAAAGAATGAGATCCTATTTTTAAAAATCTTTTTTGTAATGTTTTTTGAAATAAAGTAAAATTAAAAATATAGGGGGTGGTAGGAGCAAAAATTTTTCAAACACCCCGGGAAAAAATTTAGTTTCCCGAAGCAATTTTTATAATAAATTTATAAAAAAAAATTTATATTATTTATATATATATATATTATATATTTATATATTATATAAATAATATTAATATTATATAATATATTATTTTTTATATATAATATATATTAAATTTTATATTTTTATATATACAAATTATATATTTATATATATATATATAATATATATATATATTTTATATAATAATTATATATATATTTATTATTTATAAAAAATTTATATATATAAAAATATTAAAATTTTTAAATATAAAATATATATATTTATATATATTATAATAATAATAAAAAAATAATATATATATATATAAAAAATATATAATATAATATATAAAATATATATTTAAATATTATATAATATATATATGGGGAAGTAAAATCTATATTGGAAGGGGGCCCCCCAAATAAAAGAAAAAAAGATAGAAAATAAGGGTTTGGAGTTTTTGAAAATTTTCTTCCCCTACCACCCCCAATATTTTTTTCTATTGAACTTTATTAATAAACAAAATACATTTGACAGAAAAACTAAACATAAATACAATGGACAATGTACAAAAATTGATTTTTTTAGTTCCCCATTGGAGTGAAAGTATGAGAAGATTCCCCTCTGGATGGCGACGCGAGGCGCTGGAACATGAAGGGGCTCCCCTTTGGGGTCCCTGGGGTGTCGATGAGTCGGAACCCAATTCTTTAAAGGGAAACGTGTGGCTTTTTTTCCCCATTATATATATATATATATATATATATATATATATATAAAATTTTATATAAAAATTTTAAATATATGGTGTGTGTGGTGTTGTGTCGTGCCAAATATGTAAAACTGGTCGTTGCATGAACTCTTTTAAAAATTTAACCCCTTTCTAAAATTTTTTCTATACGTTTAAAGAATTTTTTTTTTCATTAATGTTAAGTAAAAATTTTATAATTTTGCACCAAAAGAATTTTAGAAAACTTACCAACCTTATTTACAAGAGCAATTTATTTTAGCTTAACCCCACTAAATATATTTTAGATTTGGTTTTCAATAATTTAATACTAACAAAAAACATTGAAAATATTTTTTTCGTTAGGTTCAGAATGACTTTGGCGAAATTATTGCATACACAAATTTTCGCTTTTTCCCCAATGGCAAGGTGAAAAATTTTCATTTAAACCAAGACTAATAAAATATAATATAATATTATATATATATATTATTAAAATATATTTAATATATATATAATATAAAAATTTAATATATATATATATATATATATATATATATTCCGTCCCAATAGGTAAAAATTTTTCGATTTTGGGGTTTAAATAGCAACAAAATTTTTTGGGGGGAAATGGCAAAGCGAATTTGTGTCGCAAAATTCGCAAAATCCTAATGAAAAAAATTATTCAGTGTGTTATTCTATTATCAAATTATTGTAAACTTATCTAAAATATATTTAGTTGGATTAGGGTGAATTAAACTCGCTTTTTATAATAAGGTTAGGTAAGTTTCATATGGTTTTTTTTTTTCAAAATTATTTTTTTACATTATCATAAATGAAAAAATATATATCTTCAAAAAATAAAAGAAAATTTTAGAAAGGACTTAATTTAAATGGTTCTTTCTAAATGACCAGTTTTTTCCCATTCGACAAATATTTTAATAATATGGTTGCGGTTGTGTAACCCCCTCTTTTTCCCCCTACCCGTTCTCTCTTCTTCTCTCTCTTTGAAAAGTAGTAGTAATAATGGCATAACCCGATCAGGTCCCCCTCCTCACTATGGAAGGTATGTATATGGAACGCTGTACAAAAGGCGCAGAAGTGTTTTTATTGAGGTGATATGGAGGGAGACGTGACGGGGGTTTTAGGACAAAACAAATATAAAAATTGTTTTTTTCCTCTCATTGTTGTACACAAGACAAAGCTCTTTTTTTGGTTTTAGGGTTTTTTGGGTGGTTTTTTGGTATTTTGTTACTCCTGGATCTGGAGCCTTATTGTTATTTAGACCAAAAAAGCAGCACAAAGTTATCGGCTCCATCCCCTACTAAAACAACACAATATCCTCCACCCTTTTTAAATCGTTTTTAATTTTGAAAATTTAAGAGGCCTAATCTTGTAAATTGCTCAAGTAAATACGTATTTTAAAAATAAACCAAATATTTTAAGAAATATTTAAAAGAAAAATGCAGTTTTTTAGAACATGCAGGTTGTCCCGTAAATTACCTGGTAAATTATGGTAAATTATTTTAACGTGAAAAGTTAAATTTTTTTTTTATTTTAAGGTGGGTGATGATTAGAATTAAGATGAATGTGGTTATAAGATTTAAAAAAATTTTAAGGGGGGGGGTTTTAGAAAAAAAAAATGTTAAAGGGAATTTAGAGGGTGCTAAAAGAGGAGTTGATTCCCGGTTAAATCGCATTAAATTTAAATTTCTTAAAAATTTCTCTTCGTGCCTGCTTTAATATAATATATATATATATATATAAAAAAATATATTATATATATATTAAAAATATTTTAAATGGGTTTTTTTTATTATTATATATATATTAAAAATTAGTCAGTTTCTTTGAATGAGAGATGGCTGCCCATGCAGTAACGTTTAATAAGACACATCTGATACAATTTAAACGTTAAATGTTACATAAAACTTTATATTATATCATCATACAAATTAATGCACGATGAAGAGGAACGAAATGTTTCCACAATGATTCAGGAAGTTTATTTCAGTCGGTTTGGCTAGCTGAAAAACAAAAGTAATTGGACAGTTGGAGGGAGTGGGTGGAGGCGCACGCATTATCAGAGATATCATCCAAATCTGACTAGCTGAGAGAATTCCAGTAATTTCTGTGTGTGTATTCTCTCTCTTCTTCATTCAGTTCATTCTCTCGTAAATATATAGTCACTTAAGTGTTTACTCAATATTTCAATTTTTGATTACTGTATGTGTTCAAAAACGAGCACGCTGAACTAAACATACAAAATAAATATATCTATGGCTCTGAGCAATAACGTTTCGGTCATAGAGACCTTGATGCATAATTACTGCTTGCAGATAAGTAGTCAATCAGGTTCCCTAGGATCTGCGCTAATCATTTTTTAGAATATGTCCTAATGATTATGTTGCTCGTATCGTCTTTGATCAGTATGAGTTAATCCAAGGATTATATTCATCAGTGCATTGTCGTATGAGTTACCAGAGTTATCATCAGATCTTGTTCGGTATGAAGTATACCAAGAGATTTTATCATCAGTCTAATGTCGATTTATGAGTTACTCAAGGTTTATCATCAGTCTTGTTTACAGATGCTTGACAAAGTAATGGCAGGGCGGCAAGGAGAGTAACTAATTATGGTGGTTGTATTGAGGGGGTAAAGGAATTGGCAGGTGCTTATATAGTAGTTTTTGGCAGTAGTTAATTAAGGTGGTCGAGATGAGCTAAGTTTGGTGAGTTGCCTAAGTTGGTGAGTATGATTACTGCGGACTGTTTGACTAGTGGTGAGTAGTGCTGTCTAGGAGGGTGGTGAGTAAGTTGGTGAGCTATTGAAGTTGTAGAGGTATTTAGGTTGAGTGGAGATTGAAACTAATTGGCGAGTTGATCATGAAGTTGGTGAGCTGTCTAGATTGGGTAGAGGAAGAGGATGATGAGATATGACTAGTTGGTAAACTATTGAGTTGGATGAGAGGGTGATTTGTATATTGAGTGAGAATGATCTATTGCGAAGTTGGTTAAGCTAGGCATGTTCATAAGTGGGCTGATGATAGAATGATACTAAATATACAAATATATTATGCTAATAAAATATATTTGTTTATATTCATTTATAATATAAGCAACCTTAACTACTGCACGTAACAGATCTCACCAATCACTGATCCAATTAACTTCAACTAATGCAAGATACCAGGACAGAAACTTATAATAAGAAATGTGTCCTAAGTGTTTGCTTTGACAAGGAGGAGATTAAGATTCTAGTGTCTGGGAGATAGTACTACTAAAGTTTATACAAGCTCTCTATCGATCTCATTTCGTCAGCAAGCACGGCTCCATTGCCCGACTCCTCCATCAAGCATACAAGCGTAGTGTGACTCCATCACTCTACCTTTCGCTCAAGAGCAATCAACCTTCGCATGCCTCCCCATCAAACTCAGCATCACCCGTCCTATCCTAGCTTTACTGACTACAGATAGGAGGACCATGTAGCGTTATAATCCTGTCTGAGCCATACACCTCTCCATCCTCCTCGCGTCCTTCAAGCATGCACCCTATCATCCTCCCTCTACAATGCAGATACCAACACATGATTTAATTTACCATACACATTCCATCCTCCTAACTCAGCAGCACCGCTCCATCAATACACTTCCTACTCCTTATGAGAAAATAAGCACCGCCATTATTTCTCACCATAGCCAATTTCACCGACTTCCGCCTGCCAGACCCAGCCATGCACACTAACGCCGTACAGCCAATGACCTTTCTATTTTACAACACCTTCGAGATTGATAGGGAATTAAGGGCGGGGCGGGTGGGGGACGTTTATTTTCTGGTTGGGGGGGGGGGCGTTACATGAGGGTGAGTGGGGGGGGGGAAGATAGGGGGGTAGGTGGAAGGGGTATTGATGGTGGAGGGGAAATTTGTTGTATTTAAAATACAATAGCAGAAGGAAATGGTCTATAGAGATGTGAACAGTGTGAAAGAGGCTGATTTTAAATTGATTATGTATAGAAGTAGTAGCTAAAAAGTTCCAACGATTATACTACAGCTCCTAACTTACATTATGCAGCCTCTTTTCCTGGTCTTCATATTACAGAATGGATAAAAATTCGTTTAGAAGTGAGGAAAAGAATGGACATTAATAAATAGCATAAGAAACTTCCTTATGAAGAAAGATTGAAGTCTAAGGTCTTAATTTTACATTTCTCTTGTAAGACGAAGAATGAGAGGAACATGATAGACGGTTTAAGTGGAAGATGTTTATCAACAAAGGAGATATAAGAAAGGTCCTGGGATATCCCTCTAGAGAGAACCCTTAATAAGGATTCAATTTTCGATGAAGTTTAGAATTGTAAAGCTTGTAGGAAAAGTATTGTTTTTGGAAATAAGAGGTATCGATGAGTGGAACAGAATGGCTTAGTAGGGTTATTGAATTAAACCTTGAGTAGAAAGAAACTCCTTTTTCAAGGCTGAGGACTGACCACCTCAAAACTACGTCTTCAAGGATGATGGGACTGATGACATCGCTCATATCTCTACTGCTTCTGCTAACTGTTCTGTACTCGACTGAAGAAGCCTACTGATAGGCGAAACTTTTCAGTATAAAGATAAAACTGTTGCAACATGCGTCTTACTTACCGAAGAGAAGCAATTAAGAGACTTCAAGCCCTAACTACGTAACTGTAAGGGCGTGGCCATTCGGTGAGAATGAGTAGGTTGCAGGGCGCTCACTTAGAGAGGTGAGCATCACCACATTTGAAGTCGCGACAAGCGCAGCCTTCTCTCGGTCACCCATTCTTTCTTTCGACTTTTCTTAAGACACTTCATGTTGTATTAACGCAGTGGGAAAAAATAGCTTGACGTGCAGATCGAGTTTTTTCCCCATGGCAATACAGAGGTAATTGAAATGAAGGGAGAGAATAAGAGAAAAGAAAAAACTCACTAGGATCGTGGTAAAAATTAAAACCAAAAAATCGAAAACGATTAATGCATCATAAAAGATACTCCTCTTGAATGAACTATAGTCTGGAACAGTAGTATATCATTGTATAGTACGTGCTCCGAAAGCAAGGCGCCAAATGTTCCTGGTGCAGTTCATTAAGAAGTAATTGTAACTGGAAGCAGAATGTAATCCAAAGTTTTGTTTAGAAATTATAATGAAATTTTCAGATTTAGGTATAAGCTGGACTTGTCTTGCTTATACCTGCCTTAATTACATCATAAAACTAAGGCTAATGCAAAATGGAAAAAAAAAAAAATGTACACATCAAATAGTACACAACTGTAGCTTCTGGTGTACTTCTTTGTTAAAAGGTCACGACCTGAACGTGAACTGTAGTCATTTTTACTTGTGCTTCATGAGACTGGACCCCTTTCCTAAATCGGAGTGGAGAATTGTTACGAATAGACGCTTTTTGTTTCTTTAGGAGCAAAGTTTATTTTTGTGAATGCTGGAAGCATTGTTATAATTCTTCGTATGATAAACGTTAATGTTTTTCCATGAACATCTCTCACTAGTGAATGAGAAAACCATTTCTTATTACGTTTCATAATTTGAATATTAGGAGACTTATTGGGAAGTTAAGTATGTTAACTGGCTTCCAAGTTAAGTATGTAATATTTTATACAGTTTCATGAGCAAAGGTCAGCATGAAGGAGACAGTGAAATGCAAAAGTAACAGAAATAAGGTCGCTATAGGACGCCAAAACTATCGTTTTCTTCACTAGTTTTTTAAATTATATTTTTCACTACTGCTATATTGTGATATTACATAACAAATCCTGAGTCCAGAATATTAAATCAGCATAAAGAAAGAGGAAAGCTATTTTAACACAGCCTGTTAGTTCGGTCCAACTGACTGTGCTGTGACAAACTGTATGATTTCTCCTTTACACCGTATAGGTTCTTATTTTATTGACAGGCTGGAGCTTGGAGCAAAAGTGTAGTGAATATAATTTGAATGAAAAACCTCAGAGGAAAGTATAATTTCCATAGCACATCTTCCTGAAGGTATGCAATTTTAGTCTCCATTAAAAAAGTACCTGACCATACACACTTATCATACACATTTAAAACATAGTAATGACAGAAGAATGCTGAAATTTTAAAAGAGGAAGAAAGATGATGCACTGAGAAAATAATGAAAGAGCTAGTGGGAATAACAGCAGTACACAGAAAGCACTAGTCTATGTTGTCATATTTTTAAGGAACGACAGAGAAGTTAATCAAGTCCAGCCAAAATGATCTGAAACAAAGATCATTAACCAAGACAACTCCTGCATTCTATTGCATGTGACCAACTGCCACTGAATATTGTAAAGAGTTGTACTTTCCTGGACCTTCATTTAGAAGCAAAACCGAAATTTGTGATTCCTACATGGTCAACAATTAGAAACACTTCAGCATTCGCAAGAAAGATGGAGGCTAGGGTAACATTAGTTCTCTGGACCAATCACAAAATGATGCCATTCCTTTGGAACAAGAACTGGTAACTGTAGTTAAGAGTTCTTGCTTGTCATACTTTAAGAGGAACTTACTGTCTTCAAAATAGCAACTGCATATGAGGAGCTGTTTGACGTTATGTTATCAGGAAATCCTCTTTAAGGGGGGCTCCTTGTCGTGGTAAAGAGGCTCTTGATCTGAGGAATTGGACCCTCTGGTCTTCTTCCTCAGACCGAATCTAATTATCACTCAATCCCCCTTCCCTATCTCATCCTCCCCATCTCCCCTTTTCCCTTTCCTCTCTCCCTCCCATCACTTCCTTTTCCCCGTCCCATTTGTAGCCTCTGAGGTCCTTCCCTTTGACATTACGTTTTCTAGGCAGGGGGAAGTGTGCAGGGGCTCATCCCGCTCCTTGGGATTTCTTGGGAGTGGTGTAGTTTGCCGTGGAATCTGGACGATTTGAAAGCACCCTTCTCCCTTCCCGGATTTCCAGGAGGTGGGGTAAGGTGTCCTGCAGGTGATGGGTGTATCTCGAGAGGCTGCCTGCCGGTTCTGGGAGGTGGCAGACGAAGGAGGTATGCTTTGTGGTGGGATGTGAGGTTGCTATCCCAGAGTGCTGGTTTACTGGCGTGAAAGGTAGGGTATGGCACGGGTTCCACACTGCATCTGCACTGCTGGCGGTGCCGAGGTCATCTTGGATGAGAGGGGACTCTTACGGCCCATTCATGCCTTCTAGTAACTGTCCCTAGGCTGTCCCTCTTCCTTTTTTTTTCTTTCCTTCTTTCATTTTTTCCTTAAAATAATAATCAGAAAAAGGAACCACCACCATGGAGTCTTCGTTCCATGACCCCCCATCCCTTCTCCCAGGCCCCTTTTTGTTACCGCATCCTGTTCTGACCCGGCTTCGTTATTGGACTATCCTCCAGACTTTTCCCATACCGCTGTACCTTCTGCTGGTGACGCATCGTCACCTGGTCCAGGTATCGAGCCTCCGCCCATTTCTTCTAGTGCCTCTGCCCCTTACACGTCTTTAACTATGCGTCCAGCTTCCCCAAATACTGTGCGACGGTTTTCGGATTGCCCACCTGCCTCAGGTCAGGCCACCTGCAGTCCTATGTCTAAACGTTGCAGACCATTTGCTGACGATGGCTATTCCATTTCTACTCATTCCACCGAGAAACGACCTACATGACACCTACTTCCCTTTCGCACCATGTTTACAAGTACACAGTGGACCAAATTTTTTTCCTCCCAGCCGACGTCTCCAACTGATTATCTTTCAGACCACCGTATCGGTAAAGCTCTTTTACGACACGTTGGGCAAAATATATCCTTTCACACCCTTCAGAACAGTGCACGCATTGTTACAGTTCAGAACGCAGGCCAACCTCATGGCCTTTCCCATCTTACTTCCATTGATAACGTTCCTATCACAGTTCATAAGCATGCTACTCTCAATTCTTGCAGTGGTATAGTGGTCTTACCGCATACCATTGTACAGTGTGATTTTGTGTCTTGCGGGTGACAATATTTTAGAGCAATTAGCCATTCAGGACCATGCGATTCTCAAAGTGGATACATATGTCCTGCCCGCTCGTGGGAGGAGGTGCTTTCCCAATAACGTCGCCCGCTTAATCTTTGACTGTCGTGAACTCCCGTCTTCTGTTTATATCGCGGAACATCGTCTAGGGGTCCGTAAAGTGGTTCCTACACCCCAACAGTGAAGAAATTGTTGACGCTTCAAGCATCCAGCTAAATACTGCAGGTCTGTAACGGGGTGCCCGGTGGTGCCATGGATCATACGTCTTGCAGTCTTCCCCCCACTTGTATTATTTACAACGATCCTCGCCCTTTTTTTTTCCTGCTGATGTCAGGTCTATCTTAATGAACATGAAATCCATTGTCTCAAGGAGAGCGAACGCCTTACTTATGTTATGGCTGTCTCTCGGCTTCGCCTTCAGGGGAATCTTCCTCGTGTTCCTTATTCTCGAGTAGCTAGGAGACCTCCAACCGATGCCGTGTCTTCCGGGGGTCTCCCCCATCTCTAATTCTTTTGAAGTTTTACCCTCTGAAATCCCCGCCTCCTTACCTCTTCCTACCTCTACTTCTTCATCTTCTCGCCCGCTAGTTTTTCAGTCTGTTAGGCCTCACAAGCCTGCACGTTCTTCGCACCTATCACCTGCAAAGCTGAACCTGTCGCCTAAGGCCATGTCTCTTCGCAGCTCTCCTTTTCGGCCTCGGTGCCCAGTTCTCATTCTTTTTCTAACTCTCACACGAAAGTGGAGGTTCATTAACCCTCCTGGTCTCCTATATTCCTGTTCCCACGAGACTTCTTCCCCAGTCCCCTTCCAGCCTTCTTCCTCTCCTGTTCCACTGCAGGACCCTTCTGTCCCCGTTGGCGCATCTCTCCTGGTTCATACTCCACTCCCCTCTCAGACCTCTTTGGTTCCTTCCATAGTCTCCTTGATCACTACTTGCTCTACCTCACCTGTCTCTGAAGTCATGATATCGGCATCTTCCCTGTCTGCTGAAACACTTGACGCTATCTCTCACTATATTGCGGAGACGAAACCCTCGAAGGACACTAATGTCTGCAGACAGGGAAGATGACCCTTCTTATTTTTCACAACTCTCGCAGCAATCTTTTCCTTCACTGCATTCCTATTCCTCCAAGCTTACACGCTTTCCGTTGCCTCCACACACTGACTTCACTGACCCAACTAGCCCGTAGATTTTTATCTCTTCTCATTGTTGGTATACTTATCTTTGTGAATAATGACTTATTTACAATGGAATAATCGTGGCCTCAGGAGTAATCAGGCAGAGCTCCAGGTGTTGTTCTCCCAGTTTTTCTCAATACGTGTCGGTTTACAAGAGCCTCTCCGGTTTTAGATCTAAGCAGTAAAGTATATTGTGGGAAACGAAGCTTCTTTGGTTATGTGTAATCTTCCTGGATCTGAGTTAGAGTAGCAAATAATACGTATATTTTCTCCATTTCTTTGGCTCTGATTGAAAATGTAATTAATGGTATTCCTGCTCATTGTTCAAGTACTTACATTAAAATACAAAATATGAAGCAAAGTGTTTGCTTATTACATCGAATATTTAACAATGATTTCGACATTAATAAAATACGAAGCAACTAAAGAAAATTTACAACAAAATATCAAAATGAGCAGGAATGCCATTAATTACATTTTCAATCAGAGCCAAAGAAACGGAGAACATATGCGTATTATTTGTTACTCTATCTCAGCTAAAGATCCAAGAAGATTACACATTGTAATAAAGTTGGTAGAATTACCGACAATATGTAAAGTAAAAGGACACAAGTGCCATAATAAATGTCACATTAGTTGCACTTGTGTCCTTTTACTTTACAAGATTACACATAACTAAAGAAGCTTCGTTTCCCACAATATACTTTACTGTGTAGATGTAAGACATAATAATATATACATTCAGAACAATTTGAATAAGGAACCTACACTTCAAAAGGCGAAACAAAATTAGAATAATAGCTGAAAAAAATTGTTGCAGGAACTTGCAAATGAAGTATTTCGCAACGTCTAAAATAATGGAAATAATATTGACCTTCATTGTGTATAGCTAGGTGAGAGCGAAATCTTTTTTTTTTGTCCAATTTCAATGAGATTTTTACAGTGATTTATGCAGCATTTAAAAACCTACACACTGTGTTTGTAGTGACTTTTTGCTTTAAAGTCTGATAGAAAAAATAAATTTTGCAAAATTTTATGAGGTATAAAGCTCTCCTTTTCCTACAAAATTGGGAAGATGTACAATGCTCTAGTAGACATTAGATGAAAGATAAAAGCTAGATAATTGTTAACCCTCACCGTCTGAGCGAAAATGTCAGTAGATTCCATAATAAAAAAATGTTGAATCTTGTGATTTTTTTGTTGTTTTTTGGGGGAGAAAAAAAATAAAAACAAAGCTGTAAAAAATATGACAAATCTTCCCTGGGTGTTAGTAGAACCATCATTACTCAACAACGTGTGCAAAAATCATTACACTCCTTTTAATACTTTTCGCAAAAAATGAAACACAATGTCATTAACTTATTTCTGAGTTGCTCACAAACTGTTTTCTGTAAAACTCTATGGTTACGGCGTGCCAAATCTCAGTGTGTTGCGCACATCAACACAAGTTGAGACCCCACAGGCGACTGAGCTGTCATGAGTCCGGGCACTTGAATGGAGTCCTCAGAGATGTTGCTTTGTAGTGTATTTCAAATCAATCAATCATGAAAATTGTAATTTTTGGAGACAGAAAAAAAAGAAACACTAATTGCCATTCTGTCTTTTTTATGAGAGCAATTACAAAAAAATTGCATTTAAGGAAAAACATACTTAGAAATATAATAGAAACAAGCTGATTACATCAAAATGTTGCCAGAATTATGCACTATTTTTCGGTAGCAAAACACAGTTTTCCATAGTTTTTCAATGTTCCTGACTTCATCACTCCAAAAATGCTCGCACCTCCCTTAGTTATGTGAAATCTTCCTGGATCTTTAGCTAAGTTAGAGTAATAAATAATACGCTTATGTTCTCCATTTCTTTGGCTCTGATTGAAAATGTAATTAATGGCATTTCTGCTCATTATTCAAGTACATTGTTTTCTACATTAGTAAAATACGAAGCAACTAAAGAAAACAATTTACAACAAAATATCAAGTAATTGTATTTGTAATTTGTTATTGTTCTGACCAACTAATTGTAATAGTAATATATTATTTTTCTAATCGAGTAATTATAACTGTATTTGAAAACCTGAAAGAGGAACTGAAATTGATTTGGAATCACAAATTAACTTCAAGTCTTCAGTTCATTATTTCTGCTACTACAGGGACTATACTTCCTGAAGAGTGACTGATAACAACAGGTCTCTAGTGAGGCGACAATATTACTACAAAAGGCTGGGCTTTGGCATGGCAGCATTGCCGACAAATACTTACGAGACTGCATGGAGCCTGCACCCAAGAATCCTGGAATCAACAACATATGCAAGTGACACATAACCAAAACAATGCTTGTGACATTCATTGCAACAAATAGGCACAGTTAAATGACTAGACTAAACCTGAAATGAACATAAAAAACAATAAATTAAACGAAACAGAGTTAAGAAGTACGTATACAGATTTCTATTACTATCGGATAGAACCACGTATATAGTTTTCCATTACTATCGGATAGAACCACGTATACAGATTTCCATTACTATCGGATAGAACCACGTATACAGATGGACATTTACCATCGTGAAACCGCTACTTAATATTGTTTTGATAATTTCCAAAACACTTTATACAGGTGACCCAGCAACTTACCAACGTTACTGCCCCATTATCAGTCACCTGGCCAAACTTTCCTCTACGTCCCCATCTTTGTGTATATCGTCGTGACGTAGTTCGAATGTATTGTCTTCCAAAAAAGTTGTCATCAAGCGAACTTTGTCCTTCACAAAAAAATGGTTCAGCATATATGTATTCTTAACGCGAATGGTTTCGTTCTCAAGAGTCCTTTAAAATACTCTATTAACAAAACGTAAATAAAAAGTGTTAGATGGATACGTTTGCCATGTTTTAAATGCTAAAACTAATACCAATAACAATTCTGTGCCAGGAGTGAAATCTTATTGTTTTTTTTCCATTATTTTTATGAACTGACTAATCCTCTTTAACTATTTTTAACAGTCTATGGTCACTTAATCAACATCTTGAATAGAAAAATAACATACTCGGCTATATTCTTCAATGAAGACAGATGAACACATAAATCTGAACTGACTGTAAGCAATTTGTACCATAAAAATGAAAAAGGTCGCTAAAGTGTAGAGAAAAAAGTTTTGCTCAATTGTAAACCCAGAGCTAATCTCATGAAAATTTAAAAATGAAAGTGTGTTATGGCAAAAATGAAATTTCCTATAAAACGAAACAAATAATGGTGGTAAGATTCAGCAACAACTGCAATACATGTAAAACTCCTGAAGAGAAAATGTAGAAAATCGATTTTAAATTTGAAAAATTACTGTGGCAATAGTTACATCACAAGTAAATAACACAATCTAAATTAAGACTGTGCTCTTTGCCCCGAGAAATTGCAGAAGTGTTGCCAAGTAAATATACGCATGAGATATTGTGTATATTTTTATATTATATAAGGCAAACTCTGACATCACATCTTTAGAAGCAAAAATATTTCTAGATTTTGCTTATGAATTACAAAAGAAGATTAGTTACTACATTGCAAAAAATAACTGGGTAAGTTACTGATTACAATATAGCAAGAAAGATGATTCTGTCACACTAGAAAGAACTGCTTTCTCAATTCATATATGGAAAACTGAGAGTTGTAGAAATGTTGAACGACGAACCACAAGATGGAAGTCACAATTAGAGGCACCGGTGATGCTCGCAAACTCGGCAATGACACTAGTTACACCAGCAAAACATTCAGGTCCACAATCATTGACGAACACAACAGAACATCCTCAGCACTAGGAAAGGAACACACAGGTGGAAGGCACAACACTCACTCCTTCCTATCTTCTGTTCCCCTAGTCTCTTTGGAAGCGTTGCTTGATCCAGCTAGTGATCTTCCTCTGACAGATTTAACACTTTCCTTAATTATTGATTTGAGGAGTTCGTTTGTATCCACTCTCTATCCGTTTATCAAAGGGAGGCTACACAACTCTAAACAATAGGTTAGTCTGAGCGGTTAGACATTTTTTGAGAAGATACAAGGCACCGCGATCGATAGATTATTCCACATCATTTTTCTCAGTTCGTCCTCGGGTACACTATAGCCTGATGATCCAGTGATGCTCCCGGTAGTCTGTTGGGTTCTTAGCTGAGACTTCTGGCAAGATATATCTGAAATCAGTAATGCTTGGCTGGTTGGTTTGGAAGACTATCTCTCGAAGATCTGCTCTCAGGGACTCCTTCGTAACTTCGAGAGCACCATCATGGTACCAGATCCTACTGCTCATTCTAGAAGTGAGTTCTCTTACCGCTATAGAAAAGAGGAAACGGGAGAATGGATCTCCTTGCCGGACGCCCTATAACTAGGTGATTTCATGTTAGCAGAATACCATACTCGGATCTTTGTTGTAACAAATTGGAAGAAATAGGGATACGCTCTTGAAAGACTCCCAAAACCATGTCTCGTTTCACAAAGTTAAATGCATTCTTGTTATTTTTTTAACTACGATTTTATCTTCAGGTAAGTCCCCGAGGCTTACTGCCTTCCTTGCCTTGAGATATCTGTGGTTTGGTTAAAGTAAGCTTGCAGCGTTTGTGTAAATGTCTGACTGCCCCTTGACATCGAGACATCGAAGGGCGATGGGCCTGATTTTTCTTGTCCCTTTACAATGCCCATAATGATGCAAACACCGTATTAACAGTTTTTTTAATGAGCATTGGTCGTATTCCAGTGTAACACACCGCAAAATTAGTCATCGATAGAATTGACTTGCAAAATTAGTCATCGATAGAATTGTTAGTGGCATTGACCGCCATGGAATCGAGCTAATCTCTCAATATTTGAGCTGTGGTAGCATCTCTGAGGTAATTTTGTCTTCAGTGGAAATTATTCCGATTCCCCTACTGAGTTGCCGTCTTTGATTTTTTTTTTTGCTGATTTGTGCGCAAACTTTCTCGCACTATTTTTGCACTATTCTATTCCAATGACTCATAAGGATAGCGATTTGCTGACATTTACGGGCGATACTAAATAAACGTTGCCAAGCACGAGCAAGTTATGCAATGTCCCAACGGTACTTCGAGCTTCAAAGTTACTGGACCTACCATTTCCCCTTCCATTTACCTACCTGAGGAGGTCTGTAAATTTACCTACAGCACGTAAACGAGCTGCTTTCTGCATGAGAGAGACTTCTCCTTGCAGATTTGATTGCCAATAGAAGGTGGCAATTTCACCACAGCCACTCTCACCATAGCCACTCTAACCAGAGCCACTCTCAATACAGCCACTCTCACCATTGTCATTTTCACCACAACCATTCTCAATACAGCCACTCTCACCACAGCCTCTCCCACCACAACTACCACCTCACTACCACAGTGAGGACCACAATAACCACCACTCCATCACCACATCACAACTACCAACACAGTAACGCAGTCGGCAACACAATCATCACCTCCACCACACCACTGCAACACTACACATATAATACCACCACCACAATACAATACCACCCTCAACACCACCACTACACAACCACACTCAATACTACAATCACTACTACCAAACCACAACCACCACCACACGACGATCACGAACTCAAGTTAGCTCAAACACAAGAGTCAATAAGAAACACAGAAGGAAGTCATGTCAGTCTTAAGCAGTAATGTGCCATCGTAAATATTCACGATAGATAATCACAAGATTATTGAAAGCACCACAAATGGTTAACAAGGCAATCATTGTCTTAATGGAAAGACACGTTGTTACCTAGCTCCTAATACCAATTCAGGCACGAGTTCCTACTTGCAATAAGCATTCTGATTGCATCTTAATGAAAATAGATTAGCGGACAATCAGGGCAAGCAACTAGTATAACAGTGGACTAATGTCAGAGTAATCCTTGGCTCTGAACTGGTCGTTCGTAGGGGGTGCTTAGTTGACGCTCAGAAGCTCTTGTTTCGAGGAACCGGATCATATCTAGTTTCCCACTGCCCATGCGCTGCACAACCCCTATGGGTTTAGGGCTTCCTCATGGCTATAGTAATAATGTAGTTTGTTTCAACTCAAACTCCTCGACCCTTCCAAGGAATGTTCTCTGATACTAAGAGATCTTGATCCAAGGAGCTGGACTTGTCCTCCCTTTTCTTGGATCAATCAAGACAATCTTCCACTGTCAAGGCTGCGCGTGTTTCCTACGGATTTAGCGCTTTCCATTAAATATAATATTTTAATAGCTATCTATCTCAACCTATCTATCCTCACGTATACAGAATAATATTATCATGGGAAAAGCGCTGAAACCGTATGGGTCACGTAGCATCCATGGCATTGGAGATATTCAGGATTGATCCTAAGTAAACGAGGGACTTTCTCTCTCTCATCTCTCTCTCCTCTCTCTCTCTCTCTCTCTCTCTCTCTCTCTCTCTGAAACAAACCGCAAAAAGTTAAACGATGTTCTAATATCGTCATAGCGGATACGAGGAGAGCAGTGCAGGTCATTCCCCGGATGGATTCTTCACGAACCGGCCGAACATTCGGAACCAAATGGCGAGAATCTCTCAGTTTTATAAATTTGTTTTATTCCCACATTTTGTCTTGATCAACGTTTTCAACCGCAGCTTAACGTTTTATGGTGCCCAGGGGTGTGTTAATGCTAACTGATATGAGCAGGTTTTCCTGCTCTCCTTTTCAACTACTACTGATATATGCTTTATGTATTCGGCTAGAATCTTGACATACATATAATATATATATAAAATTTATATATATATATATATATATAATATAATTTATAATATATATATAAAATATATATTATATATACCTATATATGATATATAGGTAGGTTTAGGTTGGTAGACAGCCACCACCCATGGAAGTACAGACCGTCCTGCCAGATACTGTGAAACAAAAACCTGTAACTGTTTTGCATGATGGTAGGATTGCTGGTTTCTTTTCTGTTCTCATAAACACGCAGATAACAGGATATCTTGCTACTCCTACTCTTACACTTGTCATCACTTCACAGACACGCACATGGCATATCATATATATATAATATTATAAATACATCTAGGTTTTTCTCCTTATTCTAAATAGCTCTTGTCTTTTTAGTTCTTCTATTGCCATGGGGAAGTGGAAAAGAATCTTTCCTCCGTAAGGCCATGCGTGTCGTATGAGGCGAACTAAAAGCGAGCAATGGCTAGTAACCCCTTCTCCTGTAGACATTTTCTAAAAAAGAGAAGAGAAAAACTTATAAAACTGGGTTGTTTAAATGTGCGTGGATGTAGTGGCGGATACAAAAACAGATGATTGATGATGTTAATGAATAAAAGAAGTTGATGTCCTTGCTCTAAGCGAAACAAAGCTGAAGGGGTAGGTAGAGTTCAGTGGGGAAATAATGGGATGAAATCTGGAGTATCTGAAGAGTTAGAGCAAAGGAAGGGGTAGCATAATGTTTAAATGATCAGTATGGAAGGAGAAAAGAGAATATGAATGTGTAAATTTCGAGAATTAATGTGGATTAAAGTAAAGGTTGGATGCGATAAGTGGTCATAATAAGCGTGTATGCACCTGGAAAGAGGAAGGAATGCAGAGGAGAGAAGAGATTTTGGAGATAGTTAAGTGGAATGTATAGGAGCCTTTGAACCAAGTAGAGAGAGTAATTGTGGTATGGGACCTGAATGCAAAGTAGGAGAAACTTTTAGAGCGGGTGTGGTAGGTAAGTTTGGGGTGCCAGGTTAAATGATAATGGGAGCCCTTTTGATTGAACTTGTATAGAAAGGGGTTAGTTATAGGTAATACATATTTTAAGAAAAAGAGGATAAATTCAAGATACACAATATGTAGGGCGAATGACAGTATTTGTAGGATATGTATTGTGAGAATAAAAGACTGATGAGTAACTTCATGATGTACTGTTTTATCCGAGGGGCCACAGATATATCAGATCACTTTCTAGTTGTAGCTACACTGAGAGAAAAAAAGATGGGATACAAGGAAATAGAACATCAGGAAGAGGAGGTTGAAGGTTTATAAACTAAAAGAGAGGCAGTCAGGGTAAGAATAGTAAACAGCTATTGGAGATAGATGGGCTAATGAAGCATAGCCAATGGGTACGAAGAGATGGGAATGTTTAAAAATGTAGTGTTTGAGTGTTTCAGCAGAAGTTTTGTGGTTTACAGGAAAGTGGTGCAGGAGGGAAGAGAGCGATTGGTGTAATGATGATGTAAAGAGAGTATTAAGGAGAAAATTTAGCATATGAGAAGTATTTACCAAGTAGAAGTGATGCAAGGAGGAAGAGTATATGGAGAAAAAGAGAGAGGTAAAGAGAGAGGTGAAGCCATGTAAAAAGAGAGCAAATGAGAGAGTGGTTGAGCTGTTATCAGCAAATTCTGTTGAAAATAAGAAAAAGATTTGGAGTGAGATTAACAAGTTAAGAAGCCTGAGACAATGGAATTTGTCCAGTAAAAATAGGAGAGAGAGTTATAAATGGAGAGATAGAGGTATTGGGAAGATGGAGGGAATAATTTTGAGATTGTTAAATGTTTGATGAAGATAGGGAAGCTGTGATTTCGTGTATAAGGGCGAGGAGAAATAACATCTTGTAGGAGTGAGGAAGAGCCAGTTGTTGAGTGTGGGAAGTTCGGAGGCAGTAAGGTCAAATGAAAGGGGTAAGGCAGCCGGGATTGATGGGATAAAGATAGAAATTTTAAAAGCATGTGGGGATATCGTTATTGGAGTGGTTGGTGCAATTATTATAATAATGTATTAAGATGGTAAGGTACCTAGGATTGGCAGAGAGCCTGCATAGTTCCTTTGTATAAAAGGCAAAGGGGATATAAAGAGAGTGCAAAAATTATCGGGATAAAGTCTGTTAGTGTACCTGTAAAAGCGTATGGTAGAGTTATAATTGAAAAATTAAGAAGTAAGACGGAGTATAGAATACGCAGAGAACAAGGAGCTTTAGGAAAGGAGGGGTGCGTGGACCAGGTGTTTTACAGTGAAACACATATAAGTGAACAGTATATAAGATAAGCTAAATAGGTCTTTGTGGCATTTATGGATATGAAAAGCGTATGACAGGTGGATAGGGGGCAATGTGGCCTGATGTTGCAATGTATGGTGTAGAGGTATCGGTTACTGAAAGCAGTGAAGAGTTTTAACGAGATAATGGGGCTCAAGTTAGAGTAATGTAAAAAGAGGGAAATTTTTCCCAGTAAAAGTAGGCCTTAGACAAGGATGTGAGATGTCACCGTGGTTGTTCTTAATATAATTATAGATGGGGTTGTTAATAGAAGTAAATGCGAGGGTCTTGGCAAGAGGCGTGGAGTTAAAAGATAAAGAATCACACACAGGGAGGATGTTGTCACAGCAGCTCTTTGATGATGACACCAGTGCCTTCTTGGTAGATTCTGAAGAGAAGGCTGCAGAGGATTGAGTGATGAATTTGGTAGGGTGTGCAAAAGAAGAAAATTAAAGTGAATACAGGAAAGAGTAAGGTATGAGGATAAAAAAGATTAGGTGATAACGATTGAATATCAGTATTGAGGAGAGAGAATGGAGAGGTGACGTATTCAGATATTTGGGAGTGGACGTGTCAGGTATGGTCTATGAAGATGAGGTGAAATCATAGAATTGATGAGGGAAAAAGAGAAGAGTGTTGCACTTAGGATTCTGTGGAGACAGAGAAAATTGTCCTTGGAGCAAAGAGGGAATTATGAAGTACTAGTTTTACCAACGCTCTTATAAGGGTGTGAATGCATGGGTGATAATGTTGCAGCGCGGGAGAAGGCTGGAGGCAGTGGAGATGTCATGTCCTGAGGGCAATGTGTGGTGTGATAAATTGCAGAGAATATGTTCGTTTGGAAAGCTTAGGAGGAGTGCGGGATTACCAAACTGTTTGTCCCAAGGGCTGAGGAAGGTTGTTGAGTGGTTCGGACATGTATAGATAATGGAGCGAACAGAATACCTACAAGAGTGTATCCAGTCCTGTAGTGGAAGGAAGGCGGGGAAAGGGGTCCGCCTAGGAAGGGTTGGAGGGAGGGGTAAAGGAGTTTTTGTGTGCGAGGGCTTGACTTCCAACAGGCATGCGTGTGCGTGTGTGGATAGAGTTGAACGGAGACCAATGGTTTTTAACTTGACGTGCTGTTGAGTGTGAGCAAAGTAACATTTATGAGGGATTCAGGAAACCGGCAGTCCGGACTTTGAGTCCTGAGAATGGAAGTACAGTGCCAGCCTCTGAAAGGAAGGGGTGTTAATGTTGCATAAAAAACTGTAGTGTAAAGCACCCTTCTGCAAGACAGTGATGAGTGAATGATGGTGAAAGTTTTTCTTTTCCGGGCCACACCCTGCCTTTGGTGGAATCGGCCAGTGGTGATAATAAAATAATAAAAATATATCATATATAATATATATATATATCTAAGATATATATAAATATATATAATATATATATATATAAAAAATTATATATAATTGAATCACTGTCTGAATGCCACAACATAGGACCTGTTACACACAGTTCCCCGGTTTGTTTTCTGTCGATTTCCTGTTAATATGCGAGTGAGAGAGAGAGAGAGAGAGAGAGAGAGAGAGAGAGAGAGAGAGAGAGAGAGAGGAGAGAGAGAGAGAGAGAGAGAGAGAGAGAGAGTGAGAGAGTGAGAAGGAGAGAAGAGTGAGAGAGTGGAGAGCAGAAGAGAGAGAGAGAGAGAGAGAGAGAGAAGAGAGAGAGAGAGAGAGAGAGAGAGACATCCTACCACCTATAACAGGAACTTGCACAGGCAAGCCTGTAGGCATATGGGTGACGTTCAAAAGTGGGCCATTGCTAAATGGGAGGTGGACACTAAAAGAAAGCTAGCATCAGGTAGGGTAGGCTCCAAAACCTGGTGGTCCCTGGTCAAGGACAGACAAGGTTATCTGCCTGATGAACTCATTCCACCTCTAAATCGACAGGATGGACCACCTCTAACTAGTAGTCAAGAGAAGGCGGACCTCTTTGCTGAACACTTTGCTACCAAAATGCAAGTTCCTGATCCAGCAAGGGACCCTCCTTGGCTAGCTGCAAGAACTGTAGTCAAACTGTCAGTGGTGACAATAAGGCAGGAGGAGGTGCATTTCCTTCTTAAATCGCTTGACCAAGAAAAGGCTGTGGGCCCAGACAAGATGACGCCCCAGATTGCTGAGAAGATGTGTAGACCAGCTAGCCACCTCAAACTCGCATCATTCCAGCACATGTGGCCTAGTACAGTGTAAATGGCCCTCTCTATGGAACGCGGCAAATGTGATTCCCCTGTTCACTAGAAAGAGCAGAGCAAAATCAAGCAACTACAGACCAGTGTCACTCCTGTCAATCACAGTAAGATTCCTTGACAATCTCAAAGACAAATACAGAGGTTTTTTGACTACCACTCACTACTTTGCGGATCGTCTATGGCTTCAGAACAAAGGTTACTCTGCTGCTGAACTGTGTTAAACCTCTCCACTAAGGGCACCAGTCACTGGATGAACCAAAGTCAGCTATGTGGTAGCACTGGAATGTTGCTGGCGCTCTAGACCGGGGTGTGTAAACCAGGCCCTTAGCAAAACTTCAAGCACTGTGAATTGCAGTGCTCTACGTTTATGTCTCCTCAGTGATTACCTCATGTAGATCTCAAGTGTATTCTCAATGGAACGAATCAGCAAACATCCTACTGGCCATAGTGCTCCACACGGAAGCGTACTGGGACATTGTTAGGATTGTCCTACTTCAACGACCTTCTTCATCTCAATCCTCAGAATCACTGCATATGCAGACGACTGTACACTGACATTCACTTATCCAATAGAAGAATGCCGCTGCTCTAACTACATCAATCACCAGCTAGTTAGCTAATAACATCTTGGGAAATATGGCAATAACATTTGCAAACCTGAGAAAAACGCAAGAAGATCGTCTCTAGACCACAATAATGGTAAGCTGGTGCAGTAGCAAGGCTGTATGGGAGGTGATGGCACCTGAGAAGAATTGATATCCTTGGTGTGAAATTTGACTCCAAACAAATCAAGACGAACCATGTGTAAAATCTTGCCAAACAATACAGCCAGGAAGATTACAGCACTTCGCCGTATCTCGAATCTTCTTTGACAGTAGGGTTAGCTAGATTCTTACGAGGCACAATACGTTCACACCTTGAAGTATGCCCACTTCTTGTTTGCCTGCCCCTCCACTCTCACTTCTGCGCAGCTTGACAGAGTAAGAACAGAGCATGAAGACTCTCATCTCGTCGCCTGGGACCCATCCCTGGATAGATTCAGTCATTTCAGGGATCAAGAGCCTTCAACATAGGTGGGATTTGGTTGGGCCTTACTGATATGTCCAAGGCAATATTGTCAAAGAGTACCACACTTGGATCCACTTCGAGGACAGCGTGAAAACAAGCTTATATCCATAAGGCGGGCAGCAAGCAGCAGCTTCACTTGGCTGTACCCTTCTCCAGGACTCACTCCAACTGAATCATAATATACCCAGGATGACTCGAGTATGGAACACATTCGTAACAGCATAATGATGTCAACGAGATAAAGTCAGCTGATCACATGAAAATGCTGGCTCACAGATGGCTCCAACTTCATCCTGTTCCCTACTTGTATGTCTCATAACAATAAAAATGCTTTCAAATGAGCTGATGTAGGTAACAGCTCTTAGCTTGCCAATAAGTTAGGAATCCTTAACCTGTAAATAGCTTGTCAATAAAGCTAGGGATCCTTAACCTTGTCAAACCCTGTGTAAAAAGAGAAAGAAAGAGAGAGAGAAATGATTGCCTCGAAGTGCTGAAAACCACACATTAGAATTTCAGGCCTAACCAGGTATGCTAGCTCAGTGTTCGAATCCTGGTACCAATAAGAAGAACTGAAAAAAAACTGAAGAACAAACATCATGCACAGAACAACTAGGCGGGAGAGCTATTAGAATACATTTTAAGTTTGTGCAGAACAGGCGAGTAAAGGAATATTGATCGCGGATTCATCCCACCAGGCCTTCCCGTATTAATGAATCTTGTGTGTTGCATCAAGCTGTATTGTGTTGCAGTGATGAATTATACTGACCCTTCTCACCTTTCTCTATTCATTGTTATTCTCTGCTTTTACTGGTCCATCTCTTGCCCCATCCCACTCTCATTTTCAACATTCTCAACATACTTTCTCCCTCAATGTTTACACCTTGATCTCATCCTTTCACTTTTCTCATATCTTCTTCTATCATATTAACCACTCTGCATCATCTATCCCCATTGTTAATTTTCTCCTTCACCCCTTTGATCTACTCTATATTTTTTTCGGTTAATTCGCTTTACCCTCTTTTTCCGTTTCTTACCAATTTTCTCCACTAGTTCCTTCGTTCCTCCCAAGCACAAATAGTTCAAATATAGTTTGAATCACTTCCTCTGCTACTACTTACAAACATAGGTCTGGTTCGGCCAATTTTTATCGGTGTTAAGGAATAATGGATTATGAATTCCAAGAACCTACTCTGTTAATTGTTTCCCATATCTATTTCTGTCTCTCCCCCTCCCCTCTCCTCTCCCTCACTCTCTCTCTCTCTCTATATATATATATAAATTATATATATATATATAATATATATATATATATATATATATATATATATAATATCTATATATAAATATATAAATATATATATATATAATATATATATATATATATACATATTATATCTTCTTTCAACAAACGGCCGTATCCCACCGAGGCAGGGTGGCCCAAAAAGAAAATCGAAAGATTCTCTTTTAAACTTTAGTAATATTATATAGGCGAGGGGTACGGCCCCTCGCTCCCGGCATTTCATCCGCCCTCTTACAGAACCATCCCCTCTAAAAGAATCTGCAGCGATTTCTTACGTATTTCTGCATCTCGCAAGCTCCTCATGATGTGTTAGATTGCACTCACGAAAGGTGTTATGTAAATAATTAAAAGATATTTATGTTTGATACTGTTGTTGACTGAGAAAGGTAACTCGTCACATCGTTTACTGGTTCTGCTGAGAAAGTTACTTGTGTAGCTCGTTACTTTTGTTGCTGAGAATGTTACTTGTGCAGCTTGTTACTGTTGTTGCTGAGAATGTTACTCGTGCAGCTTGTTACTGTTGTTGCTGAAAAATTACTCCTGCAGCTTGTTACTGGTGTTTCTGAAACAGTTGCACGTGGAGGTTGCTACGTTACAGCCTGTCGCAGTAATGAGATCACTTTTAAGTAACGTAGCTTAACTCTAGAGTGCACACTAAACACCTATCAGATCTATCCAGGATCATTACTGTGTGGTATAACGTACAAGGAATGAAGCATCAACAGGACATGGTGATATATAGGAGATGGGTAGAGTACAGGACCTGAACCCGGGCTCTGCGATGAATTTTTGAGGGGCCTGAGCCTGGGATCTGCGATTAAGTAACTATTGAGGGTCCTGAGCCCGGGCTCTGTGATTGACTACTGAGGGACCTGAGCCCGGGCTCAGTGATTAACTACTGAGGTACCTGAGCCCGGGCTGTATGACTAAGGTAAATTACTTACGTGCCAGTGATCAAGCCAGTGCTGGGCACCAGGTACTTAAGGTAGAATTTGAACAATCACGATTGCACAAGTAACCAGCCATCGCTGGCTTACCAGGTGCTACGTGTAAGTGTAAAAGAAACCCAATCAATCCCTGACGATGGTACTAGGAAAGAGAGACAAATTGGTTAGAAGCATTATACTTCTGACGTGAAGTATATCATTGTATCGTAAAGTACTTTTATGCCTTGAAGAACATTAATAAACGTATAGATATAATAACGTGAAGAACATTATGACGCAATTACCTTATATGTAACGTACATATATTACTTTTTAGACTGTGGATTATAATACGATTCAGATATCACGTGATTCCCGTGAGCTTCTATTCCAATATATATATATATAAAAAATATATATATAAATATAAATAATATATAATAATATGATATATATAATAATATATAAATTAATGTAAGTACATAAACATGGGAACAAAGAGTATATTAGCCGTCCCTTCAACACATAATAGAGATTACGATTAGCCACGAGGGGGCGCTGACGCTCTAAACATCTTTCATGTACATCCCGACTGACGTAAATCATATAACCTGTGAAGTTCATAATCCAATGAGGTAAAGCCCGATTTATCCTCAACTTGGAAGGAGAATGACTATGATAATCCCTTGATATGTATTGAGGGATCACATGATCTCAAGACTAAAAGGATCTAAAGAAATACTGATGCACGAAGCAGCACTTGAGGGAGATGGGGCAAAATAAGGACAGATTCAAGAGTAGATCGAGTTGCGATTTACCCATAGGAAATAGAGTACGTGCCGTAATACGTAAAACCTTGCGATTTTGCTTAAATAGCAAGCGCACTTCTTGCCGATAATTTGGTATGCAATAATTTAGCAAAAAACATTCTGACCCTACTGCACACCAATCAGCAATCCGTTTAGACTCTTTATTATTAACATATTGTAAACTACTCTACACAAAGAAAACGAAGGCTAACGTGTCACCCCACCCAACGTCAAGTGAACCCCCAACGGATAGTCATAAACGCATCCTGGACCCTTAATGTGAACCCCCATCAAGCAAAATCCGCCTATAATACACTGAAAACACCCAAACTAAGCGAACATAATCATAGAAAATTATAGAAATGACTTCATTTTAATCTGAGTTCTTAGTCGAACTGACAAATTTTACCATTCTGACACGACAAAAACGAAGCCAAGATTCTATAAAATAATTGTTTGCTTTCGCAATCATATTTGAACACGTAAAGAAAATAAGCTAAGCGAATATGTATCACAACATTAAGTCTAAGATGCTTGAAAACCAATTAGACTTAAAGCAGCCATGTCAGATACTCCATTGATCACAATAGATTTCATCAAAATAATTCAAAGTGCTTCCGATGATATAACATTACATTCTGTACAGTAAGCTGATAAAGTTAATCCTTATAGCTAATGCAAACAACGATGCGGGGAGGGGTTTGAAATTCATGGATGTGATCACCAAATTTTTTCATTAATCTTAGTAGGATTTCATTAATTTGCAGTAAATTTATATATTGATATTTAATTATGTAAGTAAAATGCCCCAAATATCAAGTTTATCATAATAATATTCAGAGACTGAGTAGTAAAAAAATACGAAGTAACCTCTAAGAACAACTTAAATATTTTCTGCAATAATGATGGTGGATTTGCATTACTAAGAATATAAAGCAACACCTGATTATTTCCAACTCAAAGAAATCAATAATTCCAATTATTTTTGAAAGAAAAAAAATCGGAAAAAATAGTGGTTTTTCATGCTAATAGAAAATAATTTAAAACACGATAAAACCATTTTTCATTTTTGGTTTTTTCTGCCATAAGAAAATTTTATGCAATTATAACGATGTACACATTTTTAATAAACTTGATCTGGAAATTTAGACCCATATCTGATTAGCCGCCCTGCACACTAAGCGAATGTTGTATTAACAATATTAAAATGCAAAAGTGATATGCTACACCAGTGAGGCTTTGGTCGCCCTATTATTTTTTTTTTTTGGATGTTGCTACCAATCAAAACCGGGAACGGGATGCACAATTCCCGGATTACTGAAACCTATCTATGCCCCAAATTGTTAACTGTACCAAAAATATTTTTCCTGTGTATGAGAGCGTTGCAGGGAATCCCGAATCTATCTCGTTGATAGTTAAAAGGTTTCAGTCCTCAAAAGAAAATCGAATTACACGAGTAACATCTAGTAAGGAGAGACCCAAAATAAAAAAAATTCGTCCTCTTCCCTGCCTCTTAATTTGTGCATTGTTTTAATAAAGTTGTTACAAGGAAGTTTAAGATATACTACCTTATTCTACAAGCTAAGAGCTGCTTTCTACCTCAGCTCACACCCCTAAAATGCTACTTCTACACCCTGTTCATTTAAACAGCGAGCCCTAACATTTGATCTTGAAGTGAATGTAAATATATGTAGCCTGGAAACAGTTTCAAATTAGGTTTTAGAAAGAATATGATTTTTTATGCAGCAGTAGTGTGATACCTTTCAACACTGATAGTGTAATAATCACCAAAAATTACACAGCATTAATGTAATTTGTTTGTTGTTAATAAGGATATATTCCAGACAAGCATAATCAATCTTCCACCAAATAGAATGGATTAGTAACACAACTAAATACAATATAATACTTATCGCGAAATCTTTTTTTTGTCCAATTCCATAGATATTTTTAACAGTGATTTATGCAGCATTAAAAACTACACACGTGTTTGAGTGACTTTTGCTTTAAATCAGATAAAAAAAATAAATTTTGCAAATTTTATGAGGTATAAAGCTCTCCTTTTCCTACAAAATTGGGAAGATGTATCAAATGCTCTAGTAGACATAGATGAACAGATAAAAGCTAGATAATTGTTAACCCTCACCGTCTGAGCGAAAAATGTCCAGTAGATTCCATAATAAAAAAAACGTAAATCTTGTGATTTTTTTGTTGTTTTTTTGGGGGAGAAAAAAAATAAAAAACAAAGCTGTAAAAAATATGCAAAATCTTCCCTGGGTGTTAGTAGAACCATCATTACTCAACAACGTGTGCAAAAAATCAATATACACTCCTTTTAATACTTTTTCCGCAAAAAATAAACACAATATCATTAACTAATTTCGAGTTGCTCACAAACTGTTTTTCTGTAAAACCTCTCTGGTTACGGCGTGCCAAATCCAGTGTGATGCGCACATCAACACAAGTTGAGACCCCACAAGGCACTGAGCTGTCATGAGTCCGGGCACTTGAATGGAGTCCTCAGAGATGTTGCTTTGTAGTGTATTTCAATCAATCCCAATCATGAAATTAGTAATCTTGGAGACAGAAAAAAAGAAACACTAATGTCATTCTGTCTTTATATGAGAGCAATTACAAAAAATTTGCATTTAAGGAAAAACAAACTTAGAAATATAATATGAGCAAACAAGCTGATTACAGCATAATGTTGCCAGAATTTAAGCACTATTTTCGGTAGCAAAACACAGTTTTCCATAGTTTTTCAATGTTCCTGACTTCATCACTCCAAAACTGCGCGCACCCCTTATTATGTGAAATCTTCCTGGATCTTTAGCTTAAGTTAGAGTAATAAATAATACGCTTATGTTCTCCATTTCTTTGGCTCTGATTGAAAATGTAATTAATGGCATTTCTGCTCATTATTCAAGTACATTGTTTTCTACATTAGTAAAATACGAAGCAACTAAAGAAAACAATTTACAACAAAATATCAAGTAATTGTATTTGTAATTTGTTATTGTTCTGACCAACTAATTTGTAATATAATATATTATTTTTCTAATCGAGTAATTATAACTGTATTTGAAAACCTGAAAGAGGAACTGAAATTGATTTGGAATCACAAATTAACTTCAAGTCTTCAGTTCATTATTTCTGCTACTACAGGGACTATACTTCATGAGAGTGACTGATAACAACAGGTCTCTAGTGAGGCGACAATATTACTACAAAAGGCTGGGCTTTGGCATGGCAGCATTGCCGACAAATACTTACGAGACTGCACGGAGCCTGCACCCAAGAATCCTGGAATCAACAACATATGCAAGTGACACATAACCAAAACAATGCTTGTGACATTCATTGCAACAAATAGGCACAGTTAAATGACTAGACTAAACCTGAAATGAACATAAAAACAATAAATTAAACGAAACAGAGTTAAGAAGTACGTATACAGATTTCTATTACTATCGGATAGAACCACGTATATAGTTTTCCATTACTATCGGATAGAACCACGTATACAGTTTTCCAATACTATCGGATAGAACCACGTATACAGATGGGCATTTACCATCGTGAAACCGCTAGTTAATATTGTTTTGATAATTTCCAAAACACTTTATACAGGTGACCCAGCAACTTACCAACGTTACTACCCCATTATCAGTCACCTGGCCAAACTTTCCTCTACGTCCCCATCTTTGTGTATATCGTCGTGACGTAGTTCGAATGTATTGTCTTCCAAAAAAGTTGTCATCAAGCGAACTTTGTCCTTCACAAAAAAATGGTTCAGCATATATGTATTCTTAACGCGAATGGTTTCGTTCTCAAGAGTCCTTTAAAATACTCTATTAACAAAACGTAAATAAAAAGTGTTAGATGGATACGTTTGCCATGTTTTAAATGCTAAAACTAATACCAATAACAATTCTGTGCCAGGAGTGAAATCTTATTGTTTTTTTTCCATTATTTTTATGAACTGACTAATCCTCTTTAACTATTTTTAACAGTCTATGGTCACTTAATCAACATCTTGAATAGAAAAATAACATACTCGGCTATATTCTTCAATGAAGACAGATGAACACATAAATCTGAACTGACTGTAAGCAATTTGTACCATAAAAATGAAAAAGGTCGCTAAAGTGTAGAGAAAAAAGTTTTGCTCAATTGTAAACCCAGAGCTAATCTCATGAAAATTTAAAAATGAAAGTGTGTTATGGCAAAAATGAAATTTCCTATAAAACGAAACAAATAATGGTGGTAAGATTCAGCAACAACTGCAATACATGTAAAACTCCTGAAGAGAAAATGTAGAAAATCGATTTTAAATTTGAAAAATTACTGTGGCAATAGTTACATCACAAGTAAATAACACAATCTAAATTAAGACTGTGCTCTTTGCCCCGAGAAATTGCAGAAGTGTTGCCAAGTAAATATACGCATGAGATATTGTGTATATTTTTATATTATATAAGGCAAACTCTGACATCACATCTTTAGAAGCAAAAATATTTCTAGATTTTGCTTATGAATTACAAAAGAAGATTAGTTACTACATTGCAAAAAATAACTGGGTAAGTTACTGATTACAATATAGCAAGAAAGATGATTCTGTCACACTAGAAAGAACTGCTTTCTCAATTCATATATGGAAAACTGAGAGTTGTAGAAATGTTGAACGACGAACCACAAGATGGAAGTCACAATTAGAGGCACCGGTGATGCTCGCAAACTCGGCAATGACACTAGTTACACCAGCAAAACATTCAGGTCCACAATCATTGACGAACACAACAGAACATCCTCAGCACTAGGAAAGGAACACACAGGTGGAAGGCACAACACTCACTCCTTCCTATCTTCTGTTCCCCTAGTCTCTTTGGAAGCGTTGCTTGATCCAGCTAGTGATCTTCCTCTGACAGATTTAACACTTTCCTTAATTATTGATTTGAGGAGTTCGTTGTATCCACTCTCTATCCGTTTATCAAAGGGAGGCTACACAACTCTAAACAATAGGTTAGTCTTAGCGGTTAGACATTTTTTGAGAAGATACAAGGCACCGCGATCGATAGATTATTCCACATCATTTTTCTCAGTTCGTCCTCGGGTACACTATAGCCTGATGATCCAGTGATGCTCCCGGTAGTCTGTTGGGTTCTTAGCTGAGACTTCTGGCAAGATATATCTGAAATCAGTAATGCTTGGCTGGTTGGTTTGGAAGACTATCTCTCGAAGATCTGCTCTCAGGGACTCCTTCGTAACTTCGAGAGCACCATCATGGTACCAGATCCTACTGCTCATTCTAGAAGTGAGTTCTCTTACCGCTATAGAAAAGAGGAAGCGGGAGAATGGATCTCCTTGCCGGACGCCCTATAACTAGGTGATTTCATGTTAGCAGAATACCATACTCGGTTCTTTGTTGTAACACATTGAAAGCATAGGGATAACGCTCTTGAAAGATCCCAAAACTATGTCTCTTTTTATATTTGTATTTTTAAAACATTTTTTTAAAATTTTTTTATGTTTTTGTTTCTGTACAAAATTTGTTTTTTCCTCTTTTTTTTTTGATTTTTCCTTTCGTTTTTTTTTAAGTTTTTAATGTTTTTTTTTTTTGTTCTCGTTTGTTATTTTTTTTTCATTTTATTTACTTCTTACACATTTTCTTGTGTTTTTTTTTTTTTCTTTTTTTTTTGGGGACCTTTTTATTATTTTTTTTTTCCGGGGTTTAAAATTTTTTTTTTTTCTGTGATTTCTCTTTTTTTTTAAATTTTAAATTTAAAAAAAAATTTTTTTACCTTTTTTTTCTTGATTTTGTTTTAAATTTTTTTTTTTTTTACTTCCTTAATTGTTTTATTTTTCTATTTAATTTAATATCTTACATTTAAATCTTTAGAGTTTTCCCTTTTTTCATGTTTTTCCTTGTTTTGATTTATTTAATTTGTCGTATGGAAGAAATTAAGCAGAATATTTTTTGGGGAGTTGTCGGGCTCCTGTCCAAGGAAGGGGGGCTATCTCACCTTTCCCCGGATCAACCCTATTACCACCCACCATTCCCTACCTACCACCCCCTATTGTACCTATTTCCCACCCCATCCACCCCTATCCACCTTTATTTACCATGTTCCCCCTACCTATGCACCCTTTTATTCCCTACCCATTTACCCAAAAATATTTAACCTATCCCCCCACCTACCCCCACCTGTCCACCCCCCTATTTGCCTACCTAACCACCCACCCTTTTACCTACTTATTTACCCACCATTTACCTTCCTACCACCCACCACCTATTCATCTACCTATCCTTTCCCCTATTTTCCTCCCATTCACCCCTCTATTCACCTATCCACTCACAATTCACCTACCTACTCACCCACTATTCACACCTTCCACCCCCCTATCCCCCCACATATTCACCTACCTATTCACCCACCCATTCACCAACCCTTTTAACTACCTTTCACCCATTTTCTTTCCAAACCTTACTCATCTACCCATGTACGATCACCCCCCCTACTTCCTCCACCCACCTGTAACCCACATTCTTGACCCACCCACCTGCATACTGCCCCCCATGTAAATACCAACCCCCCAATGCCCCACTAACCCCCATCTACTTTTCAACTCACCCCGTCACTCACCCCCATCCTTTCCACCCCCCTCCCAAACCCTTTCCCCCCCATCCACCTTCCCCCCACACCCAGTTCCCCCCCCCCTTAAAAAACCCAAACACCTTGCCGCCCACTTACCATTTTTCCCCCCCCATCTTTTCCACACAAAATTCTCACCCACCTTCCCGCCCACCCCTTTCCCCCCCACCTTCCCCCCCACCTTCCCAACAAAAACCTCCACCCCCCCCTTCCCACCCACCTTCCCACCCCCCCCCCCCCCACTTTTCCCCATTCCCCAAACCCCCCTTTCCCCCCCCCCCCCCCCAAAAAACCCCCCTTCCCAATTTCCCACCCCCTTCCCACCCCCCCCCCCCCCCCAACCCCCCTAAACCCCCCCATTTTCCACCCCACCCACCCCCCCCCCCCCCCCCCCCCCAATTTCCCACCCCCCCCAAAAAAAAATTTAAAAACCCCCCCATTTTAACCCCCCCCCCCTTTTAAAAATTAAAATTCCCCCCCAATCCCCCCCATTAAAAATTACCCATTAAAATTCCCCCCCCCTTAATTTAATTCCCCCTTTTTTCCCCCCCCCCCCAAAATTAATTATTTTTAACCCCCCCAAAAAAAAAAAAAACCCCCCTTTGCCCATCCCCCATTAAAAAAAAAACCCCCCAATTAAAATTCCCCATTCCCAAACCCCCCTTCCTAACCCCAATTAAAAACCCCCATTCCCACCCATTTAACCTTCCCCCCCATCCCCCCCACTTCCCCCATCCCCCCCCCCCCCTTCCCCCACCCCCCAACCTTTAAAAAACCCCAATTAACCCCCCTTTTAAAATAAAAAATTAATAAAATTCCCCCATTTAATTAAAAAAATTACCCATTTTAACCCCCCCCAAAAAATTAATTTAATTTTCCCCCCCCCCCAAAAATCCCCCCCAAAAAACCCCCCCAAAAAAACCCCCCAAAATTCCCAACCTCCCCCCATTCCCCACCCCCCAATTTTCCCAATTAATTTAAACCCCCCCTTCCCCCCCCCCCCCCTTTCCCCCACCCCCCGCCCATTCCCCCTTCCCCCCCCCTTTCCCACCCACCTTCCCCCCCCCCCCCCCCCCCCCTTCCCCCCCCTTTCCACCCCCCTTCCCCCCCCTTCCCCCCCCTTCCCCCACCTTCCCCCCACCTTCCCACCCACCTTCCCCCCCCCCCCCCCCCCCCAAACCTTTCCCCACCCCCCCTTCCCCCACCCCCCCCCCCCCCCCCCCCCCTTCCCCCCCACCTTCCCACCCCCTCCCCCCCCCTTCCCCCCCCCCCCCCACCCCCCCCCCTTCCACCCCCTTCCCCCCCCCTTTCCCCACCCACCTTCCCCCCACCTTCCCCCCCTTTCCCACCCACCTTCCCACCCCCCCCCCCCCCCCCCCTTCCCACCCCCCCCCCACCCCCCCCACCCCCCCCCCCCCCCCCCCCCCCCCCCCCCCCCCCCCCCACCTTCCCACCCCCCCCCCCCCCCCCCCCCCACCTTCCCACCCCCCTTTCCCCACCCACCTTCCCCCCCCCCCACCCCCCCCCCACCCCCCACCCCCCCCCCCCCCCCCCTTCCCACCCACCCCCCCCCCCCCCTTCCCCACCCCCAAAACCCCCCCACCTTCCCCCCACCCCCCCCCCCCCCCCCCCCCACCTTCCCCCCACCTTCCCCCACCTTCCCCCCACCTTCCCCCCCCCCCCCCCCCCCCCCCCCCCCCCCTTCCCCCCCCCCCCCTTCCCCACCTTCCCCCCACCTTCCCACCCCCCCCCCCCCACCCCCCCCCCCCCCCCAACCTTCCCCCCTTTCCCAAAAAAACCCTTCCCCCCCCTTTCCCCCCCCCACCTTCCCCCCACCTTCCCCCACCCCCCACCCCCCACCCCCCCCCCCCCCACCTTCCACCCCCCTTTCCACCCACCTTCCCCCCACCTTCCCCCCCAACCTTCCCAACAACCTTCCAAAACCCCCCCCCCCCCCCCCCCCCACCCCCCACCCACCGCCCCACCCCCCTTTCCGCCCCCCCGGGTGAATTTTATTCCAACTTCCTTTTCACACTTTTATTTAGAACTAAAAAATGGAAAGAAAAAAAATATTTCTTTTTTCCGCTTTTCCCTTTTCTCCCTGAGGAAGGAGAGGGAGGAAGGGGGTGAAGGGGAGGTGAGGGGGAAAGAGAGGGGAATGAGAGAGGAAAGAGAGTAATGGGGGAGAGAATGGAAGGGAAGGGGAAAAAGGGGAAGAGAATTAAGTGATGAAAAGGGGGAAGGAGGAGATTGAAGAAGGAAAAAAAAAGAGGGGGGAGAGGAATAGAGAAAGGAAAAAGGGAAGACTGACGAAGGGAACAAAATAAGGTGGGGGTAGGAAAGAAAAAAAGTGAATGGGAGGAAAAAGAAATGTTTTGATTGAAAGTAGTAAACAAGGGGAAAAAAGAAAGAAGATGAAAAAAGGGATGGTGGGAGGATGGGGAAAAAACTGAGGAGAAAAAAGGGTGTAGGGAAGAAGGGGGAGGAGAAGAAACAAATAAGGGAAGAAAATGCGAAAGTAAAAAGTGATGTCAGCGAAAAAAAAAAATAACAAATAGGACAGAGAAAAGACTCGCTTAAAGAGTGTGAGTGAATGGTTTTTGGGATTTGACGAGCTGTTGGAGTGTGAGGAGTAATTTTTGTGAAAAATTAGAGAAACCGGTTGCCGGACTTTAGTCCTGGGGTGAAAGTAGAGTGCCTACACTCTAAAGGAGGATTTTGGGAAAAAAAAGACATGATTGCTAATGTTATGAATGAAAAGAAGTTGGATATCATAGCTCTAAGTGAAACAAAGCTGAAAGGGGTAGGTGAGTGTCGGTGAGGAGAAATAAATGGGATTAAATCAGGAGTATTTGAGAAACTTAGAACTAAGAAAAGGGGAAGCAATATTGTTGAAGGATCAGTTATGGAAAGAGATGAGGGAATATAAATGTATAAAATCAAGGATTATGTGGCTTAAAATGAAGGTTGGATACGAAAAGATTACAATAAGTGTGTATGTACCTGGAGACAGCAGTGTAGAGGACAGAGAGAGAGATTGGGAAATGTTAAGCAAGTGTTTAGGAACTTTTGAACCAAGTGGTAGGGGACCAAGATGCTAAAGTGGTAGAAACAGAGAAGGTGTGGTAGATAAGTTTGGGGTGCCAGGTGAAAATGAACTTTGTATAGAAAGGGATTTAGTAATAGGTAATACATATTTTAAGAAAAACAGGATATGTATACGAGATATGGCGTAATGACATCAGTTTGTAGTACTATGTATTTGTAAATAAAAGACTAACGGGCAGACCTCATGATGTACATATTTAAATAGGGGCCAAAATATATCAGATAATTTTTTCTTGTAGGTACAGTGAGAGTAAAAAGATAGATGAGGTACAGGGAGAGTGAGATCAGGAAGAGAGAAGTGAAGGTTTATAAACTAAAGGAGGAGGCAGTTAGGGTAAGATATAAACAACTACTGGAAGAAAGATGGGCTAGTGATAGTATAGGCAATGAGGTTTAAGAGGTATAGGGTAGATATAAGAATGTTGTGTTAGTGTGTTCATGGTTACAGGAAAGTGGGTGCAGGAAGGAAGAAGATCGATTGGTGGAATGATGAGGTAAAGAAAACATTTTGAAGTGAGATTAATAGGTTGAGAAAACCTAAGGAACTAATGGATTTAACAGTTATAAATAAAAGAGGAGAGTTGTTAGATGGAGAGTTAGAGGTATTGGGAAGATGGGGCGAATATTTTGAGGAACTGTTAAATGTTGATAAGGATAGGGAAGCTGTGATTACGTAGACTGGGCAGGGAGGTATAACATTTTGTACGAGTGAGGAAGAACCAGTTATGTGTGTGGGGGGGGGAGTATGTGCCTGAGGCAGTGGGTAGAAAGGGGGAAATGCAGCTGGGTTCGATGAAATAAAAGCAGAAATGTTAAAAGTAGGTGGGGATATAGTTTTGGAGTAGACGGTATTTTTATTTAATAAACGTATCGAAGAGCGTAAGGTACCTAGGAATTGGCAGAGAACATGCATAGTTCTTTTGTATAAAGGCATAGGGGACAAAAGAGAATATAAAAGAAATAGGAAAATAAATCTGTTCAGTATACCAGGTAAAGTGTATGGTAGAGTTATTATTGAAAGATTTAAGAATAAGTCGGAAAGTAGGATCGCAGATGAACAAGGTGGCTTTAGGAAGGGTAGGGGGTGTGTAGACCAAGTGTTTACAGTGAAACATATAGATAAACAGTATTTAGATAAAGATAAAGAGGTTTTTGTTGCATTTATGGATTTAGAAAAGGCATATAATAGGGTGAATGGGGGCAATGTGACAGATCAACCAAATAGGAAGTAGTTTACTGTAAGCAGTGAGGATAGTGAGACTCAGGCTAGAGTATATAGCAGAAAGGGAGATTATTTTCTAGTAAAAGTAGGCCTTAGACAGGGGCCTGGACTTCCAGCAAGCGAGTGTGATCATAATAGATTGGAGCGAATGGACACAAATGGTTTATAGGACTAGAGTGTTGTTGGACTGTGAGCATAGAAACATTTATGATGGAATTCAGGGAAACTGGCAAGCCAGACTCGAGTCCTGGAGGGGGGAGGTTCACTGCCTGCGTTCGGAAGGACGGGTATTGATACGTGTAGTGAATGATGATGGAAGTGTTTCTTCTCTTTCGTAGATATTAACGTATATATTAAAATCAAGATATTATCCTTAAAAACTGAAACAGCAGCTATAGTAATAATAACAACAAAAGCAAGTGTTTCCTGCGGAACACCTATTAACAAACAAAAACAGCACTAACAGTTTACTGAAACAATTCATAACGAAATTTAAAAGAATTTACTTATTTTTCCTTTCATAGTTAACGTTTTCTTTTTAATATTAGCTTTTCCATGTGCTGTGAATGTTTTTTATAAGAGGGGAGGGGGTGGGAGAGGGCGTGAGGGGGCGGGAGGGGGTGTGTTGGGGCGTGAGGGGGCGTGAGGTGGCGTGAGGGGGCGTGCGGGGGTGGGTGGGGGTTCTAGGGGTGTGGGTGTTTGTAGGATGAGGTGAAGGAGTGTGGGTGGTGGTGGCGGGGTTGGAAATATGCAGGAAGGTTATGGAGGTGAGGTTGTGGATTGGTGGTGAAGGGGTTGAGGATATGACGGGAAGGGGTAAAAGGGGGTAGAGGTATAGGGGGTGTTCAAAAGTCAAGTATCTCCGAGGGGAGGGGAATGGAATGATAAGAATTGTGGATACTGTGATGAGGGAGAGGGAAGCGAGAGTGAGGGGAACTGGGATCGACTGATCAGGGTGACGTGAGGGAGAGTAGGAAGACGTGAAGACGATAAGGGACAGTGAGAGAGGTCGAGAAGAGGGTAAGGGATAGTATGAGAGGTCGAGAAGAGTGAAGGAGAGTGAGAGTAGTCGAGAAAAGAGAATGAGACAGGTCAAGATGGTTAGGAAGTGGCGTAAGAGACGTAGAGAAATGAGAGAGAGAGGGGACCACAAGAATGAAGGAAGAAAAGAGTAGCGAAGCAAGATGTGAAGGGAAGGGGTAGGTGAGAGGAGTGAGGGGAAAGATAGACGAAAGGATATGGAAGTGAGAAAAATGAAAAAGTATTAAGGGATGGAATTTTTACAGAGATCAATTTTTACAAGCTAAGAGCTGTTATCCTACCTTAGCTCATTTACAAGCTAAGAGCTGTTATCCTACCTTAGCTCATTTACAAGCTAAGAGCTGTTATCCTACTTCAGCTAATTTACAAGCTAAGAGTTATCCTACCTCAGTTCATTTACATGTTAGGAGCTGTTAACCAACCTCAGTTTATTAACAGGCTAAGAAGGTGTTATCCCACACCATCTCATCACAGACCAAGAACCGATATTCTACCTCAGCTCGTTTACATGCAAAATATCTAAGGTATACTACCACTTCCCCAGGATGCCACCCACACCAGGTGACTAACACCCAGATACCTATTTACTGCTAGGTGACCAGGGGCAGCAGGTGTGGGGAAACATGCCCGACGTTTCCACCTTTGCCGGGGACGAAGTGAGGGAACAAAGAGGAAGTAGGGAGTGGGGAGGAAGGATGGGGTGGGAAGGGAGGAAAGAGAGATGGGAAGGGAGAAAGGTAAGGGAGATGGTGAAGAATAGAGAGAAAAGTGTTGGAAAGGAAAGGGAGAGGGGGAGGGGAGAAGAGGGAGAATGGAAAGGAGGAGACCAGTCTGGGAAAAGAGAAGAATACAGGTAAAGGAAGAGAGGAAAGTGGGAGGGAATGGGAGGAAAAGGAGAATGGGCGAAGGAAGAGAAAGGGAAAAGGGAATGGGAGAGAGAAAGAGAGAATAGAAAGAGGGAGGGGGGGGGAAGGGGAAAAAGAAAATGGGAGGGGGAAAGGGAGATGGGAAAGAGAAAGAGGTAAGGGAGAGGGAAAAGAGAAAAGGAAGGGGGGGTGGGGAAAAGGAGAATGAGACGGTGATAGGGAGAAGGGAAAAAGAGAGAGGGGAAAGGGGGGTGGGTAAAAGAGGGGGAAGGGAAGGGGAGGGAAGAGGGGAAGAGGAGAGGGAAGTGGGGAGAGGGAAGAGGAGAGGGAAGTGGAAAGGGAAAAGGGGGGGGGGAGAGGGAAGTGGAGAGAGGGAGGGGAGAGGGAAGGGAGAGGGAAAGTGGAGAGAGGGAAGGGGGAGAGGGGGAAATGGGAGAGAGGGAAGGGGAGAGGGAAATGGGGAGAGGGAAGGGGAGAAAAGGGGAAAGGGGGAGGAAGGGGGAGGGGGGGAAGGGGGGAAGGGAAAGGGGGGAGGAGGGAAGGGGGAGAGGGAGGGGGGGAAAGGGGGAAGGGAGGGAGGGAAGGGGGGGGAGGGAGGGGAAGAGGGGGGGGGGCGGAGGGAAGGGGAAGAGGGAGGGAGGGGAAGGGGAGGGGGAAGGGGAGGAGGGAAGGGAGAGGGAAGGGGAGGGGAAGGGGGGAGGGAAGGGGAGAGGGTGAAGGGGGGGAGGGAAGGGGAGAGGGGGAAGGGAGAGGGGAAGGGAAGAGAGGGAAGGGGAGAGGGAAGGGGAGAGGGAAGGGGAGAGGAGGGGAGAGGGGAAGGGAAGGGAAGGGGAAGGGAAGGGGAGAGGGGGGAGGGGAGGGGAAGGGAGAGAGGGAAGGGGAGAGGGAAGGGGAGAGGGAGGGGAGAGGGAAGGTGAAGAGAGGGAAGGGAGAGGGGAGGGAGAGGGAAGGGAAGGGGAAGGGGGAGGAGGGAAGGGGAGGGGGGGTAGGGGGGGAAGGGGGAGGGAGGGGAAGGGAGGGGGGGGGGAAGGGGAGAGGGAAGGGGAGAGGGAAGGGGAGAGGGAAGGGGGGAGGAAGGGGGGGGAGGGAAAGGGGAAAAGGGGAAAGGAGAGAGGGAAGGGGGAGAGGGAAGGGGAGGGGGGGAGGGGGGGGGAGGGGGAAAGGGGAGGAAGGGAGAGGGAAGGGGAGGGGCGGGCTTTTTCGCCGGTTTTTTTTGGGGGCCGGTTTTTTGCTTTTAAAAATTCTTTTTTTTTTTTTTGGGTTCAGTTAAAAATTAAAAATTAACAAAAATTTGTTTTTTTTTGGTTTTAAAAAATTATTAATTTGTTTTTTTGTTTTGGGTTTTGGTGTGGTGTGTGAGTGGGGAGGGGTTGGTGGGTTGGTTTGTTGGGTTTTGTGTGTGTTTTTTTGGGGGTGGGGTTTTGGGGGGGTTTGGTAGGTGGGGGGGGGGGGTGGGAGGGGGTGTTGGTTTTGGGGCCATGGTGGGTTTTTTTTGGTGGGTGGTGGGTGTGTGTGTGGGGGGGGGGGGGGGTTTTTTTTTTGGGGTGTGGTGGTGTCGATGGGGTTTGGGGTTTTTTGGGGGTTTTGGGGGTGGAGTGGGGGGGTGGGTGGGGGGTGTTTTGGGGATATTGATTGGGGGTTTGGGGAGTGGTAGGGTTTTGGGGGGTGGGTGGGGTGGGTTGGGTGGTTGGGTGGGGGGGGGGGGGGGGGGTGTGGGGGTGGGGTAGGGGGGGGGGTGTGGGTGTTTTGGGGGGGTTGTTGTGGTGTGGATGTGTGTGTGTGTTTTATGTGGTGTCCCACCGTGGTTGCGGGGCGGCCCAGCCCGGCCCCGCCTTTTCCCCGGGTTGTACTAGCCCTCTCTTCCCCCCCCATGGTTTTTACAAACCCGTCTTAAAACTGGTTGGGCCTCCACTACGTCATTTTCTGGCTTACCCACCCCTTAAACTTATGACTGAAAAAAATTTCCTTTTTTTTTCCCTTTTTTTCCCCTTTGGGGGGGCCTCTTGTTTCTGTGTCCCCTCCCTGGAACACCCTTTCCCTTTGTCCACCTTGTCTATTCCACGCGTTTTTTAATGTCTTATCAGTTCCCCTGACCCCCCTTCCTCCCGTGTGCAGGGGCCCATTTCCCTTTTTTTTCTTCTAGCATTCCCCTTGCTCTGGAAATAACCCTTTTTGCAAACCCTTTTTACTTTCTCTGTTTCTTTACGTGCTTTACAAGTGCGGGTTTCCAAAAAGGTGCTGCATACCCAGTATGGGCCTGACTCACGGGGTTTCAGTGTCTTTTAATGATTTCCCTTTCTAAAGGATCGGTCTGTTCTCAGGTTTTCCCGGCGCCCTTTGCTGCAGCAGTATCTATTTGTGTGCTTCCGGGACATGCCGGTTTTATTCACCCCAAGTCTTTTCCTTGTGAGGTTGCAGTCTTTGGCCCCAGCCTATACCTGTCTGTGGGTTTTTGTGCCCTTTCCCCTTTTTCATGACTTTTCTTTTTGGGAGGATTAAATTCGAAAGCCCTTTGCTGGACCGGTGTCCAGTCTGTCCCCGGTCTTTTGAAGTTGCCTGGTCCCCATAGATTTAATTCTCCTCTTAATTCACATCATTGCAAACAGGGACACTTTGGTCAAACCCCTTTCCGTCATGTCGTTCACATTACCAAAAATAGCCTGGTCCTAGGCCCGACCCCTGTGGGCCCCCCGCTCGTCAAGGTGCCCACTGTGTACATCATTACGTACCTAACCGTTGTTGCCTCCCTGTCGGGTATTCTCTGATCCATTGCAGTGCCCTTCCTGTTATATCCCCTGATGCTCTAGCTTCGCATAATTTTTGTGAGGAACTATGTCAAAGGCCTTCCTTGCAGTCCAAGAAGTGCAATAAACCCCCCCCTCTTCTCTTGCTTACTTTGTTTTTTATCAAAAAAACCCAAAAGGGTTTTGGACCGGTTTTGCTTCGTGAATCCGTGGGGTTTGGCATTTATACCCCCGTTCCGTTCCGGGTGCCCCCATCTCCTCCCGATAATTTTCCATAATTTTGCATACTATCCGTCAATGACACAGGTCTATAGTTTTGTGCCTCTTTTCTGTTCCCTTTTTTGAAAATGGAACTACATTTGCCGTCTTTCCATACCCCCAGGGGTTTCCCAGTTTCCCGGGATTTTTGAAGATTGTGGTAAGTGGTACGCACAAAAATATCTGCTCCCCCTTTAAAGGGCCCAGGAGAGATGTTTCCGGGCCCATTGCCTTTGAGGTACCGATGCCCCTTACCAGTTTTTCACCACCTCCTCATCGTTGTATGTCGTCCCAAAATTGTTGGTGTATTCCTTTTGGTGTCCCCTTGGTCTTTTCCCCCCGAGTCCTTCCCCGCTTACGTAAATACTTCCTTAAAACATGTTAGCCCTCAAACCCTTGATCGTTTCTTGTGATTCTCCACCCTTTTTTCCCCAGCCTTTCACCTGGGCCTTTACTGTTTTCTTCCTCCTAATGTGGTATACAGCGTTTGGGTCAGATTTGTTTCGATGCTATTGTTTTTTACTGTCGTGGGGCCCCCCTCCTTATCTCGCTACCGTTTCTGGTCTTCACTAATCTCCTTTTTTTTGGGTCCTATGCCCCCTGTACCTTTTCCATTCTCTGTTTCACTTTGTTTTTGCCTCCCTACACCTTCGGGTAAACCAAGGACTCGTTTTGGTCTTCCTATTATTTCTGTTTCCCTTGGGAACAAAACTTTCCTCTGCCTCCTTGCACTTTGTTGCCACATATTCCTCATCTCGTTTACTGATTTTCCTACCATTTCTCTGTCCCACTGAACCTCCTTCAGGAAGTTTCTCATACCTGTGTAGTCCCCCCTTTTGTAGTTTGGCCTGTCCCCTTCAGTTCCTGTTACCTTCTCCACTTGTAACTCTACTGTATAGTCAAAACTCAGAACCACATGATCGCTAGCTCCAAGGGGCCTCTCGTAAGTGATGTCCTCAATGTCTGAACTGCTCAGGGTGAACACAAGATCCAGTCTTGCTGGCTCATCCTCCCCTCTCTCTCTGGTTGTGTCCCTGACATGTTGATGCATGAGGTTTTCAAGTACCACATCCATCATCTTGGCTCTCCATGTTTCGGGACCCCCATGTGGCTCCAGGTTTTCCCAGTCGATCTCCCTGTGGTTGAAATCGCCCATTACCAGTAACTTTGCTCCTGCTCGAGTGAGCTCTTCTTGCCACCTCAGCCAGTGTGTCCACCATCACCCTGTTGTTTTCTTCGTACTCCTCTCTTGGCCTCCTGCAGTTCTGTGGTGGGTTTATACATCACTCCAATGACTACTTTATGTTCTCCGGACTGAATTGTACCTACAATGTAGTCTCTTTCTCCAATCATGTCCATGCCTTTCCATTTCCTCAAATCCCCATTGGTGTTTTATGAGCAGTGCAACCCTCC
>NC_069465.1:13752164-13819664 GCF_026875155.1 Cherax quadricarinatus
TGGAACGTTTGATCATTTGTCCGGTACCTACCATTGGCTTACCGACGCTCCTTTTAAAAATGTACGTGTTTCCGGTGGCTGCGAGATCCGGAAATGGCATTCCCACTATTTCATAACCCCAGTATATGTACCTCAACCCTTGCAAAAGGCACACTACAGCAGCTGAGCCATTAAACTCTCAACACGTAGAAAAGCTGCAGCTGAACTCTAAAGAAACCTATAGCTCAACCCTCACAAGAGGTCTGGCAACTGGAGATATTCTTGACGAGGCCAGGAGCTTCAGTTCAAGATAACCATTTAGTCTAGTGTTCTAAATGCACTTAGTTTAATGTTCTAAAATAACTATAAGCTAGAGATCAACACTCAAGTTGGACGGGAATTGTGATTACATTCATCAGCGCTGAAGATTTGACTCAACAGGCATATTCCCCTATAACTCTTACACTCTCGTTTGTTCCCATTTCCTTTATACAATGGAACTATGCACGCTCTCTGCCAATCCCTATCAACATTTCCCTCTTTCATACATTTGAATAAAAGCTATATCCCCAGCTGCTTTTAACATTTCCGTCTTCGTGGTGGAAAAACCCGTATCCTAAATTCTCCAGCAAATTTGGCCAATTGGCATTTACAGAGTCCAAGACCAATCCAAACTTTCCTTCAAGTAAAGATGCACCAGCTTCCTGAGGAGCACAGGTGGCTATAAGTCGCCCTTCCCCTTCCTTCATGAAGTCTAAGAATTGAAGTTCAACAATTTCCAGAGGGACATCACCTTTAGTTCAAGACGTTCATGTAGCCTGTCATCTATAATTTAACGCCCTCAGAAAAGCTCTGGAACTGCAGATCAACACCTTTAAAAGCCAGAGGAACTGTAGTTCAACACCGGCAAGACGTCCAGGAGCTGGGACTTCATCCAGTAACAAACACTGTCAAAATACGTAACCAAGTAGATATGGAAAACAAAATTTTCCTTGTCAGTGTTTTCCAAGGTTTTCCAGAATAATGGAGTTTTAAATGTACGAGGAATAGACTGTGTGTTTGCCAACTGGCTTATCTGTAGACCCACTTGTAATACTGATTTACGTATGAGACATCGAGAATGTCTCTTGTGATCGGCATCAAGCACAACACATTATCTTAATGAAAGATTCAGATTATTAGAATATGTAGGTGCCAAATTATATATATTATTTTTTCAAGGTAAATTGTATATCTTTTGGCTCCTCTGAACTACTTCAAGCCTATATGGCAGAAACATAAATTTAGAACGAACGATTTGAATGAAATTCAACGAAATGTGACATGAGAATTTACTGAGGAATAAAGAGATAATATTAACCAATAAACGGGAGTAAATCTTTTGTAATTGTATTTTGTAATTGTATTTTGTAATTGTATTTTTGCTAATTTCATTGCAGAAAATTGAGAGGTAATATACTATTCTTGAGCACTAACTAATTGTGGTTTCAAGATTAAAGATAAAATCTAAAGTAATAACAATATAATTCTACCCCACATTTTTATGTAATTCTAATTCTCTTTGGCCGCTCTTTAGCAATTAATTTACATTTTGTTTCAGAAATTTTAAATTACTTAAGCTTTTAGTTAATTTATAATGCTATATTGAGCCCATCTGCTTGCAAAAGAAAACAACTGCCGAGAGTTTTATAAAAGTCAGTCTGCTGGATTTTGGGAGCTTGAAGTGACGCTAGAAGAGATGATAAAGGATACATGGATACTACATGAGGATTGGATAGAGCGGATAGAGGCAGGATAAGAGAGATTGGAAGACACAGATGGCAGATAAAGACGCAGACGAGACACTGAAACAATATCATGGGAACCTGGAGGCTATAAATCAGAGCAGTGGTACAATTAAGATCATTAGAGTGGCGTAGCCAGGAGACCTATAATCACAGCCCTACAACACACAAATTAAAATCAATATAGCGAGCACACACACACACACACACACACACACACACACACACACACACACACACCGATGGAAATTCGAGAAAATGGGAGGCGTAGACGAGACAGGAGAAAGGGACTACATAGTAGGTACACTTCAGTCTGGGGAGCACAAGGTGGTCATTGCAGTGATGTATAATCCACCACAGAACTGCAAGAGGCCAAGAGAGGAATATGAAGAGAGCAACAGAGCAATGGTGGACACACTTGCTGAGGTGACAAGAAGAGCTCACTCCAGCAGAGCAAAGCTGCTAGTTATGGGGGATTTCAGCCACAGGGAGATTGACTGGGAAAACCTGGAGCCACATGGGGGACCCGAAACATGGAGAGCCAAGATGTTGGATGTGGTGCTGGAAAACCTCATTCACCAACATGTTAAGGACACTATCAGAGTGAGAGGGGAGGATGAACCAGCAAGATTGGACATTATGTTCACCCTGGGCAGTTCAGACATTGAGGACATCACTTACGAGTCCCCTAGGAGCTAGTGACCACGTGGTTCTGTGCTTTGAATACATAGTAGAGTTGCAAGTGGAGAGAGTAACAGGAGTTGAATGGGAAAAGCCTGACTATAAAAGAGGGGACTACATAGGGTTGAGGAACTTCCTGCGGGAGGTCCCGTGGGACAGAGAACTGGCAGGAAAGCCAGTAAACGAAATGATGGAATATGTAACAACAAAATGCAAGGAGGCAGTGGAAAGGTTTATTCTCAAGGGCAACAGAAACAACGGGAAGACCAGAACGAGCCCCTGGTTTATCCGACGGTGTAAGGAGACAAAAACAAAGTGCAATAGAGAATGGAAAATACAGAAGGCAGAGAACACACGAAAATAGGGAGATCAGTTGCAGAGCAAGGAACGAGTACGCACAGGTAAGGAGGGAGGCCCAGCGACAGTATGAAAATGACATAGCATCGAAAATCAAGACTGACCCGAAACTGTTGTATAGCCACATCAGGAGGAAGACAACAGTCAAAGACCAGGTGATCAGATTAAGGACAGAAGGGGGAGAACTCACAAGAAATGATCAGGAGGTATGTGAGGAGCTAAACAGGAGATTTAAGGAAGTTTTTACAGTAGAGACAGGAAGGACTCTGGGAAGACAGCACAGAAGGGAACATCAAGAGGGAATATACCAACAAGTGTTGGATGACATACGAACAACCGAGGAGGAGGTGCAGAAGCTGCTAAGTGACCTTGATACCTCAAAGGCGATGGGACCGGACATCTCCCCATGGGTCCTCAGAGAAAGAGCAGAGATGCTGTGCGTGCCCTTAACCACAATCTTCAACACATCCCTTGAAACTGGGCAACTACCTGAGAAATGGAAGACAGCAAATGTAGTCCCCATATTTAAGAAAGGAAGCAGAAATGAGGCACTAAACTATAGACCTGTGTCTCTGACATGTATTGTGGTCGAACACCTGGAACGGAACAAGATTATGAATGAAAACCAGCATGGGTTCATGGAGGGCAAATCCTGTGTCACAAACCTTCTGGAGTTTTATAACAAGGAAACAAAAGACACGAGAGGGAGGGGTGGGTTGATTGCGTTTTCCTAGACTGCAGGAAGGCCTTTGACACAGTTCCCCACAAGAGATTAGCGCAGAAGCTGGAGGATCAGGCGCATATAACAGGGAGGGCACTGCAATGGATCAGGGAATACCTGACAGGGAGGCAACAACGAGTCATGGTACGTGAAGAGGTATCACAGCGGGCGCCTGTGACGAGCGGGGTCCCACAGGGGTCAGTTCTAGGACCAGTGCTATTTTTGATATATGCGAACATGATGGAAGGAATAGACTCTAAAGTGGCCCTATTCGCAGATGATGTGAAGCTGATGAGAAGAATTAAATCGGATGAGGATGAGGCAGGACTGCAAAGAGACCTGGACAGCCTGGACATGCGGTCCAGAAACTGGCTTCTCGAATTCAACCCTGCCAAATGCAAAGTCATGAAGATTGGGGAGGGGCAAAGAAGACCGCAGACAGAGTATAAGCTAGGTGGACAAAGACTACAGACCTCACTCAGGGAGAAAGACCTTGGGTGACCATAACACCGAGCACGTCACCGGAGGCACACATCAACCAAATAACTGCTGCAGCATACGGGCGCCTGGCAAACCTGAGAATAGCGTTCCGATCCCTTAATAAGGAATCGTTCAAGACACTGTACACTGTGTATGTTAGGCCCATACTGGAGTATCCAGCACCAGTCTGGAACCCACACCTGGTCAAGCACGTCAAGAAGTTAGAGAAAGTACAAAGGTTTCCAACAAGGCTAGTCCCAGAGCTCAGGGGAATGTCGTACGAGGAAAGGTTGAGGGAAATCGGACTGACGACACTGGAGGACAGAAGGGTCAGGGGAGACATGATAACGACATACAAGATACTGCGGGGAATAGACAAGGTGGATAGAGATAGGATGTTCCAGAGAGGGGACATAGAAACAAGGGGTCACAACTGGAAGCTGAAGATTCAGACGAGTCACAGGGACGTTAGGAAGTATTTCTTCAGTCATAGAGTCGTCAGGAAGTGGAATATCCTAGCAAGTGAAGTAGTGGAGGCAGGAACCATACATAGTTTTAAGAAGAGGTATGACAAAGCTCAGGAAGCAGAGAGGGAGAGGACCTAGTAGCGATCAGTGAAGAGGCGGGGCCAGGAGCTGAGTCTTAACCCCTGCAACCACAATTAGGTGCGTACAATTAGGTGAGTACAATTAGGTGAGCACACACACACGCGCGCGCGCGCACACACACACACACACACACACACACACACACACACACACACACACACACACACACACACCTGACGACACTGGAGGACTATGATAACGACATAAAATATTGAGAGGAATGTACAAGGTGGAGAGAGACAGGATGTTCCAGAGATGGGACACAGCAACAAGGGGTCACAGTTGGAAGTTGAAGACTAAGATGTTAGGAAGTATTTCTTTAGTCACAGAGTTATCAGAAAATGGAATAGTCTGGGAAGCAATGTAGTGGAAGCAGGATCCATAGCTTTAAGAGAAGGTATGATAAAGCTCATAGAGCAGGAAAAGTTACCTAGATGCAGCCAGTGAAGAGGAGGGCCCAGGAGCTGTGAATCGACCCTTGCAACTACAACTAGGTGAGTACACAAACACACACAAATCTAATAGTACACATGGTACATTTTAACGACAACTTGATTTATTAGGAAAACGCAGATTCCATATTTTTTCGATATAGATTAAAACGCAATAAATAGTAATAACATCAATATCCCATGAATAATTATTTTGCATATAAAAAAATTCAATATATTTTAACACACATTGTTAATATTTAGTCATTTTCTGTTTATATTTTGAACTTAAATGTTTTATTCACAGTGTCATCACTACGTCACCCTTCAAGGGTATATATATATATATATATATATATATATATATATATATATATATATAATATATATATATATATATATATATATATATCCCCCTTGATATATACCCTTCAGCTCCATGGAGCTCATCTTTTTTCCAGGTTGAGGGACTGACCACCTCAAATACTTTTTCTCTAAGGTTGAAGGACTCATTACATCGTTACTATTTCTCCCTTTGTATTTGACTCAAGAAGCCTACTGTGTAGGCGAAACATTTCATCAGTAAACATACCCAACTGTTCCACATGCGTCTTAAATATTCAACTTGTTGGTATTTTATACCATAATGGACAATTTAAAAACCAGCTTGACAAGCCCGTTCTCATATAACTGTACTGACTTCGTGCTTACAACTGCAAGGTAATTTATTTCATTTTATTTTTTCATTTGCAAAATAAAAAAATGTTTGTGTTGTATCTTCTACCATGAAGTTTCAAGCCATTAAATCGATTTTTTAACTCGTTTTATATTTTATAGAAGTCCTCAAAGTTGAGTTTATCAAAAACATTCAATTTCATAAAGATTTAAGTGTGATCTCAGAGTCCCCTCATTATTTTAAGGAAAAAGGTCGAACCCTTAGAGTCTTCCTATGGTTTGTTTATAAGTGATGGTCCCAGTTTGCTTGCTCTTCCATGTACCGTCTCCGGTCTTCGTCTTAAATTACTTAAAAGGCGAAGAAAAACTGGATGGCGTATTCAAGATGCTATCTAGCAAGGACATTAGTGAGAGTTAATATGGAATCTGGTGTTTTGTAATATATCTAGCAATAAAATACACATGCACACACACTTGGTATATGTGAATGACATGACCTAAGGACATAAGAACATAAGGAAGGAGGAACACTGCAACAGGCCTGTTGGCCCATACTAGGCAAGTCCTTTACAATCCATCCCACTAACTAAATATTTGCTCAACCCAGTTTTCAACGCCACCCAAGAAACAAGCCCTGATAACTCCCTCCACTCAAATCCAACCCCTCTCACTCATGTATTTACCCAACCTAAATTTGAAACCACCCAAGGTTACAGCTTCAATAACAGTACTAGGCAGACTGTTCCACTCATCAACTACCCTATTTCCAAACCAATACTTTCCTATACCCATTCTAAATCTAAACTTATCTAATTTGAATCCATTATTGTGGGTTCTTTCTTGGAGAGAGATCCTCAAGACCTTATTTATATCCCCTTTGTTAATACCCATCTTCCACTTGTACACTTCGATCATGTCTCCCCTCATTCTTCGTCTTACAAGTGAATGTAATTTAAGGGACTTCAATCTTTCTTCATGCGGAAGATTTCTAATGCTATGAATCAATTTTGTCATTCTTCGCTGAATGTTTTCTAACGAATTTATAGCCATTCTGTAATATGGAGACCAGAACTGAGCTGCGTAATCTAAGAAAGAACAGAATTAGAAATGACCTTGTTAGCAGATATGAAGTTAATAAGGAGAAGTCAGTGGAAGGAGGATAAGGCAGGACTACAGGAGGATCTGGACAGGCTGCAGGCCTGGTCCAGCTACTAGCTCCTGGAGTTCAATCCTACCAAGTGCAAAGTCATGAAAATCGGGGAAGGGAAGACCGCAGACATAGTAGTCTAGGGGGCCAAGATTAAACCCTCATTCAAAGAAAAGTATCTTAGAGTGTGTATAATATCGAGCACATATCCTAAAGCACACATCAACTAAATAACTATTGCAGAATATGGGCTACCACCGAACCTAAGAACAGCATTCTGATATGTCAGGAAGGAGTATTTACGGACCCTGTACACCGTGTTCATCATGCCCATATTGGGGTATGCAGCTCCAGTTTGGAACCTTTACCTGGCCAAGCACGTCAGGAAACTAGAGTTCTATTGACCTCTCCTCGTAGAACATGCCCCTTAGTTCCGGGACTAATCTTGTTGCAAGAAGACTAGTCCCGGAACCAAGGGGCATGTTCTACGAGGAGAGATTAAGAGAACTCGACCTGATGATACTGGAAAACAGGAGGGACAGGTGAGACATGATAACAATTTATAAAATACTGAAAGGAATCGACAAGGTGGACAGAGATGGAGCACATCAACAAGGGGTCACAGTTGGAGGTTGAAGACTCAGATGAGTCACAGGAATGTTAGGAAGTATTTGTTCAGCCACAGAGTTGTCAGGAAGTGGAATAGTCTACAAAGTACGGTAATGGAGGTATGATAAAGCTCATGGAGCAGAGAGTGGACTTAATAGCGACCAGTGAGGAGGCGGGGCCAGCAACCACGTACAATGAGTGTACACACACACACACACACACACACACATGAAATGGAAGCTATTTAAGTAAACAAAAAAAAATACTTTAAAAAAAAAATCCCGGAAAGGGCTGGACTAACTTTGTCAAACGGTGGAGTGTAAGCAGCAGGGACAAGAGATATAGTTCAAGCCTCCAGTCTAGAGACAACTAGGGAAATAAAACATGCGTACACATTCGTAATTACACACGAACCCGCTGACAGACCCACGACGCATAGCAATAAATGAGATAGAGAGACACGCGATCAGAAGGTTTATCACACAACTCCCTCAGGAGGATATAAAGCGGATGCCAGATATAATTATAATCTAGAACAGAAACACGATGTACTTGCCTGCACGCGCACGCACGCACAAATATATTCACATACACACACACACACACACAATTACAAACACTCGCACAAAGCACACCACACCATACACAACGATACCTCCCCACACACAAGTGTCTATCTAAAAGTGCCTTTGACAACTAGTGACTACTACTACTACTACTACTACTACTGCTGCTGCTACTACTACTACTACTACTACTACCACTACACACACACACACATAAAAGACTTTTGCAACTAGGCAGGCTACAGATCCGAGGTGAAGGTTGACCTGTGAAAAGTGGCTCAGAGAATAACAACAGAAGAGCAGCAAACGAGGCGGGAATCATGATAACTTACAAGTTGTCAGAGGATTCGATACAGCGAGGCAGACACACGAAAGAGCATTTATTAACACATATTTCAAAAGGATATTAGTTTTCACTCTTAGGTTAATACACAAGGAGTTGGTGAGTTGGTGGAAGCAAACCTCTTACACAGTCTCAAGGGCAGGTATGATACGACCCAACAAGATAATAACTGCTGAAGAATTAGGGTATCTTTACTGTCGGTATAATATATTATACAAGTAGACAAAAACTACTAAATAGTAGTATATTGTAAAGTTAAAAAGTGGGTCCAGGAGCTAAACCTCGACCACGCAAACACAACTGTGCCAGAGTAAGCACACACGCAAGCATGCTCGTTACGTGCAGGTTTTTTTATCCTTTATTATGCAATAAATCTAATAATTCGATTTGAATGCGCTTTTAAATGAGTAATATTTGGATTAATAAGCGAGATTAAATGCTGTTGCACAGAATTACAAATTTATTTGCTTTAATTTATTTTGGTTCAAACATGTATAATGAATGCTCGTTAGCTGTATTATGATCTCAATTACAAGGTAATTCAAGATTAAATATAGAGCATTTGCAGAGAGAGAGAGAGAGAGAGAGAGAGAGAGAGAGAGAGAGAGAGAGAGAGAGAGAGGGCATGAGCTAGAACTACCTCTACTGCAATTGCACTCGCACTACTGCAATAACTCTTGCTAATCCACTACCAGATGCCAGCACAGTGATATGCATATCACAAATTCTGCTTCTAAATACCGTACTTCAGACGGACCATAGCTAAACGGAATGATCACGTGCAGTTCTCAAACATCCACTAATGTTCTGATGTTCACCACCTGGAGTAGATCGTAAATGGTTGAATTTTGTGTTGGCGAAGTGTTTGCCTAACTAATTTCTGAAGGAATCAAACAGACGCACACTGATAACGTTAAATCAAGTGATTCCTGAAGGATTTAATTGATTTAATGTTATCAACTTCACAACCCCGTACATGAGATAACACTAATCACATTCGCACTAATTACAGTGGAATTTTAGAAAACTGTTTAATATAACCGTATCTCTTTGTTCTTTAAAATTCTTCATGTTTGAGTATTTCGAATCTGTTTACTTTCTCTAAGTTTTGTACGAAGGCGTCTTGTCTCGTACGTTTGCTGAATAAGAAAAGTTGAGTAACTTGCGGTTTGTTTCTTAAAGATATACGATCTCTGTTGTTTAACTTTACGCTTTCTCAAATCTTTCGTTATATGTAATACAGTTAGATGACCGGAACTGGAGAGCGCATTGGAGATGGAGGCTGACAAGAGAACTGTACTGGGTTGTTATTGTTTGACTGTTTTGTTCTCGAAATCTCTTGCTTTAAAACCAATCATCCTGTTTGTTTTCCTGTTTGCAGCAAGACATCCCTTTGTATGTTTTAGGTAATTGTTTATGCGTACTGCAGGGTCTTTTTCTATATTTATCTCTGTTAGAGAGGTTCTCATGTAAGTTTAAATCATTCTTTATCATCCTCTACAAAATGCAATACCTTCTTTCATTTGTCCACATTGAAATCCAGGTTCCACTTTCTAACAACATCGACAGTATAGACAGGTCTCTGGATACCTAGACAATTGGTGATGGGTGTTGCACATTTCCCCAATTTCGTGTCATCTGCTAACTTTACAATTTTGGAAGTAAACTCAATTTACGTATTCTGAGAAAAACACATAGTCAAGGACTAATCGCTAGGTTAAACAGCCATCAAGCTTCTACTGGAACATTTTTTTTTTCAAGCATCTATTGCTTCCAATCATTGAACTAATCACCGTGAAATTTGCCATTTATGCACTGAGCTTTTACTTTACTAGATAATCATCGTTTAGCAGAATCTTTTATTACTGGAAGCCTTTTGATTATTAATTAATAGGCTATTATCTTGCACAAAAATAACACATACATACAAAACATATTTATCACTATAGTTTCCATCAGTTTATTCATTATCGATGTTAAACTGATGTACGTGTAATTTATGACGCATAACCAACCTCAAAGATTGAATATTAGATGTACCAGTACATGGTACATCGGTTTCTTCAAATAATGTATTGAATATAACTGTTAGAGAGAACGTGACTGAAGGTCAAGATTCATTTAGTATTCTGACTGACAATACATTCAGCCACGAAAATTTGTTAAGTGTTAGAAGTTATTTTTCATGGCAAGTTCTTTTTTTTTATGTCAGGGTAAGACGAGCAGACGCAGCTGACATTCCATATCGGTCAGTCACTCCGCTTGCCACATACACGTACATTAAAAAATCTAAATGTCATTTATATTAGTAAACACACAGAAAGAGACTGCAACCTTAAAGGCTATGGGACTGATTATCACAATCGCATCTTCCACCGTTCACTACAGTGAACTGCAGAAGCCGAAACGCTCCCAGATTAAGATACCCAATGTTGCACGAGTCCGTCATTTATCAACTTGTCAGTTTTCTAACCATTTATATCAATTCTTACCATCCCTTTTATACTGTAACCCATCAAAAAATTACAGCCACCATCAACGTCACACATGAATACGGGGGGAAAGATTTTGACCCACTTCCCAATAACAGATGGAAATGAAACTTTGCAGACAAAAGAAGTAATTAAAAGAAATTGTGTATACAGGATGTTAGACATTTCTGGCATCTTACGTGTCCATAACACAAAGATAATACTAATAATATTGCCAGAGTACAAAATAATATTCCGTTTCATACTCACGACAAGGCGATAATACGTCTCTGTATTATTTGTTACAATAACCATGGTAATTTTGTGTTATACTCTTCTAGAATTTTTATATCGTGTTCTTAATAATAATTTGCATAATCGTCAGTAAAATATATTTCTCATCCAAACACGAAGGCATTTTGTGATTCTTTGTGTGTCAATGGCCAGTTCCCAGTAAATTAATACTTCGCCCTCATAAATAATTTCTGAAACACTGGTATTGCTGCAAATTTGTCTCTTCGACTATTTCAAAATTCTTTCAGTAACTTAACACCAGTTAATTATTTGAGATATCAACAAGGGAAACATAAAGAACTCGAAATAATGGATCCAAATTTGATATATATATGTCGTGCCGAATAGGTAAAACTTGCTATTTTGGCTTAAATAGCAAAGCTCTTCTTGCCGAATAAGGCAAGCGAAAATTTGTATATGGAATAATTTAGCAAAAAATATTCTGAAGCTAGCGAAAAAAAATATATTTCATTGTGTTTGTTTATTATTAAATTATTGTAAACTCATCTAAAATATATTTAGTTGGATTAGGCTAAATTAAATTGATCTTATTATAATAAGTAGGTTTTCTAAGGTTCTTTTGGTACACAATTATTATTTTTTACATTAACATAAATGAAAAAAATATACCTTTAAACGTATAGGACAAAATTTTAGAAAGGACTTAATTTTAAATAAGTTCTTGCTAATTGACCAATTTTTACCTATTCGGCACGAATATATATATATATAATATATTATATATATATATATATATATAATATATATATATATATATATATATATATATAATATATAAGACAGAGAGAAAGAGAGAGAGAGAGGGGGGAAGAGAGAGAGGGAGGGAATATTAACTAAGTTTTGTGAAGAAGTCAGAGGCCTGTAATGCACAGCAAGGCTTCACTGTAGTGGACTTATCGATGAAGACAGAACATTGTCAGACTTGATTGATCTCCAGCCTGAACGATGTGTTTCCTGAAATTCTTGCTGTGCATCATGTATGCCTGCACTCACTGCCGGCACGCTGCCACAGTTATTGTCTTGTGGAGAAGTCGTGAGATCGTGTTTTGCTTATGTGACTTTACACTGTGACCGAGGTTTGCTTGTGTTCCTTTCACTGTGACCCAGGATTGCTTGTGTGACTTTCATGTCACCAAGTCTTGTTTGTATCAGTTTAATGTGACCGAGTTTTGCTTGTGTCCCTTTCCCGTGACCGAGTCTTTCCTGTGCCATTTTCCGGTGACCGAGCCTTTCTTGTGTCACTTTCCGATGACCGAGCCTTCCTTGTGTCACTTTCCGGTGACTGAGCATTCCTTGTGTCACTTTCCGGTGTCACTTTCTGTAACAAATTTTCGTCATTTTCCTCCCTGTGCTAACTCGACTAAAAGTCACGTTTTTGTTTCTCATGGTCACTTTCATTTCACAAGATTTTTAAGAATATTTCTCTGCCGTGAGTTGTTACTTATAACGTAAATATCTCCTTGTTGTTACTGGCGGATGCTATGTTTCTTATTTGCAGTATTTCCCCTGCAGTCTGATATTATATACACGTTTCTCATTTCCTATATTCCTTCTGCAATCTGATTTCATTTACGTTTCTCATTTCTTTTATTCCTTCTACAATCTGAGTTATTTATGTTCCTCATTTCCTGCATTCCCTCTGCAATCTGATTTTATTTATGTCTCTCTTTTCCTGTATTCCTTCTGCACTCTGATTTCATATATGTCTCATTTACTGTATTCTCTCCGCGGTCTGATTTTATGTTTATTTGCTGCAATCTGATATCACTTACATGTTTCTCATTTCCTGTATTCCCTCTGCAATCTGATATAATTTGGTTGTTTCCCTTTTCCGTATTCCCACTGCAGTCTAATATCATTTGCATAGTCCTCATTTCCTGCATTCCCTCTGCAATCTGACGTAATTTGCATGTTTCTCATTGTTACCCGTCAATTTCAATTTCTTACATGCATTCTTCTTGCACGTAATTAGGGTTAATAACATTTTTGGCATGTAGACTGGCTTTAGTTACTAATTATCTCTGGTAAGAGTATTAGTATCCTAACCTAGAACGTTATATCTCTTCTATGTTTACCATCACAAGCGCTACCGCAACTAGCACTGCCACTACTACAACTTATACTACTACTACTGCTGCTACTACTGCTTCTACTACTACAATAATAATAATAACAATAATAATAACAGTCATAAAAATACAGCTCCGTTCTTCCTCGACCCTTACCGTATTGTCTTCAGGCCTTCTCTACTGCCTCAACCCAGCTCTATCTTGACAATGGTGTAAGGCGGACAGGAAGGTATTGGTCATCACTTAAGTAACTGTTTATTTTTGGTGAATTGTTCTAGCTACAATATTGTGATTTTTTTTTATTCTCTAAGAAGATTACTTTGAATTGTTCCTTCTCCGGGAAGTTTTTTGACTTTTTGGCGTTCTATAAGAATAGAGATAGGCAGTATAATGACCTATGTGACGTATCAAAATATTTTATTAATGAAAATAAGATAGATATATTGAGCAAATTTCCTAAATTTACTTGTAACAGATAAGTGAACTGTAGATATAAATCCAGATGCACTCCTGTTAAACGTTTTGGGGCCAAGTTCCTAGGCCTTTTGTGTATCCATATGGTCTTGCGCTACCGTCCACAAGTTAGATTATCAAATCGGGCTGTTATCTCTCAAGATTTTTTTACTAAGGGTGTTACCTCCTTAGCCACGGAATCATAACAACTCTATTGTGAAGAAAGGTATCTGCCAGGGCGCTTCGAACACAAATAGAACTGTGATTCTTAGTTAAGAATTACCTCTTAGAAACACTACTTAGCTTCTCGTGTTACCTTTGTAGTAAGATTATTTTACAGGCGAATGTAAATCACATGACTCGAACAATATTTACATTAAAACACAGCCATATTTACAAATATGCACTATATAACATCACCACTCATTTACATTATTCACTTCTCTACACATTTACAATATAAACAGTACACATCTACAATACAAACAAGACTACATACACATTTACAATTCAGCCATCACTACACATTTACGATACAAACAAGATTACACATTTACAATTCACACATTCACAATAATATTATAATAGGCACCCCAAAGTGCTACCACACAATGCTATTTGGTACCACACAGAGAGATACCACAGATGTAAACGTGTTGTAGAGAGGTATACCAAGTACCAGAATGCTACCACACAGATATACCACGCATATACCACACATAGGTACCATCTACCACAGTGATACTACACACACTGCTACCAGTCATTACTACCACATAGTGCTACCATACAGTGCTACCACATAGTATTAGCACTAAGTGCTACCACACAGTATTACCACTCAGTGCTATCACACAGTATTACCACTCAGTATTACCACACAGTATTACCACCCAGTGCTACCACACAGTATTACCACACAGTGCTACCACACAGTACTACCGTACAGTATTATCACTCAGTGCTACCACATAGTATTACCACTCACTGCTACCACAGAGTAATACCACTCAGTGCTACCACAGTATTACCACTCAATGCTACCACAAAGTATTACCAAACAGTGCTACGACCACATAGTGCTGCCAAAGAGTGTCACCACATAGTGTTACAACAACACAGTGCTACGACTACAATGTCACGACTCAGTACTGCCACATACTGCTACAACACTGCTACGACAACAGTGCTAAGATCACACAGTGCCACGACTCAGTGTTGCCACACTCATTCTCATTAAAAATTAAGACATAATTAAATGTTTTTCGCATGTCTTCATTGTATAGCCCAAGAACACCAAAACTTCGCTGGCTTGTTGGCTGTCTGGCTGACTGGCTAGGTGGCTGGTTTGCTGGCTGATTGACTAGGTGACTGGTTTATTAGCTGTCTGACCGACTAGGTGGTCAGACCACCTAGCTAGTCTGGTGGTTGGTTTTTTGGCTGACTGACTAGGTGGCTGGTTTGTTGCCTGACTTTCTGACTGACTAGGTTGTTGATTTGTTCGTTAATTCAGCTGAATTGGTTGCTGGTTTGCTGGCTGACTGACTAGGTAGCTAGTTTGTTGACTCGCTGGCTGACTAGGTGGCTGGCTTGCTGGCTGGCTAGCTGACTGGCTGAATAACTAGTTGGCATACTGGCCGGTTAACTTGCTCTCTGAGTGACTACTCAAATGAGTAACCGACTGACAGATTACCTAGCTGACTGACAGTTTGAATGTGTTGTGAGACCAGGAAGCATGACTGGTGGACCTCAACTGGACACTAGCACACTCATTCTAGACATTATTATCACCTCTTACTAAACATCTCTTCCAGTTTATTTCCTCACGAAGGTGAGGTAAACGCACAGAAGTCAAAACCGACCTTGTTATAAGTGGACATCAGTTCTGATCCGAGGAATGGGAGAATGACTAATTTCTTGGATCAAGAGCCCTTCGGTTTTACAGTAGAATGAAAAAATGTTAGATATAAACTTTCAGTTTATTTCCAACAATGTTTAAATATACCGAGTGTCCGTGGTTCGAACCCCAGCCAGGTGGAAACGTTAGGTAAGTTTCCTTACACCAGGTGCTCCTGTTCACCTAGCAATAAGTAGGTACCTGGGTGATAGCCGACAGCTGTGCATGGCATCCTTAGAGCTGAGGTAGGATAACAGCTCTTGGCCTTTACAACTGATCTGTGAAAAAAATGTGAAACAGTGCCTTCCGAAACGTTTAAATTTGGTGGAGAGTTAGATTTTTTTCTTATATACTCATGCAAGCTTACATTGTTTACCTTTCTTAAGTTACCTTTGATAAGTTAAATGAGTGTTATTTCCTGGCCTGGCAGGTCAGTCAGTCAGGTTACTGACTCGACAAAAGCAATTTTTTATCTTCAGGATTTTTTTAGTTCTGTATATACAAATATTGGATTTAATAAACAGCTAAAATTAACAATAACAATAATAATAATAATAATAATAATAATAATAATAATAATAATAATAATAATAATAATAATTTTAATACAAATTATAAAAATACTGTTAATTAGTAAATCTATCTGCAAAAATGAAAAAGGTTTAACAGTAAATCTTTTGTACACGCATGTGTGTATTTGCTTGGAACACGCAATGATACACAAAGACATCAGTAAGGATACACATACACACACACACACGTTCCTTGACTGGTGGGCTTTCGTGGTGCGTGCGTCAGGAGAATTGATCGCTAGACGTGTTTGTCTTCTCTCTTGTCTTGGACGTGTGTGTTGTGAGGGGTGGGCGGGGGAGGAAGAGGGGTGATGTAGGAAGGAGGAGAGGGTGGTGAGGTAGTGTATCTTGTACCTGTATTTGTTGTATGAGGGGTAAAGGGTAGGTGAGAGGATAGGGAGTGAGGTTGGCACTGTGTTCTGGACTTGTGTGTTGTCTGCTTGCCTATTTGTGGTTGCACAGGTCGAGTCTCAGTTCCTAGCCCAGTCCTTGCTGGATTTACTCAGATCATTTCACTTCCTGACTAACCCGTGGTTGAAGCAATACTTTCTCAAAACTCTGTATCTCATCTGTATCATAGGAAACCCCTTTCTCGCTTTTCGATCAGTCTCACTGAGTCTATCCTAACATGTTCTACCAGCATTTTGATTTTTTTGTTCTTACTACCGTCAGGTTAGGTTCCCTTAGTCTCTCTTTATAATTCATATCCCGTATCTCCAGTACTAGTCTTTGTTGCAAATATTTGCATTTTTCCACTTTATACGTCTTATCTGGAGTGGGGGTCCATGATGGAGATGAATACTCCAAAAAGCCTGCCATATGTTGTATAAAGAGTCGTAACTGTCTCTTGCTGAGATTCCTGTAAGAAAAGTTTAGTCTCCCCAAATGAACATTCACTTCAGAGGTAATTCTGCTGATGTGCACCTCAAGCAATATGCTGACCCATGGATCTTTCTCCTTGCGTTATGTTTGCAGCCTCTGTCTCCCGAGTCTATACTCAGCTTCGAGTCTTCTTGTTCCTTCCCATATTATCATAACCTGCAGTTTATTCAGGTCCGTTTGAAGCCTTTCCTTGTCTTCATCATACCTTATTCTCTAATCATATTTAATATACAGACAGATATATCTTGACTTTATATCTTCTGCTGTGCCATTCACTTATACTAGACAACATGGTAATGGTCCCTATACTGAGCATATTTGTCAGGCTGCTCTGTTTTCTTCTGTTCTTTGCTTTCTGTAGTTTTCTATGCTCTGACACTTTTCATTTTCACGCATCTTTGTATAAACGATGAGTTCTCTTTGTTCTCAGTATTTCCTCGTCTTCTAGGTTTGGAATTCTATTTAGCCTTCCTGCACTCTCTGACTGGATATCATTCCATCTCATTCATTGTCTTGTTTACTAGTTTTCTATCCTATTGTATTTCAGAAACTTTCTCATCACTGCAAATTTTTTACTTCTGAAATGTGGTTTCTCTCGTTCTTCCCTCAGTGTTGACTAGCACAAGGTATTTGAGACTCAGTATTGCACGATGGCTAGCATCCAGAGGCCTCTCATGTTTTATTTTACCTACATCAGACGCTCTTATGGTGAGTACTGGATGCAGTCTGGCTGATTCAATCACTCTCTTGTGTTGTTTACTCGTCAGCAAGAATGTTCGTGTCAGTTGCGTATACATTAGCACAGGTGTATACAAGTGCAAATGTCAGCACAGATGTATATGTCAGCAGTTGTGTACACGATAGCACGGATTTACGTTCAGCACAGGTGTTCACATCAGCAGTTGTGTACAGGTCAGTACTGATTTCCTTTCAGCACAGGTATACAGGCGTTTTCATCAGTACAGGAGAACATACTGGTATATTTCTTTATTCTGGAAAGGCTTCGTCAGCCATTGGCGTCTTCAGTACAATACGGAAAATAACCGTTTAGGTAATCAGTCCCTCAGCTTGGAGTCGACGTGTTAAATCCATCAATCTTGATAAGTACAGCATATGCGCAGAGTAGAAGCTTATATACTGCAGACAGGTGAGATGAAGCAGCAGTAGGTAGTGAATTCTTCAAAGTTTTCCAAATCCTGTAGGAATGACCTTCTTCCACTACTAGGTTTTACCACTGGTATCGCTGCCTACCACTACGTCAGTATAAGTGTACTTAACACAGGGGTACATATCAGTAGAGGGGTACATGTCAATAGAAGTGTACTTGTCATTAGAAGTGTACATGTCAGTACAGGTGTACACGTCAGTACAGGTGCATCAGTTTAAGTGTTGCCAACTTAATTAAACCCCATAATTTCCTACTCAAAGAAATTCCACCATTGAGAACCCCAGTGGTTTTAAAATCTCGTATATAATAACCCAGCAGTGAAATATATAGCAATCCAGCAGTGAAATATATAGAAACCCAGCAGTGAAATATATAGTAACCCAGCAGTGAAATATATGTAGTAACCCAGCAGTGAAATATATAGCAACCCAGCAGTGAAATATATAGAAACCCAGCAGTGAAATATATAGTAACCCAGCAGTGAAATATATGTAGTAACCCAGCAGTGAAATATATATAGTAACCCAGCAGTGAAATTTACAGTAACCCAGCAGTGAAATGTATAGTAACCCAGCAGTGAAATATATGGTAACCCAGCAGTGAAATATATAGTAACCCAGCAGTGAAATATATGTAGTAACCCAGCAGTGAAATATATATAGTAACCCAGCAGTGAAATATACAGTAACCCAGCAGTGAAATGTATAGTAACCCAGCAGTGAAATATATAGTAAACCAGCAGTGAAATATATAGTAACCCAGCAGTGAAATATATAGTAACCCAGCAGTGAAATATATAGTATCCCAGCAGTGAAATATATAGTAACCCAGCAGTGAAATATATAGTAACCCAGCAGTGAAATGCATAATAACCCAGCAGTGTAATATATAGTAACCCAGCAATGAAATATATAGTAACCCAGCAGTGAAACGTGCAATGACCCAACAGTGAAATGAGTAATAACCCAGGGGTGAAATGAGGAATAATCCAGGGGTGAAATGAGTAGTAACCCAGGGGTGACATGAGTAATAACCCAGGGGTGAAATGAGTAATAACCCAGGGGTGACATGAATAATAACCCAGGGGTGACATGAATAATAACCCAGGGGTGACATGAATACTAACCCAGGGGTGACATGAGTAATAACCCAGGGGTGACATGAGTAATAACCCAGGGGTGACATGAGTAATAACCCAGGGGTGACATGAGTAATAACCCAGGGGTGACATGAGTAATAACCCAGGGGGTGAAATAATATACCGACTACACTCCATGCTAACGTTATCTCCTCACATCGCATTCACAAATTTTAAAATACCCTTCACCCTCCCTTTCCCCTCCCTTTCTTGCCCCTCCATCTCTTCCCCCCTTCTCTCTTTTCCCCTCCCTCTCATTCCCCTTCCCTCTCAAACCCCTCCCCTCCTCCTAATCCTCCCCCCTCCCGCAACCCCCCCCCCCCCCCCAAAAAAAAAAAAACACACTGTACGCTCTTTTTCGTCTCAACTTTACATTTTCTTTCATTGTCAACGAGGAAAAAATTATATATATTTTATGGAATATTTTATGAAGAAATGTTGAGTGGAACTATAATTTTGAGATATTTTTAGATCTTTTCCTAGTGATGTGTGTCAGTGTTGTCCTCGTAGTGATGTGTGTCAGTGTTGTCCTCGTAGTGATGTGTGTCAGTGTTGTCCTCGTAGTGATGTGTGTCAGTGTTGTCCTCGTAGTGATGTGTGTCAGTGTTGTCCTCGTAGTGATGTGTGTCAGTGTTGTCCTCGTAGTGATGTGTGTCAGTGTTGTCCTCGTAGTGATGTGTCAGTGTTGTCCTCGTAGTGATGTGTGTCAGTGTTGTCCTCGTAGTGTTGTGGTGTCAGTGTTGTCCTCGTAGTGAGTGTGTCAGTGTTGTCCTCGTAGTGTTGTTGTCAGTGTTGTCCTCGTAGTGATGTGTGTCAGTGTTGTCCTCGTAGTGATGTGTGTCAGTGTTGTCCTCGTAGTGTTGTGTGTCAGTGTTGTCCTCGTAGTGATGTGTGTCAGTGTTGTCCTCGTAGTGATGTGTGTCAGTGTTGTCCTCGTAGTGATGTGTTTCAGTGTTGTCCTCGTAGTGATGTGTGTCAGGTTGTCCTCGTAGTGATGTGTGTCAGTGTTGTCCTCGTAGTGATGTGTGTCAGTGTTGTCCTCGTAGTGATGTGTGTCAGTGTTGTCCTCGTAGTGATGTGTGTCAGTGTTGTCCTCGTAGTGATGTGTGTCAGTGTTGACCTCGTAGTGATGTGTGTCAGTGTTGACCTCGTAGTGATGTGTGTCACTGTTGACCTCGTAGTGATGTGTGTCAGTGTTGACCTCGTAGTGATGTGTGTCAGTGTTGACCTCGTAGTGATGTGTGTCAGTGTTGTCCTCGTAGTGATGTGTCTCAGTGTTGACCTCGTAGTGATGTGTGTCAGTGTTGACCTCGTAGTGATGTGTGTCATTGTTGTCCTCGTAGTGATGTGTGTCAGTGTTGTCCTCGTAGTGATGTGTGTCAATGTTGACCTCGAAGTGATGTGTGTCAGTGTTGTCCTCGTAGTGATGTGTGTCAGTGTTGTCCTCGTAGTGATGTGTGTCAGTGTTGACCTCGTAGTGATGTGTGTCAGTGTTGTCCCCGTAGTGATGCGTGTCAGTGTTGTCCTCGTAGTGATGTGTCTCAGTGATGTCCTCGAAGTGATGTGTCTCAGTGTTGTCCTCGTAGTGGTTTGTGTCAGCGTGACCTGAGACCGTACAAGTAACTGATGTCCACACAAGCGTGATATAGGTGACCTGGATTAGTTTAAGTGTGACTTGGGTGCGTATTTACGCTACCTGGGTCCGTACATCAGTGACCTGGAACAATACAATCGTGATTTGGAACCAATTAAGTGACTCGAGACCGTGAAAGCGTGACTGAGTCCGTATAAGCCTGACCTTGGAAAAAAAATAAGAGTGACTTTAATACTGGTGACCTGGGAATGTTATTGGTGCCCTGGGACCGTATAAGCATTACCTGGGTCCAAAGGAAATGTGATCCCGAGACTGCAAAAACCGTGACCTGGACCTGTATATAAGTGACGAGGCTGTATGTTTGTGGTTGTGTAGGTATGAATGTGTGTGTGTGTGTGTGTGTGTGTGTGTGTTAATTATCGATTGTCAGAGGCACTTGTCGATAGACATTTTGCTTGGAGGTAGGTAGGTAGGTAGGTAGGTAGGTAGGTAGGTAGATAGGTAGATAAATAGGTAGGTAGATAGATAGGAAGATAGATAGGTAGGTAGGTAGGTAGGCAGGTAGATAGGTACGTAGGTAGGTAGGTGGGTCGGTAGCGGTAGATAAGTAGAGATAGGTAAGGGAGGGGACTGTGTCCTCGTCCTTGTAATTCACTATGTGAACGACTTATCGATATTTCCAAATTTTTGACTTGTGCATAATTTTCTATTGATCTTAACTAGCTTGTAGTTTCTAGTTCAGAACTTTGATCGTGATGTTCAGTCTATCTATAGTTAATTTATCTTCATAATTTTATGTAAATTCCAGCAGCCGTAAGGTATCCTCTTGGCTCCATTTATTTCCCAATTTACAACTGTGACTTTTTGTTACCCTTGTTGAAAGTAATAAAAAATCAGATTTACATATTTACATATCATTTCGTGGTTATTATATCATCTCCTATCAGCCAGCCTTATTTTCCCTAGTGTTTTTTTTATCATTATAATTTCTTTTAGTTAGTATTTTATAGCTATTGGATTGTTTAATCTTCTGAGAACTGAGAGGATCAGCCGACAGCTGTAACTCCAGTTTTTTTTTTTTTTTGGCCTAACAAACGTGTTAAATAGACAGCTTCATCTCATCCACACATTTAAAAGCAAATTTATATTTTGCCATTATAGCGAATGAATCTCATACATATTCGTTTATATAAAGTCCGGATTACAACTCTCTGTCTCTGTCTCTCTGTCTCTCTCTCCCTCTCTCCCTCTCTCTCTCTCTCTCTCTCTCTCTCCTCTCTCTCTCTCTCTCTCTCTCTCTCTCTCCTGTAGACTTTTTTCCTCATTTTCACTAAACTTTATATTCCATCAATCACTTCATTATTAGTAAATTTTCGTGTGTGCGTACGTATGTATATGTGTGCTTGCGTAGGTAGGAGTGGAGCGTTTGTAACTTATCCTGAGTACGTGACTGCATGCGTTAACGCATGCGTGCCCCGTTGCCTGGTGGCTAAAGCTTTCACTTCACACGGCGAGGGTCCGGGTTCGATTCCCGGCGAGAGTAGAAACATTGGACGTGTTCCTTTACACCGGTTATGTTCCTCATCAGTAAAATGGGTACCTGGGTGTTAGTCGACTGGTGTGGGTCGCATCCTGGGACAAAACTGACCTAATTTGCCCGAAATGCTCCACATAACAAGTGGCTTTCTATATAGTAGTATGTCATTGATGCCACATAGGGCTGTATACCATGTACTTGTAGAAAATAAAGATATTATTATTATTATTATTATTATTATTATTATTATTATTATTATTATTATTATTAAACCTCTGTGAGCAAGCGGGTGGCTGTGTCAGTGTTTCTTTAATAGTGTGCGTGAGTGCGGGGACGTTTAATGTGTGCGCAGGAAGTGAACGCGTGTGTATCTGAGTGTAAGAGAGAGTTACCGTGTGTACATTGAATTGATGTGCGTTTTTTGTGGTGTGCGCGTGTGAACTACAATGTGCACGTCAGAGACTGTACGAGTGCGTGTGTAAAGCTGTACTTAACTAATTGTACTCACCTAATTGTGGTTGCAAGGGTCGAGACTCACCTGTGTGTATGTATACGTGTGCATGTAGCTTTGAGTACGTGTGCGCATACGTGAGTAGCTGTGTACGTGTGTGAGCTACTGTGGGATTACAGTATCAGCGTGTGTGCGTGTAGTAGTAGCTATGTGCGTGTTGGAGTAGCTGTGTGAGTGTGGGAGTAGCTGTGTGCGTGTGGGAGTAGCTGTGTGCGTGCTTGCGTAATTGCGTAGATTTGTGACTTAATACCTCGATGCTGATTACTTTTTGATTACGTGTTGTTATTTTTCTAATTTAATCATTAGTATAATTGAATCACTCACTAAAGCTCTTAAATGTTGCTGCTACGAGAGAGAGAGAGAGAGAGAGAGAGAGAGAGAGAGAGAGAGAGAGAGAGAGAGACAGACAGACAACAGACAGACAGACAGACAGATAGACAGATAGACAGATAGGGAGGAAGGAAGGAGAGAGGATATAAAGAGGATATTTAATGAATTAGAGAATTAGACACTAGTCAAATATTCACTAACAACAGAAACAGAAACTCTTCCTCCCCAGCACCCCCGCCCCTCCCCACATCTCTCTCTCTTTTTGTCTGTCTGTCTGTCTGTCTCTCCCTCTGTCTCTCTCTCTCTCTCCCCTTCTCCACACGAAGCGTTCTTAGGCGAAGGAAAAATATTCAAGCACGCGAGAAGTTCATCTACTATTTTCTTGCCCAAATTCACAAACATTTCGTCCACGAAGAGCAGCCGCAGGATGTGACAGCAGCAGCACCAGCACCAGCACCAGCAACACCAGCAGCAGCAGCAACAACAGCAGCAGCAGCAGCAGAAGCAACAGCAGCAGCAGCAGCAGCAGCAGCAGCAGCAACAACAGCAGCAGCAGCAGCACCAGCAACACCAGCAGCAGCAACAACAGCAACACCAACAGCAGCAACAACAGCAGCAACACCAGCAGCACCAGCAACACCAGCAGCAGCAACAACAGCAACACCAACAGCAGCAACAACAGCAGCAACACCAGCAGCAGCAGCAACAACAGCAGCAGCAGCAGCAACAACAACAACAGTAGCAGCAACAACAGCAGCAGCAGCAGTAACAGCAACAGCAACACTAACAGCCGCACAGCAACAGTAGCAGTAGCAGCAGTAGCAGTAGGAGGGGAAGGAAGATATATAAATAAGAACTAAAATAAGGATATAACTTCATGTCTTCTCCGCTACAACCACTGTTATTTTCGCTAGCATTTCATTTCGTTATTTTTTTGCTCCTAGGTTGGTTATCATACGTCTATTTAGTTTGCATAAAATCCTTCTATACACAAAGTTAAACGACAGGTCCTTGGCTTCGAACTATAGACCAATAAGCCTTACCTCCATAGTGGGAAAATTTATGGAATCAATAAATGCCGAAGCAATTCGTAGCCATCTTGATAGGCACAGATTGATTAACGAATCTAAACACGGTTTTGCAAAGGAGCGTTCCTGTCTTACGAATTTACTAACTTTTTTCACTAAGGTATTTGAGGAGGTAGATCATGGTAATGAATATGATATTGTGTATATGGACTTCAGTAAGGCTTTCGATAGAGTTCCACACCAGAGGCTGTTGAGGAAACTTAAGGCACACGGAATAGGAGGAGAATTTTTTTCCTGGGTAGAGGCATGGCTGACAAATAGACAGCAGAGAGTTTGCATAAATGGGGAGAAATCAGAATGGGGGCACGTCACAAGCGGTGTTCCTCAGGGGTCAGTGTTGGGCCCGTTGTTGTTCACAATTTACATAAACGACATAGATGAGGGAATAAATAGCGACATAAGCAAATCTGCTGACACCAAAATAGGCCGTCCAATTCATTCTAATGAGGACACTAGAGCACTCCAGGATGATTTGAATAGACAGATGCAATGGACGGAGAAGTGGCAGATGCAGTTTAATATTGACAAATGCAAAGTTCTAAATGTTGGACAGGTAAATAACCATGCCACATATAAACTAAATAATGTAGATCTTAATACTACTGATTGCGAAAAGGATTTAGGAGTTCTGGTTAGCAGTGCATTAGTGTTCGCAATAAACCTAACAGAATTCTTGGCTTCATATCTAGAAGTATAAATAATAGAAGTCCTCAGGTTGTTCTTCAACTCTATATATCCTTGGTTAGGCCTCATTTAGACTATGCTGCTTAGTTCTGGTCACCGTATTACAGAATGGATATAAATGCTCTGGAAAACGTACAGAGGAGGATGACAAAGATGATCCCATGTATCAGAAATCTTTCCCATGAGGATAGACTGATGGCCCTGAATCTGCACTCTCTCGAAAGGCGTAGAATTATGGAGGGGGGGGGGGTATGATCGAGGTGTATAAATGGAAAACAGGAATAAATAAAAGGAATGTAAATAGCGTGCTGAAAATTTCCAGCCAAGACAGAACTTACAGCAATGGTTTCAAGTTGGAAAAATTCAGATTCAGGAAGGATATAGGAAAGCACTGGTTTGGTAATAGAGTTGTGGATGAGTGGAACAAACTCCCGAGTACAGTTATTGAGGCTAAAACGTTGTGTAGTTTTAAAAATAGGTTAGATAAATACATGAGTGGGTGTGAGTTGGATCTGACTAGCTTGTGCAGTGCTCCATCCTTGAGTGGAGATGATCAGACTGGGTGGGTCATTGGGCTAATCCGCGGGGGGGGGGGGTCATTGGGCTAATCCGGCGGGGGGGGTCATTGGTCTAATCCTGGGGGGGTGACATGGACCTGCTCCGCATAGGTCAGTAGGCCTGTTTCAGTGTTCCTTCTTTCTTATGTTCTAAGCATAAATGAGTGCCAGACGTGCGCCAGTGCCTTATTCTGTGTAACAGAGTTTTCAAGAATGTTAATATAGCCACGGATACAGTTTATGTTGAGTTTAGGTTAGTATGAGTGGTGGAAGGTACAGCAGCTGCAGAGGATGAACTAGAAGAACATGACAGTTTGTACGAGGGCAAAGAGCCAACAATTTGAAATAAAATACCGTTTTAAAAAATTACCAGATCGTCTAGCGTCTGATGAAGATTCCGTTTAGGAATCGAAAGGCCTTAAACTCTGTTTCCACCTCCTATTTTATATATATATATATATATAATATATATATATATATATATATAATATATATATATATATTAATATATAAATATATATATAGTTATTGGGGAAATGCAGAGACACTGCTTTCAGAGATCACAAGGTTCGTCAACAATTCCTTGGCTGGTCTGATTCCTGATGAAATTAGACCTTTCTTTTTTGGTGCAACACTTTGTGCACTTAAAAAGAAGGATGGAGGAATTCGGCCAATTGCAGTAGGCAACACGTTACGGCCGCCTCGTATCCAAGCTGCTGTCCGAAGTATTCGTGCACAGGCAGCCATGATGCTTCAACACAAACCAGCTTGGCTTTGGGGTCTCTCAAGGAAGTGAAGCAGCGGTTCATGCAACAAGGGCGTATATCAACAACCTGCCTGAGGACAATGCAGTGGTAAAATTAGATTTCAAGAATGCGTTCAATCTCCTGAAAAGAGACGTGGTATTAGCAGCAGTACAAGAACATTTCCCTGGTCTCTTCCCTTTTGTTTCAGCTGGGTATAGCAAGGAATCAATGCTTCTCTTTGTAGAGCATGAAATCACATCATCGGAGGGTGTCCAACAAGGAGATCCTCTTGCACCATTTCTCTTCTGTATAGCAGTTAGGGAAATCACAGTCAGACTGACCAGCGAGCTAGACATCTGGTTCCTAGATGATGGCACACTAGCAGGTACAAAGGAGTCCCTCCTACATGACCTTACACAGGTAATGACACGGGGACAGGAAATGGGTCTCGTCCTGAATCCATCCAATGTGAAATCATCTCAGTCAGTCAACAAGTGGTAAATGCAGTGAGATCAAAACTACCAGGAGCAGCAGTCATTGCCCCCACAAATAGTGTCTTGCTAGGAGCACCTCTGGGAAGCAATGCAATTGACACAATTCTCAGGAAGAAATTGGAAGAGTTAAGGAGAATGGAACAACGAATAGGCAATCTGGACACCCACGATGCCTTGTACCTTCTCACAAAGTGCTTGAGTCTGCCCAGGTTAACATATTTCCTAAGATGTGCACCTTCATATGATAACCCTATACTGCACGAATATGACAGTATTCTGAGGCAGATTTTTACGAAAGTACTTAACCTTACTCTAGAAGACGGGCAGTGGAACCAAGCTACACTTCCAGTCAGACTAGGAGGCATTGGTGTCCGCAAGTCATCACAGATTGCGTTACTCGCTTTTCTGTCCTCGTGTATTGCATCCAGAGAGCTTGTAGCAGCGATTCTCCCTGAACATCTTAGGGACAAGATTGGAGTCCAGGACCAAAAATTCATTGACGGAGCAATGATCTGGGATAATCTAACGGGCTCTGAAACCAGACCTGCTCCCCCAACAACTACAAACAATCGCACTGGGATGGTCCAATAGTGGAAAATATAGCCTCAACAATGCTTCAGAGTGTGTCAGGGAAGGATAGAGCCCATCTCCTGGCAGTGAGAGCCCCTCATGCTGGGGACTTTCTGTTGGCTGTTCCCAACTCCAGCCTTGGCACACGCCTCGACCCACAGACCATCCGCATCGGTGTTGCCCTTCGACTTGCGCCGCCGCTATTCTCGCCGAACACAGGTGTATTTGTGGCAGTGAAGCAGCAGACCGATTCGGGTACCATGGTCTTGTGTGCCGTAAATCCGAGGGAAAGATTGCAAGACATGAGGAGGTTAATAACATTATCAAGAGGACCTTCACAACAGCTGGATGCCCAGCAGTAAGGGAGCCACCCCAACTATGCAGATCTGATAGCAGCCAGAAGCGTCCAGATGGTATCACCCTTCAAGCCTGGACAGATGGGAAGCAGGTGGTGTGGGACTATACATGTGCATCTACCTTGGCTGATACCTATCTCCAATACACCAAGGGGAAGGAGGGCAGCTGCCAGCTCAGGGAGTCCCAAAAGTCTAGAAAATATGGAGAACTTGCCCATCATTATATGTTTGTTCCCATAGGCTCAGAGACCCTTGGCTCATGGGGAAAGAGTGCATCTAAATTCCTTAAGGAGCTGAGAAAAAGACTCATCAGGGTAACTAGGGATCCCAGGGCAGCTAGTTTTCTGTTCCAGCGGCTCAGTGCGGCTGTTCAAAGGGGTAATGCCTGCTGTATTTTGGGCACACGCCCCAGCTCTGAGGAGCTGGATGAGATTTTCGCCTTATAATCGGTGATGCACACGTAACAACATAAACCATACCCCCGGCCGGGATTGAACCCGCGGTCATAGAGTCTCAAAACTCCAGCCCGTCGCGTTAGCCACTAGACCAGCTAGCCACAATAAGTTTCATCCAACTAGGTATATTTCTACACCATAGGAAAGTTAGCACAGGCACCTCTGTGACCACAAATGCAAGTTTTTACAGACGAATCTCCAGCTAGCGTGGCCGTGAGATTCGTCTGTAAAAACTTGCATTTGTGGTCACAGAGGTGCCTGTGCTAACTTTCCTATGTGTATGAAATATACCTAGTTGGATGAATCTTATTGTGGCTAGCTGGTCTAGTGGCTAACGCGGACGGGCGGGAGTTTTGAGAGACTATGACCGCGGGTTCAATCCCGGCCGGGGGTATGGTTTATTTGCAATCGTGTCATTACGATTTCTTGAGTCACGTAACAACATGTACCTTATATGCCACCTTTATATCAACAATGTATCTCTTAAATCTTCTGTACCATATTATGTAATAAATATTCCTATGGTAAAAAAAATATATATTAAAGATGGGGTGGTAGGGGAAGTGGAATATTCCAAACGGCTTCAGGATGAAATCCAAATATTCTTCCTTGAAGCCTTTTTATCCACTTCTCCGAGGCTATGGGTCCCACAATTTACACCAGAGGTGGACCCATCTATATATATATAAATATATATATAATATATTATATATATATATATAATATATATATATATATATATATATAACATAATAATATTTATTTATTTATTTATTATGTCGTACAGAATAGATAAAAGTTGCGATTTTGGCTTCAATAGCAACGCTTTCTTGCCGAATAAGATAACGAAAATTGTGTTTGCAATATTTCGCAAAAATCATTCTGAACCTAACTAAAAAAATATATTTAATTGTGTTTGTTTATTATAAAATTATTGTAAACTTAAACTAAAATATATTTAACTGGATTAGGCTAAATTTAAATTGCAGTTGTTACAACAAGGTTAGGGAAGTTTTTTAAGTTCTTTTGGTACACAACTATTAATTTTTACATTAACATAAATGAAAAAATATATCTATTAAATATATAATAAAATAATAAAAATAATATATTATAAAAATAAAATATATGCAAAACAACCACTCTAAAAGAAAGAAAAATTTCCAACGCTTTCGGACTACTCACATTTAAAGGAACTAAAAAGGAACATTAAAGGGAAGCATATAAGGGTGGGCCAGCACCTCACTATCAATCCCAAAAGGGTTTTAAACACGTGACGCGGCGACCAATTTGGATGGGTCCTTTGAAAAACCACCCCCCAACTATTTTTTGTCCATGTATTTTTAAATTCTACCCAAATTCTATTAATTAAAATGGATCTAATTTATAAAAACCCAAAAGGGAAATATTCATTTTATTGTAAAAAAACGTTTTTTTATGAAACAAGATTCAATTAATTCCTGCGACCAGACTTGCAAGCTCTTTGGGAGCTTCATTTTCATAGTTCCTTTGATAATTGAGTAGTCACAAAAGGTTGGGAATTTCCTATTCTTTCAGAGGGTTGTTTGCATTTTTTAAAAAAACACCTTTTACTGTGATCTTATTGAATTTTATATTTATTATAATAATATATATATATATATAAAATAATATATATAAAAAAAATTATATAAATAAATATTATAACCTGAACATTATTAAAATTAATAAAATTGTTTTGAAACTTGAGTCATTTTTTTCTCCAGCCTGGACCTGTTGATACAATTTTTCCGGGGCCTTTTAAAAAACATTTGGGTGGTTTAAAAACTCTCACATAAATAAAAAAGCATTAGACTCTATCCATTCGAATGCTACGAGTGGCTCACTCCCCCGGTCACTCTCTCTCCTTCGTCTCCCTTTCTCGAGTCTTACCCTCTGTTTGGATATTCAGTGCAGTTTTTTTTAATTGATATCATAAAATAGTGAGCCCTCCACGGATACTTTTTACTCAACACTATTATACTTTCAGTATTTTAAAATTTTCCTAAGCAATATCATTCTTTCCAGGACATGAATTCAGGGGGACTGCAATTTTCTCACTCACTATATAACTTCCTGCAGGACTGAGAATTCTAATATAGCATATGATTTCCAGCATGCCTAGAGTTTTCTTACACAGCGATGGAGGTTTCTAACATAGGGTACGTATTCAGTACCGCTTAAGTTTTCCAACACAAAATAAAACTTCCAGCAGATGAATAGCCTTCCAGCATATGTACCTTCCACTAGGACTGGAGTTTCTAACTGCAGAAGCAGCTTTATCCTGGATTCAACTCACAAAGGTCGGCTATCATAAAGAGCTCATATTTTCTCTTCTATGTGAGCAGGAACAGCAGCTCACCGGGTGAGTTCACCGTAGTAAAGGTAACCGTTTGTAATGATGACGCTACGTGACTCACGAAATCGTAATGACCCCGGTTGCAAAAAAAACCATACCAGGGGTGGGGTTTGATTCCGCGGTCAGAGAGTCTGGAGTTTTGAGACTCTCTGACCGCGGGATCAAACCCCACCCGTGGTATGGTTTATGACGCTACGTGTTTAAGGGGCACGTCATTTCCCCTGTTTTCTAATAATATGATATTTTTTCCCCTATAATCTACCTTGTCCATAATTACTATCGCATTTACTTTGTCTGCTTTCCTAAGGCGAAATCCAGGATCTTTACTTAATTCATGGTATAACTTAACAAATCTTTCCTTAATTCATGGTATAACTTAACAAATCTTTGTTAAGTTATACCATAAATTAAGGAAAGCTCCTAGACTTCACCATACAAAAGCAGGCAAAGCAAACGCGAGAGAAATTATGAAGAAGTTAGATTATGGGTGAAAATAAACATGATATTAGGAGACAGGGAAACTCACGCGCCTCTTAAACTATTTACAGACAGAACTGCAAAATGGTCAGTCATGATAAAAATGACGCCAAGGCGGAATGTAAACCTTTATTTAGACATTTTTCACTTGAAGACCAAACTTCAAGTTTATAACTTGTAAAATCTTGATCTTCAAGAGAAAAACTCTTTCCCAATCTGCCATTCTGTCTTGTTATCAGCCTGTCGGTTTCAGGGCTTCTTCTCCAAGGCCAAGAGCTAGAAACATATTTGATATATATTTAGTCACTATTTTCTGCAAGACTCACGAAATCGTAATGACACGATTGCAAACAAACCATACCCCGGCAAGGTTAGTAACGAATGGGTGGAAGTAAAAACTAGAGATACGGGATGGGATCCCATTCGTCTGTGTATGAGGTTCTGCAAGAGGAGAATTGACCAACATAATTTGTTGATAATTATGTTGGATTAAAAAGGCATAAAGTAGTACACACAAAGATTTCGAGTGTGTATGCTGCCACTGATGTTAGGTGTATTGTATTTATCAAGAGAAAAGGGTGGGTGGTACTGGACGGTTTTGAGGACCTGCCTTGTATGGGCCAGTTAGCCGGCTGCACTGTTCCTCCGTTATGTTCTCCATGACGTGGTCTTAGCTACGTGATAACCCGCTCAATGGAGTTTAGATTAAAAATCTGGTACATTACGCACACTAGTAAAAGATGTCTCAGGATTTATGCGAAACCCCGAAAAAACTGAAGGGTTTAAATAAACCCCGTGAAAAAATATCCAGGCTCGGTATGTATAGATTTACTTTATTAAAAAATGTTTCGGTCCTGGGACCGAAATAGATTTACTTAAACAACTCGATATCTGTGTTCTGACCCTTCCCTGCCACCTCGCGTTTTTTTTTACTCAACAAACAAAATTATTGAAACACAGAGTCAAAACATCTGCTCTGACCTGGTAATACAGCTAACATATTGAAGTACAAAGCAAGACCTCTACTTTGGCCTTGATTATCAACTCACATCCTTGTGATACACCTAACAAACATACAAAGCAAGACCTCTACTTTGGCCTTGATTATCAACTCACATCCTTGTGATACACCTAACAAACATACAAAGCAAGACCCTTTTATTTTTTGGCCTTGATTATCAACCTCACACCCCTTGTGATACACCTAACAAACATACAAAGCAAGACTTCTACTTTGGCCTTGATTATCAACTCACATCCTTGTGATACACCTAACAAACATACAAAGCAAGACCTCTACTTTGGCCTTGATTATCAACTCACATCCTTGTGATACACCTAACAAACATACAAAGCAAGACTTCTACTTTGGCCTTGATTATCAACTCACATCCTTGTGAGATTTATAATATATTATAATATATATATAATATAATATATATATATAAAATATATATATATATATATATATATATAAATATATATATATATATATGTCGTGCCGAAAAGGCAGAACTTGCGATTTTGGCTTAAATAGCAACGCTCATCTTGCCAAAATAGGACAAGTGAAAATTTGTGTATGCAATAATTTCTCCAAAATCATTCTGAACCTAACGAAAAAAATATATTTCACTGTGTTTTTTAGTATTAAATTTTTTTAAAACCCAAATCTAAAATATATTTAGTTGGGATAGGCTAAAATTTAAATTGCGTTTGTTATAATAAGGTTAGGTAAGTTTCTAAGTTCCTTTTGGTGCAAAATTATAAATTTTTACATCAACAATTAATGAAAAAAATATATCTTCAAACGTAAAATAGAAAATTTTAGAAAGGACAAAATTTTTTAAATTAGTTCTTGCTAATTGACCAGTTTTACATATTCGGCACGACATATTTTATATATATATATATATATATAATATATATATATATATATATATATATATATATATTATATATATTATATATGCAAAACAACCATCTGAAAGAATAGAGAAATTCCAAGCGCTTTCGTGACTACTCACATTATCAAGGAACTATCCATAGTTCCTTGATAATGTGAGTAGTCACGAAAGCGCTTGGAATTTCTCTATTCTTTCAGAGTGGTTGTTTTGCATATTTTGAAATCACCTGTTTACTGTGATCTTATTGCATATATATATAAATTATATATATATATATATTTTTAATATATAATATATATATATATATATAATATATATATATATATATATATATATAATGAGTGTGCGTGTGTGGTGTGTGTTGTGCGCTGGGGCGTATGCTTTTGTGTGTGTGTGTGTGATATTTGTTATCGTGGATTTTTATTTTCACCTTATTCCGGATGCTCTGATTTTGTCAATGAGCTTGAAATAAAATAATAATATCAACAAATACAACAACAACGACGACTACAATAACTGTTATTATTTTTATTATTATAATTATTATTGCAAACAATAATAACTTTAATACAGCTTTGTGTGTTCACTGTAATACTGTATCGTGCTAGGGTTCGTACATTTGTCATGGTGAATTTTATTAGCCACATAATCTCTGTAAATTACAAAGGATGAGCGTCAAATAATTTATGTTGGGACAGGCTGTCACAGCAATGAATCACACACGGCATAATTGATTGTGTCTTGCTATTGTGTATTTAATTTTATTATTTTTTGCCTATAAATGTTTCATGTTGGTTTGCCAGTACCTTTCCCGCTTGTTCTTTCTTCTCTGTCTCTCAGTCTGTCTGTCTGTCTGTCTGTCTCTGTCTCTCTCTCTCTCTCCATCGCTCGCTCTCTCTCTCTCGCCACCTTCTTCACTCTTTCTTTCTATCCGCAAATCATATTTTCATTTGAAATCGAATCACATTTTTCATCAGTGTTCCTTTTCTTTACAAATCACCTGACAAATTCGCTACGGGAGCCCTCTTTGAATTTCAACTCCTGCATCAACAACTGGGAAAACCGGAGGTTTACTGCCAGAACCTAGCTTTTCAAGACGAGAACTGATATTGAGAGAGAGAGAGAGAGAGAGAGAGAGAGAGAGAGAATGTTATTTAGCTCCTGTATCTAAAAATTGTCTATTTTTAGAAACCCAGAAATTTTTAAACCTCTGGCTCCTTCACGAGTATTTTCGGCTCTCTTCTTCCCTCATTAAAAGGCAGCTCACGTATGTTCACATTTTGTTGATATTACAAGAAGGGTTGCCGCATCTGTGTATTACTGCATCTGTGTCAGGGGACTGTTGTCTAAGTTTGTTTCCGCAGGGAAAGAGGATAAGGGAAAGTGAAGGTTGTCAAGACTGTTAGGAGCGGTTGGTCTAATATACAGTATTCTCAAAGTATTTTTAGTCATGTTACAAATCTGAACGCTGAAGTTTAGCAGTTTGGTCAAGTAACTTAAAAAAATGGTTCAGATTCTCTACAAAACCACGTAATTTTCTGAAATATTTTGTTATACCTTTCTAATGAATATTTTCCTAAGGACTTTGAAGTTTCATATCTAGAAAACATAAATTTGCTTAATTTAACATTAAGAAATTAACTACCTAATTAAATTATGCAGGCTCTTATCAAATGAGAAGACAGATTGATTACTGGTGTTTACAAAATTAACAATCAGCTATTTTTTTTAAATAGCTCACCTGTATATTCAGAAGTTCTCAAGACATTACATTAGTATCGTGTGCATTTTACATATAGCTGCTCAACGTACGTACATCGATTAAATAGCACAATACAGCCCTAACACCAAAACAAACATTACTGCTCATTATCATACATGAAGGACGTGTTTCTCAGTGTTGCATCGTAATGGATAATCTGGATATATCTAAATCCCTCTGATCAGCATGTTTGGTCTTGATCTTGGATGTTGGAGATCAGAACAATTAGTTACATGGGGTTTCTCTAGATTACCTCGTGGATAGACGAGGTGCGATCTACCAGCATTGACTTGCAGTAGTTATTGTCCTAATCCTGTCTTGGAGCTTCTCCTGTGTGGATTGTACAGCCAGAAGAGGCATCCAGAACATTGCTTGTTTCCAACGTTAACAGTTTTTTAGCGTCATCTAGCAAGGGACTGTCAAGTTCATAACGGTTTGAACCTGACTCGGAGCCTGCCGTTTTAAAGATTTTTTTGGTAATTTGTCTTATTCGTGGTTGTGACTAGATTCGACTTCTCATGTACAGCATTCTGTCTCTGGCTCAAACTCATTCAGAAGCCGAGCTTGCTCAGGACAGCCTACTATCCTTTTCCTGAAGACAGATGGATTCTTTGAGTTCCGTAACACATCCCGAACGCTTGACCACGTCATTGCTTTGCTCATGGACGAAATCTTTTGCATAGTCAAAAACCGACTGATATTTTTTTTTGGGAACATCCTAAACACTACTAATCGAACCCCTTCAGGATAAAAGGGGGCTAGATTTTCCATGTCATGGATGCTCACGGGAATCCATTTGACTCTGTTCTCGAAATCATAGAAAAAGAACTATGAGGCCAGGGCAGCTAGTGATTCCATAATGAATTCCAGATTTTCTATACTGAATATGGTATTCCATCTGTTATAGACAGCACATATGGGGAAATCAATGTTTTGACTCTATGTCTCTCTGCCTTTTTCAGTGTCGGCTGCCCAGCGAACTTTAATGCATCTTACTAAATTTTTGGCCAAGGCCAAGGCACTCATTGGTAGGAGGCATTGAGGAAGAAGTCATATGTGAAAGATGAGGCGATCGCCATTGGTGTGAAAAACTATAATTATGTACACATCAGGTAGCTTCATCCGTCCCTATACAAAGTAAGCAAAAAAGTGGATATTATATAACGGAAAAGTGCAGTGACCAGTAGCAAGGGGAAGTGAGACAGGAGGCGAGTCAGGTTATAGAAAAAGGTTCCCCCGATGTAAGCGAGACAGGTTGGCTTTTGAATAGAACCTGCGTAGCTTGATTCAGATGCTTGCTGCACAGCCTTCCCATGTTCATTCACGTGACGGGCTAATCCTAACGTGATAATAATCTTTCATCTAAAAGTCTGGAAACATTGATAATCCCTAGACCCGCTGTATTGCGTCGGTTGTAAGCATTTAAAACTTTCAGAAACTTTCGCTACTTGTTTTTTTCGCGGATGAATGGGTTATAGTTCATAAGTTTCATTTATCCCTCTGCGGTACGCAAGCGCTGTTGCGCTTACGTACAGCAGACTTTTTTTCTTTAACGAACTCTAGCACCTCATGATCTTGAAGTTTCAACCACATTCTTCCTATCGCATCTCGACACCCTTCACTGGTCAAGCTCTCTCTCAATTTTCTTGTTTAATGAGGAAGATTTGGTGGCTATTTTGATGCTATGATCAAAATAGCCACTATCCACTATATCTCTTTTTGTAAAAGTAACCAGCACATATGAGAATGAAACTTATGACAACGTTTCGGTCCGAACTGGACCATTACCCGTCACACAGAAGCGCGAAGGGAAGGGAGCCAGTATATGAGAGGAGGACAGGGCCTGGGGAGTGAGGGGAAACTGATGAAGCCCCTTGTGGCGAAACGTTTCCCTTGAATGAGGACTCAACAAAGGCTCCTGCCTGAATGTTTTTCTCTCTGTGCTGTCAAAGCATTTGCTGACTGCAGACAAACGGTAGTGATGTCAAAGTCCAGCCAAAAAAGTCAGGAGAATTTTGAATTTAGAGCAAAAAGGGTGTCAGGTATGACTGTGTCGGTAATGACTGTTCGGTAGACTGTGTCTGGTAAGACTGTGCTGGCAAGACCGGCAACTGGGTAAGCCCTGTCGCAAATCGTGTCTGGCAAGACTGTGTCTGGCAAGACTGTTGGGTTCTGGTAAGATGTTCTGGTAAACTGGTCTGGTAAGACTGGCTGGTAAGACGTGACTTTGTTCTCATCTGCATCAAATGTTTCTATCTCTAGAAGTTCCAACCTCCTTTACGAAGAAGATACAAATTATTCCGGGACAGGAATAATATTTTTTCTTCGTTTCTCCAGTTTTCTGTAGTTGCGTCGCTTTCTATTTCCTTTACTTTGTATTCTGCTTTGGATTTGAGTTTCTCCTGATCGACTTGTGATCCGCTCGGGGTCTGGTCAATTTTCCGCAGTTACATACCTTTAAGTACAGATTCACAGGGAACTCAGTTTTCATAATTCTTTGTCACTGTTCGGAATAATCAGTATGGTCGGTTGTACCCAGTCCAGCAACTTGTAAACCTTTGAACACAACCCTCCACAGGACAGAGAAGCTTATGCGACATTCGTCCGACTTGGAAATAACAAAGTACACTGTGTTAGTGTGTTGTAATGGTCCAAATCGACCGAAACGTCATATAAGTCTCTCTCCTGTGTACGGTTTGTTGTGTATGTTCCAATGACGGAATTGTGCCTTTTTGTTCTTTATGAAACTTTAGTACCTAACCACAATGTCTATCCGACTTCTAAGAAAAAGAATAGCATTAAATTACCAATGGCTGATCGTATCAATAAGGACTAGAGCAAAATTTAACTTCGTAAAGAAGTTCACTTCGGTACTGTGAGGTATTTTACTTTAGCGTCGTATATCTTTGAAACAGACTAATATAGCAACATTCTTCGTTTATTATCTTTATTGTTTTAACTTTGAGCTGGGTTTTCATTTTGTATAAGTTTCATTTGACACAGGTTTCTTTTTTTGACACAGGTTCATTTGACACAGTTTCATTTGACAGGTTCATTTTGACACAGGTTTGTTTTGACACAGTTTCGTTTGACACAGTTTCATTTGACACAGGTTTATTTTACAAGGTTTCGTTTGACACGGTTGTTTTGACACAGGTTCGTTTAAACACAGGTTTCATTTTGACACAGGTTTCATTTGACACAGTTTGTTTGACACAGGTTTGTTTTGACACAGGTTTCATTTTGACGGTTTATTTTGACACGGGTTTCATTTGACACAGGTTTCATTTGACACAGGTTCATTTGCACGGGTTTCATTTTCACAGGTTTCGTTTTGATAAGTTTCTTTTGACACAGGTTTCTTTGACAGGCTTCTTTTGACACAGGTTTCATTTTGACCAGTTAAATTTGTACGTCCTTTGATGTAAGTTTCATTTTGACACAGGTTTCATTTGACAAGGTTCATTTTGACACAGGTTTCATTTTGCACAGTTTCATTTTGACAGGTTTCATTTTGACAAGGTTTCATTTCGACAGGCTTCGTTTGACACAGGTTCATTTTGACACAGTAAATTTCGACCAGGTTTCATTTCGACACAGGTTTCATTTCGACAGGTTTAAATTCGACAGTTTTCATTCGACACAGGTTTCATTTCGACCAAGGTTTCATTCGACACAGGTTTCATTTCGACACGGGTTTCATTTGGGACACAGGTTCATTTTCGAACGGGGTTTCATTTCGCGGGTTTCATTTCGACACGGGTTTCATTTCGACAGGTTTCATTTCGACACAGTTCATTTCGAAAAGGTTTCTTTTAAAGGGTTTTTTGACAGTTTCATTTGAACACAGGTTTCATTCTGACGCGGGTTTTCATTTCGACACAGGTTTCATTTAACTGCTGTCAAGAGGGTAACTTGCTTTTTTTTTTCAAAATGTTTCGTGATTCTCCGAGCTTGGATACCTACGTTGGACTGCGTAACTGCAAACTCAACAATCTTATTGATCAAGCAATTTACCAGGACTGATGAGGGAGTGGCAGAGGGAACCTGCACCAGGGAGGTTTGTATCATCTGGCGTCTACTTTAACCACTGTAAAAATATCTATCAACACACACCTTAATAGTACTTTCTGCCTTATTGAGATATGATCATGTTTTTAGAGCCACAAGAGTTATAGCCGTCTCTGTTAACATGATAATTAATTGTGTATATTCATTTTACATATAAAGCTTTATCAGGTTGATTAGCAAGCTCGTCAACAATAAGCTCATTTCGCTTTGCATAATAGTGACAGCGCTCGCGTAGGAACCATTAATCTTCAGCTTCGATCGTGAGTGGGATGTACACTTTCCATATTTTTAGAAGTTTCTTTTTTATTGATACGTTCTGAATGATCATACATGGATCAGTGATTTTTCCCCACCACCTGACTCACCCACCCGCTACTTACTCCTGCACATCCGTCTCCAGCACCTCTTCCACCTCTTCCACTTCCTCCTAAAATATTTCTGGGTGTGGGTGAATGTGAGTTGGACTTGTTGAGTTTGAGAGGGTAGGTCTGCAGCAGTGCTCCTTCCACCTTGAGTGTGACTTGGATATGCGTAGCATGGGACAGTAGGCCTGCTGCAGTGCTCCTTCTTTCTTATGTTCTTATGGATCATACCCACTTACGATGTATCCTTCCCACCTGTACGATGTGTCTATGCTACCTACGATATCTCCATCCCGACTCACGAAATCGTAATGATTCGATTGTAAACATACCACGGTACGGGTATTGTAGCCACATGGCCCAGTGGCTAACGCGCTGGTCTAGAGTTTTACGACTCACCAGCCGCGAGTTCAGTCCCCACCTGTACCGTGTCTCCATCTCACCTACAATGCCCCATCCCACCTACCATGTATCAACCTCTCCACACCTCCACACCCTTCAAGGGGGGTTCCTTGACGCTGGTGAGGGGCTTTTGATCTAGGGAACTGAATCTGAGCTCCAGTTCCCTGAATTGAGCCTGCATACCTTCCATTCCCCCCTTCCATGAGCTGTATAATCCTACGGGTTTAGCGCTTCCCCATAATTATAATACTCTCCCCACCGTCCCACTTCCAACTGATCTCCCACAGAAAAATCCAAGAAGATGTACGGGTGGAGAGGAAGACTTGCGCGCATCACGGCCACAGTCAACAATCAACTTGATGATTCTTCTTAGCTTCACCTCTCACCTGGCCAGCACAAAATGTAGTGTTTTAAGATGAGATTTCGTTCGGATTTTTAACCCCGGAGGGTCAGCCACCCAGGATAACCCAAGAAAGTCAGTGCGTCATCGAGGACTGTCTAACTTATTTCAATTGGGGTCCACAATCTTGTCCCCCAGAATGCGACCCACACCTGTCGACTAACACCCAGGTACCCATTTGCTGCTAGATGAACAGGACAACAGGTGTAAGGAAACGTGTCGGAATGTTTCCACCCGCCGGGAATCGAACCCGGGCCCTCCGTGTGTGAAGCGGGAGCTTTATCCACCGGATCACCTAATTAATTGTATAACTCGTAGTAGTTGCTAAAATTATCCCCAAATCAATACTTGCACCATAATAATAGGTTGTTTATTCCTAAGAGCCTTTTTTCCAAAGGCAATATTTCTACACTAGCTATTTATGTTATGTTAGGTAAGATTAGGTTTGCTAGGTTAAAAGACTTAGATGCATATAATGTGATATTAGTTCCATCTATGTCCTTTCGGCTAATATTTTGTTGGTAATTTTATCATTATTACTAAGATTAGGTTTGGTTAGGTTAGGTAAAATTTGGTTAGGTTATGCTAGGTAAGGTCAGGTTATGCTAGGTAAGGTCAGGTTATGTCAGGTTTTGTTTTTGATTTCGTCAAGTCAGGTCAGGCCAATTTAGAGCAGGTTAGATTAGGTTATGTTAGGTTAACATCCGTTAACCAAATTTAACCAATTATAACATACATTAAGACCAATAATATATAAACACCAGGCAGTCTCCAGGTGAACGAAGAACACCTAGAAGACTGAACAAGTCTGAAAAGACTGGAGAAGACCGAGCAAGACTGAACCAGACTAAACAAGATTGGAAAAGACCGAGCAAGACTTAAAAAGACTGAATGAGGCTGTAAAGACTGAAAAGACTGAGCACGCATCAAGATTATAACATTAACTTTCACCATGGCTCGAGACTGACGTTTTACCCAGGGTCTGAAGTCACGGTCCCTTTAAACAGGGTCTGAAGTCACGGTCGCTTTAAACAGGGTCTGAAGTCACGGTCGCTTTAAACAGGGTCTGAAGTCACGGTCGCTCTAAACAGGGTCTTTAGTCACGGTCGCTCTAAACAGGCTCTGAAGTCCCCGGTCGCTTTTAAACAGGGGCTGAAGTCACGGTCGCTTTAAACAGGGTCTGAAGTCACGGTCGCTTTAAACAGGGTCTGAAGTCACGGTCGCTTTAAACAGGGTCTGAAGTCACGGTCTCTTTAAACAGGGTCTGAAGTCACGGTCTCTTTAATTCAGGGTTTGAAGTCATGGTCGCTTTAAAACAGGGTTTGAAGTCACGTTCTCTTTAAACAGGGTCCCCGAAACTACGGTCGCTTAAACAGGTCTGAAGTCACGGTCGCTTTAAACAGTCTGAAGTCACGGGCGTTTTACACCATGGTAGTGCCATGAACGGCACCATTTCCTTGTTCTGGTGCCTACAGTTCCTCTGGAACCAATCCTTGTCCTGGTGCCTACAGTTCCTCTGGAACCATTCCTTGTCCTGGTGCCTACAGTTCCTCTGGCACTATTCCTTGTCCTGGTGCCTACAGTTCCTCTGGCACTATTCCTTGTTCTGGTGCCTACAGTTCCTCTGGCACCATTCACTGTCCTGGGGCCCACAACATTTCTACCCCAATACTTTTCTGGAGGCGTATTCAGGTGCCACTTTCCTTCGTGACTCACGGTTCCAAGTGGCACCCTTCTCTGTCTGGTGCCAACTCTTCCAGTGGCACCATTCTCCATTAATGGTGGAAATAACCCCAATGCACCTTAATTTCAAGGGCGTACATCCTTTCAAAGAAAGAGAAATTTATCCTCAAATTTCACAGAAGTTGTCATCTGTACTTCCGTTTCTCTCGAAATTCATTAGGATGAAAAATAACTCTTGAGTGACATATTTCTCTCAACTTTCAGTAGCACTACTCTCAGCAGCATTATTTTCAGAACCATTGCTTTCAGTGGTATTATTTTCAGCAGTATTATTTTTAGCGGCACTATTTTTAGCGGCATTACTGTCAGAGCAGCACTACATTCTACGGTGCTAAATAGTTTGGGCACTACTATCACAAAACGTTCAGTGACACTGCTCTCAACAACACTGCTCTCAGCAACACTGCTCTCAGCAACACTGCTCTCAGCAACACTGCTCTCAATAACATGCTCTCAGCAACAAATGCCTCAGCAACACTGCTCTCAACAACACTGCTCTCAACAACACTGCTCTCAACAACACTGCTCTCAACAACACTGCTCTCAACAACACTGCTCTCAACAACACTGCTCTCCACAACAACGCTCTCAACAACACTGCTCTCCCAACAACACTGCTCTCAACAACACTGCCCCTCAACAACACTGCTCTCAACAAACGCTCTCAACAACACAGCTCTCAACAACACTGCTCTCAACAACAGTACTTTCCAGCAACAATTCTCTCAGCAACAGTACCCAGCAACAGTACTCCAAGCAACATACTCTCACAATATACTCTCAGCAACAGTATTTTTGCCCCAGTACGTCCACCAACTCTCTTACCTTCTAAAGTTCCATACCTCCAATTGTTTATTTCGATCCCTGCTACACTTGGCCACACTAGGTTGCACTGGAACCGCACTAGGTCGCACTTGGCTGCACTTGTCACACTGTTTACCCGCATCGCTTTTCCATAGGTTCCACTCTTCAAATTACTTATTCTATCCAGGTTGCACCTGACCGCCCTTGGTTGCACGTGGTGCTCAAGGCCACACTCTTCCCTTTCTCACCTTCCCTGGGTTTCATTCCTGAAATTGCTGGGTCAGTCCTCGGCCGGGCCCTTTCAACCCTCTCACAAACACAAACAATTTTCCATCCTTTAAACCGCTTTCAAATCTCGTAAAATATATTGAACTCATCTTCGTACATCACAACGCTGGAAGACCTTAAAGGCAGACAGTTGGTGTTTTTGTGCGAGGTGTAAAGGTGACCCGTGGATGACCTAGTCGAAACCCGTACAAAGTAACAGAAAAACATAGATTAATGGGAAATAAGAGCAACTCACCTTTATCTCACAAATGTGAAAATAGTTTAAAATATTAAACAGTCAATATTAAAAATAATATGTCGTGCGAAAGGTAAACTGCATTTTGGCTAAATAGCCAACGCTCTTGCCGAATAAGCAAGCGAAAATTGATTTGCAATAATTTCGAAAACATTCTGAACCAACGAAAAAATATATTTCCCCTGTGTTTGTTTATAATTAAATTACTGTAAACTTAACCAAAATATATTTAGTTGGATTAGACTAAATTAAACTGCGCTTGTTATAATAAGGTTAGGTAAGTTTTCTAAGGTTCTTATGAGAAAATTTTAGAAAGGAAAAATTTTAAATGAGTTCTTGCTAATAACAACACAATTGGATGCGACCCTGCAGAGAAAGAGAGAGAGAGAGGAAAGAGGGAGTGAGAGAGAAGAGAGGAACAGAACATACAGAAACGATTGGTTATAACTACACAGGCCCCATTAAATGCAACTTTGATTGCACGAGAGCCCAGGGGCTGTACACACTGATGACAATGATGTTTCCTTCCCTGGTGAGAGTGTAAATGATTTTTCTCTATTCTGTTAGCTAATGTTTGAATATTTTCAGACCTTACCCTTCAATGTTTCCTTCCAGGATCTGTCACTGTGATGTTGATACTCTGCTTACTCTCTCACATCTGTAATGTTTTATTTTAATAGATGGTATAGGAATACAGTGATAAAAGCTTCGTCGGTAATTAGAACGACTATTGCCCTTCGCTTCATGTTCTGATTATTTGGACGAGAGTATTGACTCCTGGCACTCTACACTCCTGGCACCCTCACTCTCTGGCAACCTCACACCTGGCAACCCCCCATACTCCCGCACTCGCACACCCGGCACCTCAAAACTTGGCACCCTCACCTCTGGCATCCCTCACACATCTGGCACCCTCACACCCAAACACTTTCATACTCTGGCACCCCCATCCTCTGGTACTCTTCTTTCTGGCACTCTACACTCTAGCAACCTCACACTCTAGTAAACCCTAATACCTCATTGATAGGTCACTGGGAAGGGCAGGCCTTTCTTCTACCCCATAATATGCTATAAGAATCTATAATGAGTAATTATTATAGGGTTACATGATGCCTGTAAGAGTCCCCATGATCGGGAATAGTGCCCCATGATTCCCTGCAATGATACCACGTGACCTCTGGCAAAAAGTGCATTAGACCAGTGTAATGGGTATCACCTATGACCCCAAGTAATGGGTACCACTGAGTACCCCCCTTGACCCAATGTAATGGTTTCCACTGAGTGCCACCTTGACTACTGTTAGAGTGCCACATCACCACTGCAATGAGTGTTACCTATGAATCCTTCCATGATGTACTTTGAACCATAGTAATGAATCCACTATATCTCGTAATGGGCGCCACATGATCCTTCATAAGGGGAAACCCCTGACCCTCTGTGTTATGTTCCACAATTAAATGCCACCATTAAGTTCACCGTAAATGAGTACCTAAGAACCTCTGTTAAAAGTGTTACAATGACCCACTGTAACGAGTCGAACCAGGACCCTCTGTAACGAGTGGAACCCTGACTTTCTGTAAACGAGTGGAACCATGACCCTTCTGTAAAACGGAACCATAACCTTCTGTAAACGAGCGGAACCATGACCCTTTTGTAAAGAGTGGATCACGACCCCTCTGTATCGAGTGGAGCACGACTTCTTAACGAGTTGAACCACAACTCTCTGTAACGAGGGTAAATGACCAACCCCTGTAACGAGTAGAACCAAAACCCCTCTGTAACGAGTGGAACATGAGCACTTTGGGGAAAGAAGGTGAAACCCTAAACCCTCTCTGTAACGATGTAAACCCTGACCCCTCAGTAATGAGTGTCATCTTGACCCACTCGAAATGCAGCATTAAAGCCGCCACCATGGGTCTCCGTATAAAGTCTACATGAAACTGGGTTTTAGTGCTAAACCCTAGCTCTCGTAAGTGGGCACCATGAAATCCGTAATAGTGTCTAATTTTTTAATGAAACGTTGATGACCCTCGTAATTTTGCCATAGGGCCCCCTACCCGTAAGTGCCAAATGGGTTTCCCTTTAATGATTACCACTTGTCCCCCTTTAATGAGTGCCACTTTGAACAACTTAAACGAGTTTCATTATGGCCATTTTTAATGAGTACCACCAAGAGAATTCTTAATTAAGGTCATTGAGTGGATGTGTCGGGTTGGTAAAAATGAAAGTATATTAGATGGATGGAAAATAAAGAGATGAATGATGAATAACATAAATGGATAAATGGATGGATAGATGGATGGATGGATGAATAAATAAATGATTAGATGGGTTGGGGTTGGATTTGAGAGGGACTTGCACATCGGAGCTTGTTTCTTGGATGGGATTGAAAATTGGTTGGTCAAAATGTTTGTTAGTGGATGAATTGTAAAGGACCTGTATATGGACAAACAAAGGGCCTGCTGCAGTGTTCCTCCTTTCTTATGTTCTTTTTTAAAATGGATGGATGTATAAAGGATGAAAGGATAAATATAAATAAACAGATGGACAGGTGGAAGAATTGAAAGGGTGGAAATGTGGGGGATAGAAGAAGAATGGAAGGACTTTGGGGGATAACGAATTGCGAAGGACGGAATAATAAACATATTTTTTTAAATGAAAGAATGAAAGATAAAAAGAGAAGATAATAGATGGATGGATCGAACGATGGTCGAACGATGAATGGACTAATGGGTTTGGGGGATCAGAGGATGGAGTTTAAGGATAATTGGATAAATGTATGGAGATGAAAGGAGCGCCAGGGACGAGGCAGCAGCGCAATTACTGTTGCAGGTGCAAGTATGCAACTCTTATGCAACAAGCAATTATGCAACAATTATACAACAGTTGTGCAGCAAACAATTGTGCGCCAATTATACAACAAATAATTCAATTATGCAACAATTATTTAACAATGATGCAACCATTATTTTAACAATTATGCAACAATTATTTAACAATTATGCAACAATTATTTAACAATGATGCAACAATTATTTAACAATGATGCAACAATTATTTAACAATTATGCAGCAATTATTTAACAAAATCAACAATTATTTAACAATTAATGCAACAATTAATTAACAATGATGCAACAATTATCTAACAATTATGCACACAATTTTTTACAATTATGCAACAATTAATTAACAACTATGCAACCATTAAACTAACAATTATGCAACAATTATTTAATATTAAAAATCAACAAACATTCAATAATTATGCAAAAAATCATGTAAGAAAAATGTAAAAATCATGGCAACAATTATGCACCAATTAACAATTATTCAACAACCATCATAAATTAGCAACAAAATATCCAACCAATCATGCAAGAATATTGCAACGAATAATCATGCAACAATTATGTAAATAAATGCTCATGAAACAATTATGCAACAAAAAATATGCAACAAACTAGTGTGCAAGAAACGACTGAAGAACATGTATTAAACTGGAACCACAAGTTAATGGAACAAATAAAGATGGATGGAATGAGAACAGAAACAAACACATCACAGCAAACACACAATACAAAACAAACAAAATATAAAAACACGACGAAAAATTAACACCCCAAAAAATCTTTTATAAGTTCACAACAAAAGCACAACAAACACAACAAATTCATAAGGGAAACAGTACAAAGACACAAGAATAAACATGCAACAAATTAACAACAAAGAAAAACACATCGTACACAACAAAAAAAACACAGTACATGCAAAACATACAACGAAAACAGTGAAACATGGAAAAGAAACATAGAATTGCTCCCATGTTTGTTGTTTTATGATCTTCTTGGTGCTAGAAGCATAGTTAGTGGGAGTGAGGCGAGGCTGGGAGTGAGGCGAGGCTGGGAGTGAGGCGAGGCTGGGAGTGAGGCAGTGGGAATGAAGCCAGGGTGGAGTGAAGATAGGTGGGAGTGAATGAGGCGGGAGTTAGGCGAACAGGGAGTGATGCGAGGGTGGGAGTAGGGGGAAGGGTAGGCGAGGAAGGGAGTGAAGGCAAGGTCCAAGCAAAGTAGGAGTGAGGCGAGGGTGAAGCAAGGGTGAGGTGAGTGGGGTTTTGGACTGAGGCGAGTGTGGGTGAGATTGGGATAGAGTTAAAGAGGTGAAAGGAAAAGTAAAAGGCATCCACTACCTCGGTTGTCTCCCCTTTCCCCCCCGGCAAAAAAAAATGGATCAGGAAATAAACAAAAACAAACTAAACACAGGAAGAGAAAAAACTCCAATGGCGGGTCACATCTAAGACCCCCGTTTTCAAAAAAATTGATCGTTTCCTGACAAATTTATCTAATTTTTTAAAGGGATACCAGGTAATATCACTTTTGTCAAGATTTATGGACTGAACACAACGACTCCAGGTTGAGGGACTGATTACCTCAAACTACTCATCTTCCACATTTCTCTGCATTGGACTGAAGAAGCCACTGGCTGGCGAAACGTTTCCAGAATAAAAATACCCAATGTTGCCCAAGTGTCTTATTTATCAAGGCACTATTAGTTATGATATACAACCCATCATCACACACAAGATAAACAGAGGGATATGAAGACAGTAAAACACTCACACACACACACACACACACACACAAATTAAATACAGTAGAAAATTTAGAACTTGACTGACTAGGTCGGTCAACCCTGGTAAAACCATAGCAACAAACAAATGCAAAACTCGAAGGTATTGCAAATAACTTCGGGTGACTTGATAGTGTACTCACCTAGTTGAGGTTGCGGGGGTCGAGTCCGAGCTCCTGGCCCCGCCTCTTCACTGATCGCTACTAGGTCACTCTCCATGAGCCGTGAGCTTTATCATACCTCTGCTTAAAGCTATGTATGGATCCTGCCTCCACTACATCACTTCCCAAACTATTCCACTTACTGACTACTCTGTGGCTGAAGAAATACTTCCTAACATCCCTGTGATTCATCTGTGTCTTCAGCTTCCAACTGTGTCCCCTTGTTACTGTGTCCAATCTCTGGAACATCCTGTCTTTGTCCACCTTGTCAATTCCTCTCAGTATTTTGTATGTCGTTATCATGTCCCCCCTATCTCTCCTGTCCTCCAGTGTCGTCAGGTTGATTTCCTTAACCTCTCCTCGTAGGACATACCTCTTAGCTCTGGGACTAGTCTTGTTGCAAACCTTTGCACTTTCTCTAGTTTCTTTACGTGCTTGGCTAGGTGTGAGTTCCAAACTGGTGCCGCATACTCCAATATGGGCCTAACGTACACGGTGTACAGGGTCCTGAACGATTCCTTATTAAGATGTCGGAATGCTGTTCTGAGGTTTGCTAGGCGCCCATATGTTGCAGCAGTTATTTGGTTGATGTGCGCTTCAGGAGATGTGCCTGGTGTTATACTCACCCCAAGATCTTTTTCCTTGAGTGAGGTTTGTAGTCTCTGGCCCCCTAGACTGTACTCCGTCTGCGGTCTTCTTTGCCCTTCCCCAATCTTCATGACTTTGCACTTGGTGGGATTGAACTCCAGGAGCCAATTGCTGGACCAGGTCTGCAGCCTGTCCAGATCCCTTTGTAGTTCTGCCTGGTCTTCGATCGAGTGAATTCTCATCAACTTCACGTCATCTGCAAACAGGACACCTCAGAGTCTATTCCTTCCGTCATGTCGTTCACAAATACCAGAAACAGCACTGGTCCTAGGACTGACCCCTGTGGGACCCCGCTGGTCACAGGTGCCCACTCTGACACCTCGCCACGTACCATGACTCGCTGCTGTCTTCCTGTCAAGTATTCCCTGATTCATTGTAGTGCCTTCCCTATTATCCCTGCTTGGTCCTCCAGTTTTTGCACCAATCTCTTGTGTGGAACTGTGTCAAACGCCTGCTTGCAGTCCAAGAAAATGCAATCCACCCACCCCTCTTTCTCTTGTCTTACTGCTGTCACCATGTCATAGAACTCCAGTAGGTTTGTGACACAGGATTTCCCGTCCCTGAAACCATGTTGGCTGCTGTTGATGAGATCGTTCCTTTCTAGGTGTTCCACCACTCTTCTCCTGATAATCTTCTCCATGATTTTGCATACTATACATGTCAGTGACACTGGTCTGTAGTTTAATGCTTCATGTCTGTCTCCTTTTTTAAAGATTGGGACTACATTTGCTGTCTTCCATGCCTCAGGCAATCTCCCTGTTTCGATAGATGTATTGAATATTGTTGTTAGGGGTACACATAGCGCCTCTGCTCCCTCTCTCAATACCCATGGGGGGGGAGATGTTATCTGGCCCCATTGCCTTTGAGGTATCTAGCTCACTCAGAAGCCTCTTCACTTCTTCCTCGTTGTGTGCACTGTGTCCAGCACATGGTGGTGTGCCCCACCTCTCCGTCTTTCTGGAGCCCCTTCTGTCTCCTCTGTGAACACTTCTTTGAATCTCTTGTTGAGTTCCTCACATACTTCACGGTCATTTCTTGTTGTCTCTCCTCCTTCCTTAGCCTGATTACCTGGTCCTTGACTGTTGTTTTCCTCCTGATGTGGCTGTACAACAGTTTCGGGTCAGATTTGGCTTTTGCTGCTATGTCATTTTCATATTGTCTTTGGGCCTCCCTTCTTATCTGTGCATATTCGTTTCTGGCTCTACGACTGCTCTCCTTATTCTCCTGGGTCCTTTGCCTTCTATATTTCTTCCATTCCCTAGCACACTTGGTTTTTACCTCCCTGCACCTTTGGGTAAAACATGGGCTCATCCTAGCTTTTTCATTATTCCTGTTACCCTTGGGTACAAACCTCTCCTCAGCCTCCTTGCATTTTGTTGCTACATATTCCATCATCTCATTAACTGGCTTCCGTACCAGTTCTCTGTCCCACTGAACCACGTTCAGGAAGTTCCTCATTCCTATGTAGTCCCCTTTCTTGTAGTTTGGTTTCATTCGTCCTGGCCTTCCTGCTTCTCCCTCCACTTGTAGCTCTACTGTGTATTCGAAGCATAGAACCACATGGTCACTGGGCCCAAGGGGTCTTTCATATGTGATGTCCTCGATATCTGCACTACTCAAGGTGAATACTAAGTCCAGCCTTGCTGGTTCATCCTCTCCTCTCTCTCTTGTAGTGTCCCTTACGTGTTGGCACATAAAGTTTTCCAGTACCACCTCCATCATCTTAGCCCTCCATGTATCTTGGCCCCCATGTGGGTCCAAGTTCTCCCAATCGATCTCCTTGTGGTTAAAGTCACCCATGATCAGGAGCTTTGCCCTGCATGCATGAGCTCTTCTGGTCACTCTAGCCAGTGTGGTGTGTGTGTGTGCGTGTGTGTGTGTGTGTGTGTGTGTGTGTGTGTGTGTGTGTGTGTGTGTGTGTGTGTGTGTGTGTGTGTAGGTGTGTAGGTGTGTGTGTGTGTGCGTACTCAGGGGTCGAGTCACAGCTCCTGACCCTGCCTCTTTGCTGGCCGCTACTAGGTCTCCCTTCCCTTTCCATGAGTTTTATCATACCTCTTCTTAAAGCTATGTATGGAACCTGCCTCCACTGCATCACTTCCCAGATTATTGCACTTCCCCACAACTCTGTGACAAAAGCAATACTTCCTAACATCCCTGTGGTTCATCTGACTCTTCAACTTCCAATTATGACCGCTTATTGCTGTGTCCCATCTCTGGAACATCCTGTCTCTGTCCACCTTGCCGATTCCTCTCAGTATTTTGTATGTCGTTATCATATCTCCCCATCTCTCCTGTCCTCCAGTGTCGTCAGGTCGATTTCTCTTAACCCCTCCTCGTAGGACATAACCCTTAGCTCCGGGATCAGTCTAGTTGCAAACCTATGCACTTTCTCTAGTTTCCTTACCTGCTTGGCTAGGTATGGGTTCCAAACCAGTACGCAAGCAGGACTGGCGATACAAGGAATGCCTGTGTACAACATTGCAATTCACACAACCATTTAATTAACGACAGAAGCTCAAGACTTATCGCCACAGAAGACAACACTCAATATCGAAGAATCCTGGAATCATCGCTTATCTCTATAATCAACAATTTCAACCAGAACAATGGCTTCTATAACATAGCTGAACCACTTGCCAAGAGACTTCTTCATCGCTATCCCACATAAGAACATAGAACACTGCAGAAGGTCTGCTCACAACTTGTCCAATACCCCTGCCAAGCTACCCAAGATTTTAGACTCTATAACCCCACCCGGTAGATCATCAGATGCAGCATTCTCCACCTGACCTCAACATTCTGAACCTGACTATAAATACTCACGTACCTTCCACCCCAGGTAGATCTGTTTGTGACTTGAAAGAGCCCACTGTGTGGGCGACACGTTGTCAATAAAGGATCACATTAAACTGCATATGTGTTTATGTTTCCATTGTGTCGGTATTTTATACCATTTATTTTCTTCGCTGCATATTCTAACATGAGCCTAACGTACACAGTGTACAGAGTCCTGAATGATTCCTTATTAAGATGTCGGAATGCTGTTTTTAAGTTTGCTAGGCGCCCGTAAGCTGAAGCAGTTATGTGTGTGTGTGTGTGTGTGTGTGGTGTGTGTGTGTGTGTGTGTGTGTGTGTGTGCTTGTTTTACCGAGTTGTGCATACGGGGAAAGAATTTCAGCTCGTGATCCGGCTTCTTCAATAAACATGTAGCTCGTCTCACTGTGTTTACTACCCTTAAGTTAAAGAATTGCCTGACGTCGCTGTGGCTCATCTAGGTACTTACCTTTCCCTTTTGGCTCTTTGTTCTCGTTTCTTATCTCAAACACTTTTTCTCTGTCCAACTTACTGTATCTTAGATATCGTGATCATATCTCACACCATTCTCGGTTCTGTGAAGTCAGGGTTCTTTTCCTCTCAACTCTTGTCTTTCACTCTATTGACTAGTCTATAAGGGGGGATTTTCTCTTATCAGAAAAACCGTAAGTTTTTCTAAAAGGTATCTTCATCACATGAAGTCCCGCTTTATATAAGACAGATGTTTCTTGTACACCGTTTAGTCCAAATCCTTTTTCTTGTTCGATACCAGGTGTTTATTGTCATATCTTGTACACTATTCTTAATACTTTCTTCCCAGCTACCACCTTCATGTCTTTAAACTTGCTGCAGATTTTTACTGGATTAAATGTTTATTTGTAGTTCATTGCTGTTTAATGTTATTCTTAATTTTCTTATAATTTTACCATTTAGCATACATTTACAAGTAGGAATTCCTGTCTTCAGTAGGTCATTAAGTCCTTTTTCGAGTTCAAACGTTTACTTTAACTATTAGGTAAAATACATGAAAATGCAGGTTTCTCCCTACCAGAGCGTCATGCTCCTAACACGGTCCCATGATTCAGATTACTGCCATCTTGTGGAAGTTTGTGAAGGATTACATTTTTCAGATACCAGTAGCTGATACCAGCTACAGGTATCAGAAACCAGCAACTGGTATCTCAGAAATCAGCTACTGGTATCTGAGAAGTGTTATGGTTCATTTGAGGTGAAACAGATAAGACTAACGGGAATCTGTATAAATATTAGTCCATCAGTCACATGCATAAAATTGCTGTTATGATTTCGTTGTCATTTAGTTACCACTATGTTGGAAAAAATAAGAAGAGGAAAGGGCTATGTGACCTTACTGTATATCAAAATAAGCGTGTGACGTAGCTAGTGACCCAGTGTCTCGTAGCGCACCGTGTCACAACATTCAAATAGCCTAAGAATATGCAGTTTGTAATAAAGTTGGTAGAATTACCGACAATATGTAAAGTAAAAGGACACAAGTGCAACTAATGTGACATTTATTTTGGCAACGTTTCGCTCTCCAGGAGCTTTATCAAGCCATTACAAACAATACATGGACACAGAGGGTATATAAAGGCTCGAAATGGTACCTCACTAGTATTACACCTCACTCTGAGCCTTTATACCCTCTGTGTCCATGTATTGTTTGTAATGGCTTGATAAAGCTCCTGGAGAGCGAAACGTTGCCACAATAAATGTCACATTAGTTGCACTTGTGTCCTTTTACTTTAAATATGCAGTTTGTCTAAACACTTTTCTTGCTTTATTTCCGTAATACAAGAATTTTCAGTTGGTTTTTGAAGCATGATTGGGTAACTTTAAATGAATATTGATTTCCAATAAAGATTTCCATTCTACCCGAGTGAGTATTTGCCTCTGCATTTCCCAATCAAAATTTACATAAGTGAGCCTGAGGGTTTTGAACTCCATGTCTTGGGTCCACCAGTTAGGTATCTGATAAAAAGATAATATGCCAAAACGGTAACCTTCATTGGAAACATTACACATATATCTGGAGTTTATCTGGAGAGAGTTCCGGGGGTCAACGCCCCCGCGGCCCGGTCTGTGACCAGGCCTCCTTAGGTCAGTGTCCCAGGATGTGACCCACACCAGTCGACTAACACCCAGGTACCCATTTTACTGATGGGGAACATAGACAACAGGTGGAAAGAAACACGTCCAATGTTTCTACTCTGGCTGGGAATCGAACCCAGGCCCTCACCGTGTGAAGCGAGAGCGTTAACCACCAGGCCACGGGGAAACACGGGGAAACACGGCCAGTCTTTGACCTTCTACGTTAACTCTTATATAAAATAGGCTACTTTCAATTTGCGACTGCACCAAATTTTTATCTGCAATATGCTTTAATAAACCCTTAAACGGTCCAAACAAATCGACGTTCAAATTCGTAGTGCTACAAAAGTAGATCTACTTTTTTTTTACATATTTTCAAATATAACAACAATAAAAATGTAGATAAAAGTTTTTTTACACGTTTTCAAATGTAAAACAAAAAAGAAGATCTACATTTTTTTTACTTACTTTCAGATGTTGAAAAAACGTATATATACGTTTGGACCGTTTAAGGGTTTTAAATCTATGCTGAGGCAACAAACATCAGTGTTTGTCTTACATGTGAGGTGAACAATGTTATGAATGCATCTTTTTTAAGATTTTTTTAGGCCATTCTTATATTTGTTAGCTTTTCAAGGCCCGCCGCTGATGTTATCATGTTTGTTTGTGTTGGAGGCGAGAGGATAGGCGTCAAGCTCTTTCTCAATTCCACTCATTCATGCAGTACGCTGCCTCATGTCTTATACACCCGGCTTTCATCCTCACCACCCTGCTTTTGTTGGACTGAATTCCAGTAGCCACGTGTGTGTACTCACCTATTTGTATTAACCTGTCTGTGGTTCCAGGGGTCAATTCACAGCTCTCAGCCCCGCCTCATCCTTGTTCGAAACTAGGTCCACTCTCTCCCTGCTCCATAAGTTTTGTTGTACCTCTTCATGAAGCTATGTATGAATCCTGCCTCCACTACATCACTCTCCAGACTGTTCCACTTACTGACAACTCTTTGACTGAAGAAGTATTCCAAACATCCCTGTGACTCATCTGACTTTTCAGTTTCCACCTGTGACACCTAGTTGCTGTGTTCCATCTCCGAAACATTTTGTCCCTATCCACCTTGACAGTTCCTCTCAGTATTTTATATGTAGTTATCATGTCCTCCTATCCCTCCTGTTCTCCAATGTTGTTAGGTTGAGCTCCCTTAACCTTTCCTCGTAGGACATGCCGATCAGCTCCGAAACTAGTCTTGTTGCAAACCTATGCACTTTTTCTAATGTTACGTGTTTGACCAGGTGTGGGTTCCATACTGGTGTTGCATACTCCAGTATAGGCCTGACGTACATGGTGTACAGTGTCGTGAATGAATCCTAACATATATGTCGAAACACTGTGTGTGTGTGTGTGTGTGTGTGTGTGTGTGTGTGTGTGTGTGTGTGTACTCACCTATTTGTGGTTGCAGGGGTCGTGTGTGTGTGTGTGTGTGTGTGTGTGTGTGTGTGTGTACTCACCTAGTTGTACTCACCTAGTTGAGGTTGCGGGGGTCGAGTCCGAGCTCCTGGCCCCGCCTCTTCACTGATCGCTACTAGGTCACTCTCCCCGAGCCGTGAGCTTTATCATACCTCTGCTTAAAGCTATGTATGGATCCTGCCTCCACTACATCGCTTCCCAAACTATTCCACTTACTGACTACTCTGTGGCTGAAGAAATACTTCCTAACATCCCTGTGATTCATCTGTGTCTTTAGCTTCCAACTGTGTCCCCTTGTTGCTGTGTCCAAACTCTGGAACATCCTGTCTTTGTCCACCTTGTCAATTCCCCTCAGTATTTTGTATGTCGTTATCATGTCCCCCTATCTCTCCTGTCCTCCAGTGTCGTCAGGTTGATTTCCCTTAACCTCTCCTCGTAGGACATACCTCTTAGCTCTGGGACTAGTCTTGTTGCAAACCTTTGCACTTTCTCTAGTTTCTTTACGTGCTTGGCTAGGTGTGGGTTCCAAACTGGTGCCGCATACTCCAATATGGGCCTAACGTATACGGTGTACAGGGTCCTGAACGATTCCTTATTAAGATGTCGGAATGCTGTTCTGAGGTTTGCTAGGCGCCCATATGCTGCAGCAGTTATTTGGTTGATGTGCGCTTCAGGAGATATGCCTGGTGTTATACTCACCCCAAGATCTTTTTCCTTGAGTGAGGTTTGTAGTCTCTGACCCCCTAGACTGTACTCCGTCTGCGGCCTTCTTTGCCCTTCCCCAATCTTCATGACTTTGCACTTGGTGGGATTGAACTCCAGGAGCCAATTGCTGGACCAGGTCTGCAGCCTGTCCAGATCCCTTTGTAGTTCTGCCTGGTCTTCGATCGAGTGTATTCTTCTCATCAACTTCACGTCATCTGCAAACAGGGACACCTCAGAGTCTATTCCTTCCGTCATGTCGTTCACAAATACCAGAAACAGCACTGGTCCTAGGACTGACCCCTGCGGGACCCCGCTGGTCACAGGTGCCCACTCTGACACCTCGCCACGTACCATGACTCGCTGCTGTCTTCCTGACAAGTATTCCCTGATCCATTGTAGTGCCTTCCCTGTTATCCCTGCTTGGTCCTCCAGTTTTTGCACCAATCTCTTGTGGGGAACTGTGTGTGTGTGTGTGTGTGTGTGTGTGTGTGTGTGTGTGTGTGTGTGTGTGTGAGCGCGCGTGCGCCCTCACCTATCTGTACTCACCTATTTGTGGTTGCAGGGGTCGAGTCACAGCTCCTAGCCTCGCCTCTTCACTGATCGCTACTGGGTCCTCTCTCTCCCCCTGCTCCATGAACTGTATCATATCTCGTCTGGCAAATATGTATGGTTCCTGCCTCATTACGTCACTTGCCAGACTATTTCACTTCCTGACAACTCTGTGACTAAAGAAATACTTCCTAACATCTCTTTAAGTCATCTGAGTCTTCAACATCCAATTGTGACCCCTTGTTTCTGTGTACCATCTCTGGAACATCGTGTTTCTGTCCGCCATGTCAATTCTTCGCAGTATTTTGTATGTCGTTATTATGTCTCCTTTAACCCTCCTGTCCTCCAGTGCCGTCAGCCCGATTTCCCTTAACCTTTCTTCGTAGGGTATTCCCTTTAACTCTGGAACTATTCTTGTTGCAAATCTTTGCACTTTCTGTAATTTCTTGACGTGCTTGATCAGGTGTGGGTTCCAAACTGGTGCTGCATACTCCAGTATGAGCCTAACGTATACGGTGTACAGAGTCTTGAACGATTCCTTACTAAGGTATCGGAACGCTAATCTCTAGGTTTGCCAGGCGCCCATATGCTGCAGCAGTTATCTGGTTGATGTGAACCTCAGATGTGCTCGGTATTATACTCACCCTAAGATCATTTTCCTTGACTGAGTTTTGCAATCTTTGGCCACCTAGCTTATACCCTATCTGCAGTCTTATTTGCCCTTCCCCGATCTTCATGACTTTGCATTTGGCGGGGTTAAATTCTAGGAGCCAATTGCTGGATCAGGCTTGCAGCGCCTGTCCAGGTCTCTTTGCAGTCCTGCCTGATCTTCGTCCGATTTAATTCTCCTCATTAGCTTCACATCATCTGCAAACAGGGACACTTCTTAGTCTATACCTTCCGTCATATACCAGTACCACATCCATCATCTTGGCTCTCCATGTTTTCCCATTCAATCTCCTTGTGATTGAAATCACCCATAACTAGTAGCTTTGCTCTACTCATGTGCGCTCTACTGGCCACCTCAGCCAGTGTGTCCACCAGACTGAACTGTACCTACTATGTAGTCCCTTTCGCCCATTTCGTCCATTCCTCCCATTTCCTCAAATACTCATCGGTTTTTAATGAACAGTGCAACTCCTTCTCCCCCTCTGCTCCCTCTATCTTTCCTTAGGATCTAATATCCGGGTGGGAAGACTGCATCTGTTATCCTGATGAGTTTCGTTTCTGTGAGTGCTATAATGTCTGAGGACGTCTCCTTGATTTTTTCATGCCACTCCTCACATTTATTTATTCAATCTGCATTCGTATACCAAACCTTCAACTTCTAGTTTACAAAGTTGTGGTTGGGGGAGTGAGAGACCTGGCGGGGAACTATAGGGGGGTTGCTGTGGTGGTGGAATTTGTGATGAAGGGGGTGGGGGTAGTGGGAATGGTGTGTGGGTTTTGGGTTAGATTGTTTGGTTGCATTGGGGCTCGCGTGGTTGAGGTCCTTGTGTAGGTGGTTCTGAGGGAGGTTATATTTGCTCTTCCTCCTGAGTCTGGGTTCTCCTGCTCATCTCCGCCATTGCCTCTCTCCTCCTCGCGTCTTTGTACCCTCTCTTTCAGTTTCTGTCTTTCTTGTGCTCTGTCGCAGCCGAGGTACACCCTCTGGTACGTCAGTATGTCCCTTAGTCCTGCTATCTCCTGCAGGATCCTCTTTCCAGCCGATTCTGCCTTGAAAATCACTTTGGCCATTTTTCCTCTTGCAACCACATCCCCCTATTCTCAGAAAATTTGCTAACTGGGTCATGTCGTCCTATCCTATTGCTTTCATGATACTTTCAATAGCTTTTTTCTCTCCCTGCCTTCTTGCTTCAGTGTGTATATATATATATATATAATATATATATATATATATATATATATATATATGTCGTGCCCAATAGGCAGAACTTACTATTTTGGCTTAAATAGCAACGCTCATCTTGCCATATAGGACAAGCTAAAATTTGTGTATGCAATAATTTCGCCAAAATCATTCTGAACCTAACGAAAAAATATATTTCGCTGTGTTTGTTTAGTATTAAATTATTGTAAACAAATCTAAAATATATTTAGTTGGGTTAGGATAAAATAAATTGTTCTTGTTATAATAAGGTTAGGTAAGTTTTCTAAGATTCTTTTGGAGCATAATTAAAAAATTTTACATTAACATTAATGAAAAAATATATCTTTAAACGTTTAAGAGAAAATTTTAGAAAGAACTTAATTTTAAATGAGTTCTTGCTAATTGACCAGTTTTACATATCCGGCACGACATATATATAATATATATATATATATATATTTATATATATATATACAATATATATATATATATATATATAATATATATATATATATATATATATATATAATTATATTTTATATGCTGTTTTCTTTTTCTGTCTCATAAACACGCTAGATAACAGGGATATCTTGCTACTCCTACTTACACTTTAGTCACACTTCACAGACACGCACATGCATATATATATATACATACATCTAGGTTTTTCTCCTTTTTCTAAATAGCTCTTGTTCTTCTTTATTTCTTCTATTGTCCATGGGGAAGTGGAAAAGAATCTTTCCTCCGTAAGCCATGCGTGTCGTATGAGGCGACTAAAATGCCGGGAGCAATGGGCTAGTAACCCCTTCTCCTGTAGACATTTACTAAAAAAGAGAAGAAGAAAAACTTTATAAAAATGGGATGCTTAAATGTGCGTGGATGTAGTGCGGATGACAAGAAACAGATGATTGCTGATGTTAAGAATGAAAAGAAGTTGGATGTCCTGGCCCTAAGCGAAACAAAGCTGAAGGGGGTAGGGGAGTTTCAGTGGGGGGAAATAAATGGGATTAAATTTGGAGTATCTGAGAGAGTTAGAGCAAAGGAAGGGGTACCAGTAATGTTGAATGATCAGTTATGGAAGAAGAAAAGAGAATATGAATGTGTAAATTCAAGAATTATGTGGATTAAAGTAAAGGTTGGATGCGAGAAGTGGGTCATAATAAGCGTGTATGCACCTGGAGAAGAGAGGAATGCAGAGGAGAGAGAGAGATTTTGGGAGATGTTAAGTGAATGTATAGGAGCCTTTGAACCAAGTGAGAGAGTAATTGTGGAAGGGGATCTGAATGCTAAAGTAGGAGAAACTTTTAGAGAGGGTGTGGTAGGTAAGTTTGGGGTGCCAGGTGTAAATGATAATGGGAGCCCTTTGATTGAACTTTGTATAGAAAGGGGTTTAGTTATAGGTAATACATATTTTAAGAAAAAGAGGATAAATAAGTATACAAGATATGATGTAGGGCGAAATGACAGTAGTTTGTTGGATTATGTATTGGTAGATAAAAGACTGTTGAGTAGACTTCAGGATGTACAGTTTATAGAGGGGCCACGATATACAATCACTTTCTATTTTGTACTACACGAGATAAAAGGTAGATGGGATAAAAGGAGAAAAAAGATCAGGAAAGAGAGGTAAAGGGTTTTATAAACAAATGAGGAGGCAGTTAGGGAAGAAAAAACAGCTATTGGGGGATAGAGGGCTAATGAAGCATAGGCAAGGGTCAAAGAGGTAGGGGGTTATTTTAAAAAATGTAGTGTTAGGTGTTCACAAATTTTGGGGTTTCGGGGAAAGGGGGTGGGGAGGGAAGGGGAAAAGGGATTGGTGGAAATTGATGTAAAGAGAGTAGAAGGGAAAAAATTAGCATTGGGGGGAATTAAAAAGTGGGTGGGGGGGGGGGGGGGGGGGGGGAGGGGGGGGGGTGGGGGAGGAAATGGGGTGGTGGGATGAACAAAATTTTGTTGAAAATAAAAAAGTTTTGGAGTGAGTTTAAAAAAAATTAAAAAAGCCTAGAAACAAAGGGATTTATCATTTAAAAATAGGAGAGGGATTTATTAATGGAGAGTTAGAGGTTTTTTGGGAAATGGAGGGAAAATTTTAGGAATTGTTAAAGTTGATGAAAAAGGGGAAGCTGGTTTTCGGAAAGGGAAAAGGGGAAAACACTTGTGGGATGAGGAAGAGCCTTGTGATGGGGGGGAAGTTCGTAGGCAGTGGGTAAATGAAAGGGGGTAACGCGGGAAAAATTGATGGGAAAAAGAAAAAATTTAAAAAAGCAGGGGGGAAAAATGTTGGAGGGTTTGGGTGCAATTGTTTAAAAAAAATGTCGGAAGAGGGAAAGGTACCGGGATGGGCAGAGAGCGCAAGTTCCTTTGATGGCAAAGGGGAAAAAAGAATGCAAAAATTAAGGGGGAAAAGTCGCGATTAAACCGGTAAAGTGTGGTAGAGTTATTTGAAAGAATTAAAGAAGACGGAAATGGGATACCAGATGAAAAAGGAGGCTTTAGGAAAGAGGGGGGTGGACCAGGTTTTACATTAAACAAAAATGAACAGTTTTAGAAAAGGGCTAAAGAGTCTTTGGCATTTAAGGAAATTTGGAAAAGGCAATGACAGGGTGGATAGGGGAAATGTACAGATGTTACAAGTGAATGGGTAGGAGGTAGTTACTGAAAAGCAGGAAGATTTTTTTACGAGGAAGTGAGGCTCAAGTTAGAGTATGAGGAAAGAGGGAAATTTTTTCCCAAAAAAGAAGGCCCTAGACAAGGATGTTGATGCACAGGGTTTTTTAATATATTAAGAGGGGGTTTGAAGAGAAGTAAATGCGAGGGCTTGCAAAGGCCCCGGGTTTTAAAAAGATAAAAATCACACAAAAAGGGGGAGTTGTCACAGCGCTCTTTGCTAATGACACTGTCCCTTTTGGGGAGATTCTGAAGAGAATTGCAGAGTTTGGGGTGGATGAATTTGGTAGGGTGTGCAAAAGAAAAAAATTTAAAAGGGGGAAAATACAGGAAAAAAAGGGTTATGAGGAAAACAAAAGATTAGTGAAAAGATTGAATATCAGATGGAGGGAGAGAGTATGGAGGAGGGAATTATTCAGAATTTGGGAGGGGAGGTCAGCGGAGGCTAGAAAGTTTGGGGAATCAAGAATAAAAGAGGGAAAAGAGTAGTGGGCACTTAGGAGTCTTGGGAGACAAAAAACTTGTCCTGGGGAAAGGGGGAAGTATGAGATAATTTTCCCAAACGCTCTTATATGGGTTGAGCAGGGTGATGTTTTTTTGCAGCGGGGAAAAAGGCGGGAGGCAGTGGAATGTCAGCTGAGGGCAATGTGGGTTGAATATAATCAGAGAATCATTTGGGGAATTGGAGAGGGCGGGATTACCAAAACTTTTGTCCAGAGGGCGAGGAAGGGTTGTTGGGGTTTTTCGGACAGAGAAGAATGAGCGAAACAGAAATACTTCAAATGTACAGCCCTGAGTGGGAAGGGGCGGCGTGGGGGTCGGCCTAGAAAGGTTGGAGAGAGGGGTAAAGGTTTTTTTGGGTTGCGAAGGGGCTTGGATTTCCCAGCATTGGAGGGGTTTTTGAAGAGTAAGGGAGCAAAGGGTTTTTTTAATACTTGACGGCGTTGGAGTGTGAAAAGTAACTTTTATGAGGGGTTTCAGGGAAACCGCGGGCCGGGACTTGAGTCCGGAATGGAAGTACAGTGCCTGCACTCGAAGGGGGGGTTTAATGTTGCATTTAAAAACTGTAGGAAAGCACCCTTCTGGCAAACATAAGGATGAATGAGGGTTTAAAGTTTTTTTTTTTTGGGGCCCCCCGCCTTGGTGGGAATGGGCCATGTGTAATAAAAAAAAAAAATAAAATTAAAAAATATATATATAAAAATATATAAAAATTAAATATATATATATAATTATATATATATATCCCTTTTAAACGAGAAATTTTTATTTAAATTTTTGTTACATAATCCTATTTTGATTGAAGTTTTTTAGGGGATTTCACAGCGGTGGGGGTAAAGCATATTGGAATGTTTTTGTTCCGTCGCCCATATTTAGGGCTCCCGAATAATGAGGAAATGGAAAAAAACTGAGGGAAGCTCGTAAAAACCTCAGATCATATCGGCCTGAGAAAAATAGGTGATCAGTTTCCCCTTCGTTTTCGTCTGGGCAAATACGGGATGCAATCCCTTTTTTTTAACAATAAGGGCTTAAATTAGTAACGAAATTGGGTACAACAGGTAAAACTCTGACACTCGCCCGAAAATTTCAAAGATCTTTTGAAATTTCTGAACAAAACGGCATGAACTTGAGACCTGCTGCACACAGCTCCCCGTCGTCCCAGGCAAATTTTGACAAAGCTTTTGAAATGAAAGAAGTCAGAAATTATTTTTTGACAACCTGCTTCACCTTGTTTTCTTGACAAAGAAAAAGACTGTTACAAAACCAAGCGTTTATATAAAGGTTATTTAAAATTTTTTGAATTAATCTCCAGGTGTAAATTTCCATAGGCTTAATCGCAACAATCGAAGCCTAAAATAAACACCCAAAACACGACCTCTTCACCCCTACAGAACCACAGTTACTCCAATTTCAAAAAAAAAAAAAAAAAAAAAAGGGGGGGGACAAATTACCTTCAAAGCGACACGCCGTAAGTGTAAATGTGAATTCCCTTCATGCTTTCCAGTCCAAAATAAAAAAAAAGATTTGATTAAGCAAGTAAAAGGCCATAACGAACAAGCAGCAACATGCCAGCAACACTGAGATATTTTTTCCCGGGGCCCAATGTCAATCTGAACAGTTTGAATTTACGTAATCCCCCTTTTTCCACATTTGTCATTTCGAACAAAGACACAAAAGCTTGTCGAGGGACTCAAACGCAATTTCGACGAAAAAACCCTTCGTAAATTTCCGGGGGAATTTTAAAAGTTTTAGGGATTGATTCCCCTCGCTACGACGACTTTCGCCAGACCTGTTTTTCCAAAACGTGGGATAAGGTATCGCCGGAGGATGGGTTCAGGAAAGATGCAGAAAGCCGAACAATCAAACACATTTTCTCTTATTAAAATAAACTTTTTTAAAATTTTTTCGTTACAGCGTATTCATAAGATGACATAAATTATCTGTTTTAAAAAAAAAGCGGGTTTAATTCTTTTAAAGTAGCATACCACTGAATTTCGTAACGAAAATAATGTTAGTGCGTCATCCTCGGCGGTTTGAAAAAAACCCTTATTTAAGTGACCAAAAGGATGAGGGGGCGACACGGGCATATTTTTAAAAGAGGTACGTGGGCCCAAAAAAAATGGGGAACCCTTTCCCTAAAACAACAACATTCTAGCTGCAGTTCCGCTGCTTTTAACGCCCTCCCTTATCCCCACCCCATCTTTTTCACTCTTCCCTCAAATGGTTACTGCCCGGCTGAAATGCCTCTCCGATTTTCCACATGACCCATTACCTTGGCTGTTAGGGCTAGCTGGCCCACAACTTTGCGATCTTTTCCATTTAAATTTTGTATTTTGGGGAGGGGGTTGGCCCCGTAAATTCTCTCCTCTTTTCCCCAAAGTAAAAGGCATTTGGGGCACAACATTATATAAAAAATATTATTAAAAAAATATATATATATTATATTATATATAAAATTTTTTTGGTGTTGTGTGTGTGTGTGTGTGTGTGTGTTGTGTGTGTTGTGGGGTTGTGTGTGGTGTGTGGGTTTTGGTGGTTAGGGGTGTGGTGTGTGGGGTGTGTGGTGGGTGTGGTGGGTGTGGGGGGGGGGGGGTGGGGTTGTGTGGTGTGTGTGTGTGTGTGGGGTGTGTGTGTGGTGTTTTTGTGGGGTGTGTAGTGGTGTAGTGGTGTGGTGTTGGTGTGTGTGTGGTTGGGGTGTGTGTGTGTGTGTGGGTGTGTTGGTGGTGTGTGGGTGTGTGTGGTTCATGTGGTGTGTGTGTGGTGGTGTGTGTGTGTGTGTGGGGTGTGTGGGTGGTGTGGTGTGTGGTGTGTGGGGTGTTGTGTGGGGGTGGTTTTTGTGTGTGGGGTTTTGTGTGTGGTGTGTGTGTGGTGTGTGGGGTGGGTGGTGTGGGTGTGTGTTGTGTGTGGGTTGTGTGTGTGGTGGGTTGTGTGTGGGTTTTGTGTGTGGTGTGGTGTGTGTGTTGGTGTTGGGTGTTGTGTGGGGTTTTGGGGTGTGTGTGTTGGGTGTGGTGGGTGTTTTTGGGTGTGTGTGTGGGGGTTGTGTGGTGTGGGGGGTTTTGTGGTTGTGTTGTGTGGGGTGTTGTGGTGTGTGGGGGTGTGTGTGGTGTGTGTGGGGTGTGGGGTGTGTGTGGTGTGTGTGTGTGGTGTGTGTGGTGTGGGTTTTTGGTGTGTGGTGGTGGTGTGTGGTGTGTGTGGGGGTGTGGTGTGTGTGTGGTGGGTGTGTGGGGTGGTGTGGGTGTGGTGGGGTGTGTGGGTGTGTGTGTGTGTGGTGTTTGGTGTGTTGGGGGGGTGTGGGGTGTGTGTGGTGTGGGTTTTGGGGTGTTTGGGTGGGGTGTTTTGGTGTGGTGTGTGTTGTGGTTTGGGGTGTGGTGTGTGGTGTGTGTGGTGTGGGTGTGTGGTGTGTGTGTGGTGTGGTTGGTGGTGGTGTGTGGGTTTTTTGTGTGTGTGTGTGTGTGTGTTGTGTGTGGTTGTGTGGTGTGGTGGGGTGGGGGGTGGTGGTGGGGGGGGTGGTTTTTTGTTTTGGTTGTTTTTTGTGGGGTTGTTTTAATTTTTGGATCGAAAATGAAATTTGGGAAAAACAAAAAAAAAAAAAACACCCCACAAAAACCCCCCAAAGGGAGACAATTTTTATAAAACAAAAATTGTTTTGAATAGGGAAAAATCCCCTTTTTATTATTTTAAAAAAAACCCAACAAACACAAAACAAAAAACCAAAAAAAGGGCCGAAAAATTCTTCCCAAAAGATAAACAAACCTAAAGAAAAAGACCTTTTTAAAAACCTGGGAAAATTAAAATGTTTTCTAACCCCCTTGGGAATTTTCCCCAAGAAATGGGATTATAAAGGAAATGTTAGAATCAAAAAATTTTTTCAAAATGGGAAGCTTTGAATTGGAAAATCAAAAAGTACAGATGGGTAAAAATAAAAAACTGGGCCAAAAGGAGACAGCTTTTTATTTTAAATGGGGGCAGACCCCGTTGAATAAGTAAATCCCCCGAAGCCAAAAAAAGGGGGGCTGATAAGGTTCAAACTTAAAAAATTTTGGGGCCGGTGAATACGGTACCAACAAAAAAACCCAATGAAAACAAGAAAAAAACAAAAAAAATTGACGGAAGAAATTTCTCCAAGCAGGGGCTTTAGGAATTACACCAAAAACTTCCAAACAATGATTCCAAAAACCAGAATTGGGGGAACGACAGGTGTTTCTTAAGGTTTCCCGTAATATTTTGGAGAAAAAAAAAAACGAAAAAAATTTAAAAATAAAAAGTTTTTTTTTTTAAATAAAAAAAATTTTTATTATTATTAAAGTAAAGGAAAGGGTTCAGCGTGCTAACATAAATAACTTACACGAAACTCTGTATATTATAGATAACTTACACTACACACTGCATGTATAGATAACTTACACTACACACTGCATGTGTAGATAACTTACACGACACACTGCATGTGTAGATAACTTACACGACACACTGCATATGTAGATAACTTACACGACACACTGTATCATAGATAATTTACAAGACACACTGTCTATCATAGATAACTTATAAGACACTATCATAGATAACTGACAAAACATCATAGATAACTTATAAGACACACTATCATACATAACTTACACGACACACTATCATACATAACTTACACGACACACTGTATATCAACTTACACGACAAACTGTCTCTCACTGATTATTTACACGACAGTCACAGATAACGTAAACGACAAAATGTCTATCGTAGATAACGTGCACTAACAAACTATAATAACGTACACAACATATCATAGATAACGTACACGAGAAAAAGCTCTGCATATTAACTAAACAAAGTCGGAGTCCTGGAAACAGCTTGCGTGCTGAGGTTTATATATTAAATCGGATAGAATGCGTTTAAAAGGATTTCAGGAAGGTATAAGTTGTGAATGACAGACATTACTTCCCACGGCAGGAGATCCTGCATGTTACGTCTACACACACACACACACAGTTTATTTTTAATTTTATATTGTTAATTTTGTATTTTATTATTAAAGTCGTTTTATCGTGTATAATGCATAGTGTTCAGCTTATATGACTGCATTCTCCATACAAATGGATTAAAAAAAACTATTTTTAATTTTAATACTCGTGTTTTCCGGATTTTGTGGTCTAGTGTGTAATTTCACTGGACACAAATTTGTTTTGGGGGTAATACCCAAAAACAGTTCACCGACCTCTTCTATGTCATGCGCCTCATTCTTTGGAAAGTTAGTCAAAATATTGGAAAAAATACAGAGGAAATATTTATTAAACTCTTAGAGAACAAAATCAAAATAACTGGTAAAAAAAATCGCGTTTAGGTCTCTGATTTATGTTACATTTATTAATCTTCTGTTATGACAAAGTTAAAGAAAATGTTCAAAAAGAAAATCGATGGGAGGACTGAATTAATTCAGACTATAGGAAAGCTTCTGATAGAGTTTCTCTTGTAAGTCTTGTATGGTAACTGAAAGAAATATTGGACGAATAAAAAGCATATTATTATAATTAGTTACAGAGTTTTTGTTTACGAAGAAAATGTGCACAGTTATAAGTGGAAAAATGTTCTCGATGGGAGATATCACGAGTGGGGTGCCACAAGGATCGTTACTTGCCCCAATAATGTTATGAATTTATGTCGACAACTTACCAGAATGAATAAAAAAATAATAGATGTAAAATATTTCTTTACAGGATAATTTAGATAACTTGAGCACTGGAAGTGATATATGATGGGATTTAATATGGAAAAATGTCTCATACTGGAATGAAGGAAAGCGAAATCAGGCCTTACAAAAATGTACAATGTGCAACATGTAATTAAAAAATGTCAGTAATTAAAAATGTCACCCGAAGATCATGTAAATGAAATTATAAGAAATTCATGTGATTCACTGGAAAATATAAAGCAGGTTTCAAAAATATAAGAGGAGAAATGCTAAAAAAAATCCGGTCTATTACACATATTCGATCAAAATGCTGCGGTTTTGTGGTGATCACGTCTAGGAAAAATTAAATGTTACTAAAAGTCCGAAGAGATGCAGAGTGACTAGCAGTGTAAAAATAATGCAAGTTACGAGAAAAAACTGCAAATACTAAAGACGCCCAGGGTGGCTGATAGACGCCCAGGGTGGCTCATAGACGCCCAGGGTGGCTGGGTGGCTGATAGCAGGAAAAGATGAGACAAGATAACCACATATAAGTTCATAAAAGGACAAGAAAGAGCAGATAAAGAACATTTCTTAACACATGCAACAGCGATAACGAGAG
>NC_069465.1:13824664-13892164 GCF_026875155.1 Cherax quadricarinatus
TTTTAACCATCCAATTGATTTTCAAAAAGTTGAGAAAGTAGTATCAAGCAAGTCCATGGTCGACAGGAATATATTTGAATCTTGTTTCATAAAAAGCAGTTTTGACAATATGAATATTTCCTTTGGTTTATATAAATTAGATCCATTTATAATCAATAGAATTTGGGAAGAATTTAATAATACATTGGACAAATAATATATTTTTTTAAATTTCTTATTTCTTGGGTAGAATAGTTTGTTGGTGGGTTGTATGAAGGACCTGTCTAGTTCGGCCGGCGGGCCTGTTGTCTCGCGTCAAGTGTTTCGTTGTTGTGGGATCTGATAGTGTGGTGTGAGCTACCCCTTTATATACCTTCCTTTGATGCTTTACTTTCATTGTTCCTTGATAATGTGAGTAGTCACAAAAGCGCTAGGAACTTCTCTATTCTTTCACAGTGGTTGTTTTGCATATTCTGAAATCACCTGTTTATTGTGATCTTTTTGCATATATATATATATATATATATAAATATATATATATATATATATATAATAATATATATATTATATATATATATATATATGTCGTGCCGAATAGGCAGAACTTGCGATCTTGGCTTAAATAGCAACGCTCATCTTGCCATTTAGGACAAGTGAAAATTTGTGTATGCAATAATTTCGCCAAAATCATTCTGAACCTAACGAAAAAAATATATTTCATTGTGTTTGTTTAGTATTAAATTATTGCAAACAAATCTAAAATATATTTAGTTGGTTTAGGCTAAAATAAATTGCTCTTGTTATAATAAGGTTAGGTAAGTTTTCTAAAATTCTTTTGGTGCAAAATTAAAAATTTTCACATTAACATTAATGAAAAATATATATCTTTAAATGTATAAAAGAAAATTTCAGAAAGGACTTTATTTTAAATGAGTTCTTGCTAATTGACCAGTTTTACATATTCGGCAAGACATATATATACTCACTTGCTAATGGCTACAGTAGTCGATTCACAATTTCTTGCCCCTTCTCTTCACTGATCGCTACTTGGTCCACTCTCCCTGCTCCATGAACTTTACCGTACCTCTTTTTAAAGCTATGTATGGATCCTTCGTCCACTTCATCACTCTCAAGACTTTTCCACTTCCTGACAATTCTAAGCCTGAAGAAATACTTCCTAACATTCCTGTAATTCGTATGAGTTTTCAGCTCCAGTTGTAACCCTTCGTTCATGTGTATCCTCACTGAAACATTCTGTCCATGTCATTCTGTTCAATTCCTCGCAGTATTTTATGCGTTGTTACCATGTCCTCCCTATCCCTCCTGTTGTGCAGTCTTGTTATGTTAAGTTCTGCTAACCTCTACTCACGGGAGATACCCTTTAGCTCGGGGACTAGTCTTGTTGCAAACGTTTGCATTTTCTCTAACTTCTTGACGTGCTTGACAAGATGTGGGTTCCATACTGGTACTACATACTCCAGTATGGGCCTGACGTACATGCTGTACAGTATGTTGAATGACTTCTTACTTAGATGTCGAAACACTATTCTTAGGCCATATGCTGCGGTAGTTATTTGGCTAAGGTGCACTTCAGGAAATATGCTCGGTATGATGCTTTCCCCAAAAGCCTTTTTCCTGAGAAGTTCGCAGCCTTTGACCCATGAACATGTACTCCATCCGCGGTCTTCTTTGTCCTTTCCCTAAGATTCATGACTTTGCGCTTTGGGAGGTTAAACTTCCGGATCCATTTGTCGGACCAGGTTATCAACCTGTCCAGATCCCTTTGTAGTCTTACCTGATACTCGTCCACTTGAATTCTCCTCTGTAAGCAGGGACACTCTGAATCTATCCCTTCCGTCATGTCATTCACATATACCAGAAGCAGCACCGGCCGTAGAACTGACCCTTGTGGAACCCCGCTCTACACATTCTCCAACTTTCACACCTCTTCATGTACCATCACTCTTTTCCTTTCTTACAGTCTAAGGTGTGTGTGTGTGTGTGTGTGTGTGTGTGTGTGTGTGTGTGTGTGTGTGTGTGTGTGTGTGTGTGTGTGTGTGTGTGTGTGTGTGTGTGTGTGTGTGTGTGTGTGTGTGTGTGCGTGTGTTTTTGTCGTGTCTATTAAGCTGAAGTGGCCAATTAAGCTGAACTGCCCTAAAAAATTACCTTTTTCTGAAATTTTCTCCTTTAGATATGATATATAATCTTTTATTTAAAATGGTGTAAAAATTTCGAGTTTTGCACAAAACATAACACAGACATTTCACCCATCCACTCTGTAATGTACATAATTTATGTTAGCCTAATTTTACGGAACTCATCATGGATCAGTTGATAATTAATATTAATTTAAAATCAAATATTAATATTAATTTAAAAGTAATTTAAAATCGAGAATCTTGAGTTTTCATTGAAGTTAATTCTTTTTCTCTAAGGATGAGGGTCCCCAGTACAGTTCCAGAGGTGGTACCTCCCTATATATATCTATATATGCAATAAGATCTCAGTAAACAGGTGATTTCAGAATATGCAAAACAACCACTCTGAAAGAATAGAGAAATTCCAAGCGCTTTCGTGACTACTCACATTGTCAAGGAACTATTGACAATGTGAGTAGTCACGAAAGCGCTTGGAATTTCTCTATTCTTTCAGAGTGGTTGTTTTGCATATATATATATATATATATAATATAATATATATATATATATATATATATATATATATATATATATGTATATATATATAGTAACCACGAGCAAGTGGAGCTTAATTACAAACTGCGGCTAGCCGGGGAATTGAACCCGTGTTTTTAGCCTGCCTCGTGGGAAGATCGCGAAAATTCACGACGCTCTAAACCACTGGATCATACAGTCAAACATCATGAACCTAGCGAACTAGGCTTCCTTCATGTTGCGAGGACATATACGATGGTGTGGGTGCCTCAGTGCTAATTTCATTCTACTCTCCGTTTGGTGTACTAGCCTCCACAAGCAGTACATATATCGTGGCGAATAGGTAAAACTTGTCAGTTAGCAAGAACTCATTTAATATTAATTTTTTTTTCTGAAATTTTCTCTTATACTTTTAAAAGATATTTTTTTTTATTTATGTTAATGTAAAAATTAATAATTTTGTACCAAAAGAACCTTAGAAACCTTACCTTACCTTATTATAACAAGCGCACTTCAATTTAGTCTAATCCAACTAAATATATTTTAGATAAGTTTGCAATAATTTAATAATAAACAACACAATGAAATATGTATTTTTTTTCGTTAGGTTCAGAATGATCTTTACGAAATTGTTGCATACAGAAGAAAAGAATTGCTATTTAAGCCAAATTCGCAAGTTTTACCTATTCGGCAAGACACACACAATATATATATATATACATATATATATATATATATATATATATATATATATATATATATATATTATATATATAATATATATATATATATATGTCGTGCAGAATATGTAAAACTGGTCAATTAGCAAAAACTCATTTAAAATTAAGTCCTTTCTAAAATTTTCTCTTATACGTTTAAAGATATATTTTTTTCATTAATGTTGATGTAAAAAAATTAATTTTGCACCAAAAGAATCTTAGAAAACTTACCTAACCTTATTATAACAAGAGCAATTTATTTTAGCCTAACCCAACTAAATATATTTTAGATTTGTTTACAATAATTTAATACTAAACAAACACAGTGAAATGTATTTTTTTCGTTAGGTTCAGAATGATTTTGGCGAAATTATTGCATACACAAATTTTCGCTTGTCCTATATGGCAAGATGAGCGTTGCTATTTAAGCCAAGATCGCAAGTTCTGCCTATTCGGCACGACATATATATATATATATATATATATAAACACTGATCTCTGGCTAAAGGAGACTCGAACCTACGAACCTTGGAACAAGGTACGCAGTGCTTTACCAATCTACCCACACTGGACAAATACCTTGGAGTCCAACTTGCGCTAGACTTTGATCCAAGGCAGCCAGCTTTCAGTGAGAAGGCTTACAGCTTTTCATCTCATCCCCTGCATGCATCAGCCTTACTAGATATATTAACAATGCAAGGAATTCGCAAGAGCAGGCGAAATATACACAAACACTGATCTCTGGCAAATTTTCCTTGCATATATATATATATATATATATATATATATATATATATATATATATATATATATATATATATATATGAGAGAGAGAGAGAGAGAGAGGAGAGAGAGAGAGAGAGAGAGAGAGACTGAGTGCGGTACCACTGGATCTGCAAAAATTATTTGATTTACTCTACATGAAAGGCTTCCTTGTAGGAAGCAGTGCAGTGTTGCAGCTGTTGTTGCCGTTCATTATAATTTTTATTGTAATCAGGAGGTATAAACTCTAATTCTGTGCGTGGTTACCAAACGCATCAGGCATAGAAAGTAAGCCAAGGTGACTTTTCCTTTCAGATGACAACGATGTTGCACCCCACCACTGCTACGAAGGTTTGTTTCCCCAGTACCACACCTGTGTCACAGAGTAAAGATACCTAGGTATTACACTCGTGGTTAATTCCTCGCCCAATTCCTGCCACAAAGAATTACTCTCCATTTTCCCACCGCTGCCTCAAGGTGTTGTACAGAATTACCCAACCCGTCTCTGAAATCGTACTCTTGTATCCAGCCCTTTCAACTAAAATTTATACTCCAGTAATCAACCCTTGCCCAAAAAATTATACCACCTGCTATATTCCTAAGCACATTGAAACAGAGTGCAAACAATAAAAGCCAGTCCAATAGCTACCTCATAATCGCTCCAACAGTGACAGTCGCAAATTTTTGAATGTTTCCAGGCCATGCTGACTGCCTCGTTGCCAGACATATCGCGACCGTTTGACCTAATTTACTTAATTGTGGTTAAACACTCCTTTTTTTATAAGTTAGTATAACCTAACTAAACCCCTCCAAGCAAAACTTAAAACATAAAAAAACAGCATTGCCGACGGTGAAAAAGTACCGTAGTTAAATTCGGACAGGTTCCATCAGCGAATTCTCTGCTAACATACGATGCTTCATTACCATTGTTCAGCTCACACACAATTTCGTAAACACTCATCACCTTGTTATATCTGCTGAACTGGAAATATTTTTTCGTAACAGGATTCTAGAGAAGTTTAGTAATATTAATGGCTACACTTCACGGATGCTACGAGACCAGCGAGATGGTGTTGTTGAGTGTCTTAATAAGCGAATACTCGCCCAGCTCCTCTACGGCATTACTAATCACGTGAATTTTAGTATTCCTGAATAGTACAGTGGTCAGACATTCGTGTTAAAGGTAAATCCCAGTACATTGACATCAATGGTATAATTACTAGATTTAAAGACAAATTTAAATGGTAAATATAAAAATGTGTAATAGATTAACTGAAACTGAAGATCCGGGACAGAAACATAAATGAAGCGGCGAAAACCCAGTGTTTAGACATCAGTGCATCAGTGGTTAAAGAAAGAAACACTGTACAGACATAAGTGGTTAACTGAAGTTCTATTCTGCAGATAGGTTAGGTGAAGACCCTGTGAAGCTCAAAAGAAGTAATGTAAACTTCCCTCTTCTGCAACGTACTGTATATGTTGCTGACATATTGAAAAATGGCTCAATTATCCTGTTCATAACTTATTGCCATCTAGTGTTCGATGACCCTTGTGGATAGCGTTCGACCCGTTTTACTATATACTTGGTTGCAGTCCCTTTTCATGGTATTGTTAAACTCCTGGTGTCTTGCGAAACTAAATGTTTGAGTTTCTTGGAAAAGAAATTCCCTAGTTTGTTAGGATGGAACGTGATTATATTTGTTCCTTTGAGACAACTGAATGTGCTTTGGTGGCAGGGTACAATGAATTGAATTTTTGTCAACTGAGGTTATGTACGTACATTCAATCGTCTCATCAAAGTGACCAACATAATCACGCTCTGTCCTAACTAGGGAATCTCTTTTCTATGAAACAAACATTCAGCTACACAAGACACAGCAGGAATTTACCAGATACCATGTAAAGACTGCAACCAAGTGTACACTGGTTAAACAGGCCGAATGCTATATACAAGGATCATCGAGCACTAGAGGACAATAAGTAATGCACATGATAATTCGGCCGTTTTTTCAACCTGTCAGCATCAGTAATTTCAATATTTATTGGGAATCTGCCACTGTCAAACACAAATCACACTGCAGCTACAAACGCAAATTGATAGAACCTACCGTCACAGCTACCACCCCCCGATTTCAACATCTGACAGGGACAATGGAAGCTAGACGTTATTTCAAAATTCACCCCTCATGAAGTGCATACCAGCACCATCCTAATAAAGAACGCCAACATAAGATCGGGAATCACAAATCACAAAGGAACTTCCTACCCATATTTTTACCTTCACCACAGGTCGAGTCTTCTGTACCCACTTCCCCATTTGACGCGTTTTCCCTGGCGCTACTACCTTGTACGAGGTGAGGTGCAACCCTCCCTGTATATTCAATGTTCTCCTTTCACTTATATTTTTGCTGAAGAGTATTCCAGAAGAGGATCAAAATATACAAATCAATTATTCTTAAGAAAGCCTGAGTTTGCTACTACCTGCAGCTCACAACACTGCCATCCCCAAAAGCCCCTTTGGGGCGGGGCAGATGGCAGACCAGAGGCCTAGCTTCTCCCTGCGAGCTTCGTGAGGGCGGGGACTGTGGCTAAGCCTTGGGACACTTGGTCCCAAAGAAGAGGGGGTACTTGTACCTCCTCCCATGGGAGACTTAGGTCTCGAGACACTCCCCAGATAGGGAGCCAAGGCCGGGTCACCACTACTTGGAAAAGATCCGGGCCGGAAGAATACCGGCGAAGAAAAAAAAAATTATTCTTCCAAGTTTCTGTTTCAATGTGGATTATTATTAAACATTAACAAATGTTCATTACACTTTAGTTATCCATGTAGATATCATTAACGAAACTGCGGCTGCCCGAGACTCGATCCCGCGTCAGCTTGTCCCGCCCCGTGGGAAGCCGGACAACGTTCGTGATGCTCTAACCATTACGCCACCAGTTGGTGGTGTAATGGTTAGAGCATCGCGAACGTTGTCTGGCTTGGTGGGGGAGTGCGAGTATTTGGTGGTGGTGGGGGTGAGTGTGTGGTGGTGGGGGTGAGTGTGTGGTGGTGGGGGTGAGTGTTTTGGGTGGTGGGGGTGAGGTGTGTGGGGTGGGCGTGAGCGGTGGTTGTGGGGGTGGAGGTGTGGTGGTGGACGGTGAGTGTGTGGTGATGGGGTTGGAGTTTGGTGGTGGGGGTGAGTGTGTGTTGTGGTGGGGTTAGTGTGGGGTGGAGGTGGGGGTGTGATAGTGGGGTTAGTGTGTGGTAGGGATAGGGGTTTGGTGGTGGGGGTGAGTGTGTGGTGGTGGGGGTGAGTGTGTGGTGGTGGAGGGTGAGTGTGTGGTGGTGGAGCGTGTGTGTGTGTGGGGAGCGTGTGTGTGGTGGTGGAGCGTGAGTGTGCGGTAGTGGGGGTGAGTGTGTGGTGGTGGGGGTGAGTGTGTGGTGGTGGGGGTGAGTGTGTGGTGGTGGGGGTTGAGTATGCGGTGGTGGGGGAGTGTGGTAGTGGTGGTGAGTGTGTGGTGGTGGTGTGGTGGTGGGGTGGAGTATGTGGTGGCTGAGGGTGTGTGGTGGGGGAAGGTGGGTGTGTGGTGGGGGAAGGTGGGTGTGTGGTGGGGGAGGGCGGGTGTGTGGTGGTGGAGGGTGAGTGTGTGATTGTGGAGGATGAGTGTATGGTGGTGGTGGGAGGGTATGATTATGGGAGAGTGTGGGTGGTGGTGGGGTGAGTGTGGTGGGGAGTGTACGTGGCACAATGTAAGTGCATGAAGGAAGCCGCACATGAGTACCTGGCCGCTATCCACGCACTTACTTACCTGTATTAAATTTAATATAGCGATCTCTCTCACTCTCTCTCACACACACACACACACACACACACACACACACACACACACACACACACACACACACACACACACACTACCCCGTTCATTTCTTATCAATTGTGGGTCAACTGACTCTGTAATTAGGGACTGCAATGATAACTTTCATTTAGACAATACTATATTAACCCCAAAAGATCAACATGGTTCTCGCAGTAACTGGAGTTTTTCACTTACAGTTACAAGAATTCAGTCAACAGACTTCCAAAAGAATTTTGCTGGAATAAAGTTGGTAGAATTACCGACAATATGTAAAGTAAAAGGACACAAGTGCAACTAATGTGACATTTTATTGTGGCAACGTTTCGCTCTCCAGGAGCTTTATCAAGCCATTACAAACAATACATGGACACAGAGTGTATATAAAGGCTCAGAGTGAGGTGCAATACTAGTGGTGGTGGTAGTAGTAGTAGTAGTAGTAGTAGTAGTAGTGACAAAAGTAATACAATATGGTAGAGCAATTAATTCGTACATGAGTAAAAGGATATAAAAGCTATTACTTGGGTAACATAAAAATAGTTTGGACAAATATAGAGTGGTAAGAGGCAGTTTGTTTCAGTGTTCACTCTCTGTAATGTGCTTTGTGTAGTATAACAGGAGAGACTATGTGATGGCAGGGTTTACTGTTTTCAGGAGGATTCTTGCTAAGACTTCGGAGATGGTGAAGCTGCCGTTGTTTTGTTTAATTGTATTCGAAACAGCGATCAGTGCTGATTCGAGGCACTTGCGTCTGCGGAAATTAGTTTCTTTGATCACTAATTGGGCGTCTCTGATTTCATGAGATGATTGGTGGAATTTCCGTGTGTACACAGGCGTTTGTTCAAGTTATCGTTCCTACATGCGTAAATGTGTTCACTGAAGCGGGTGTCGAGGTTTCTTGCTGTTTCACCTACGTAAATCTTGTCACAGCCTCCACAGGGTATAGTGTAAACTCCTGCATTGACTGGTTCGTGGTGCTTGGATTTTGTCCTGGTTAGATCCTTTATTGAAGTGCTAGAAGCGATGGCGACTCTGGTGTTAGCTTGTGAAAGTACTTTTGAGACGTTCAGTGCAACCTGGCTGTTGGGAAGAATTATAACTTTGTTGGGAGTGGTGTTGATGCGTGGAGAATTAATGATCTGAAGAGCTCTTTTCTTGCAGTCTTTGATGAAAAAAGGAGGAAAATGTAACTCTGTGAATGTTTGGTGAATGTATGTACATTCCTCGTCAAGAAACTCAGGACTACAAATTCGGTATGCTCTTAGGAAAAACCCGATGATGATGCCTCTTTTTGTCTTGGTATCTTGACTGGAATAGAAGTGTGTGAGATCATTTTTATTGGTGGGTTTCCGATAAACTTGAAATCTTAGGTTGTTGTCTACTTTGTGAATGAGGACGTCGAGGAAAGGTAGCTTGTCATTGGACTCTTCTTCTAGTGTAAACTGGATCGCCGGTTCAACTGCGTTGAGCCTTGCCTGAAGATTCCGTACATCAAAACGTTTGGGAGTTATTACGAGGACGTCGTCCACGTAACGTAACCAAGTGACGCTTGAAGGGATGATGTTGGCGAAGTGTTCGGACTCTAGGTGTTCCATGTATAAGTTGGCTAGGACGGCACTGATGGGGGACCCCATTCCCATGCCGTAGGTTTGTTTGTAGAGCTTGTTATTGAAAGAAAAACAGTTGAAATTAACACAGAGTTCAATCAAGTCAACAAAATCTTCGGGAGGTAGAGGAAGATTAAGGTCCTGATTGACTTTACGTCGTAGAACCTCGATGGCTTTTTTGGTAGGTACTTTTGTGAAGAGGGAAGTCACCCAAGTAATAGCTTTTATATCCTTTTACTCATGTACGAATTAATTGCTCTACCATATTGTATTACTTTTGTCACTACTACTACTACTACTACTACCACCACCACCACCACTAGTATTGCACCTCACTCTGAGCCTTTATATACACTCTGTGTCCATGTATTGTTTGTAATGGCTTGATAAAGCTCCTGGAGAGCGAAACGTTGCCACAATAAAATGTCACATTAGTTGTACTTGTGTCCTTTTACTTTACAATTTTGCTGGAGTAACGGATCGAAGATAAATTTGTAGTTCACGTCATATCGGGCAGTATAGAGAGCTGATTCAGTGACTGACTCTCAGTCATTAGTGAAGGTTGTAAATTGTGAAGTGTCTGAGTAGAGAAACATGGCGGGTGGGATCCCTCAGGGTCGATCCTTGGCCAAGTTCTGTTTTTAATAATTCTCAATGATCTAGAATTGGAGCTAATCTCCAAAACTGCAGTGTTTGCAGATGACACACATTCTGGTTGAAACTCTGCATACTTGACCGAATGTTCAACTATCCAGAGAACTAGACAGTTTGCCGAAGATTTTCTGAAAAGTATGTGATGAATTTCAATATACTTTGGACTTAAAAAAGAATATATACATATATCTAGGATGGGGCCCACCTTTAGTGCAGATTGTGGGGACCCATAACCTCGAAGAAGTAAATAAACAGATTTTGGCGAAAGTTTTTTTTATTTTTTTTCCGGAAGCCATTTAAACATTCAACTTCTCGTACGACCACATTTTTTTCACTAATAGCTACATTTTATTATGTAATATGGTACATAAGGCATAAAAGAGACATTGATGGTACATAGATGGCATATACAATACATTAGGTTTGAAGAATACGTTACAAGTACACAATGCTACGTGCTTGTCAAAAAGTGCATTACGAAAATCTTATACAGCTTCTCGGAGATATCAGAGACAAAGGAAGAAATCCTTAAAATAGCCATAAGCATTAATCTGAAGTACGCTTACCAAAATCTTACTGCAAGCAGCAAAGCCAGCGGGTTGAAGGGCTTCATATCAAGAAATTTCAAGCAAAATCCACCTAAACATTATTAACACTTTTCGATATACGTACTGGCCAGTTCTGGCTAATTGGTTATATGATATACGTAGACAAACTTATGATGCTACAGTGAGCATCATAAAAAGTCGAAGCTTCATTAAGGATGAACCCATAAAAAGAAAGACTTAATTCCCTCATCTTGTTTTCGTTCGGACAACAGAGGCTTCAAGGAAACCAAATACAAACCAATAAAAAAATATAACAAGTTGAATATACTCAGACATGAAGATCTGCTGAAGTGTAATGTGAAACTAGTATAAATCTACTTGTGATACTTGTATTAAAGTCTGTGGTACGAGGTTCGACACGAATAAGAGTGTCTTTTCGAAAAGCGTTACAGACCATTGAAATACTCTTCCCGTGGTAGATGAGGAGGCTAAATCAACTAAATCATTCATGAAGCGGACAGAAGAAAACTTACAAAGCATAAGAGACCATTGAAATACTCTTCCCGTGGTAGATGAAGATTCTAAATCAACTACATCTTTCATGAAGCGGACAGACGAAAACTTAGAAAGCATAAGATTCATCACGTCAAAGTATTTACCATGCAGTGGCCACCCATATCCTTGGATTTACTCCCAAACTACATGGGATGTCATGATTTTCACGTTCACCCGTACCATCGTATCTAAATGTATAACTAGTGGCATCTAGAAGTAGAACCACTAGTACACACATCTCTAGAAGTGGTAGTAGGATAACACAAGTAGCTGCGGTAGTTAATATTGTGCAATAAAGGTAGTGTGCATCTCCTGCCTTACATTCACTCTCTCCTCTCCTGTAAATTTCATGCTTTCTCCAATATTGAATGTTATATTTTTCTCCTCTTTTCCATGCCAGCAGTGACGGGGGAGGAGAGGGTAGGGAGAAAGCCATTTACTATTCTGTCCTTGCTTCAACAACCTTGATAATAACAGTCCTAAAACAAGATCGAAGTAGATAGTTCTGCAGCAGATTTCCTCGGCGTACTATCTAATGACTCCTGCCATCTGTCTTTTTTCATGTATTTCTTTCTCCCCTCCTCCTCTCTTTTTTCTCTTTCTATTTCTCTCTTCTTTTTTTTTTTTTCACAGGGTTTGACAAGGTTAGATTAAGATCCCTTGCTTTATTAACAAGCTATTTACAGGTTAAGGATTCCTAACTTTATTGGCAAGCTAAGAGCTGTTACCTACATCAGCTCATTTGAAAGCATTTTTATTGTTATGAGACATACAAGTAGGGAACAGGATGAAGTTGGAGCCATCTGTGGGCCAGCATTTTCATGTGATCAACTGACTTTATCTCGTTGACATCATTATGCTGCACGAATGTGTTCCATACTCGAGTCATCCTGGGTATATATGATCTCAGATGGAGTGATGTTCTGGAGAAGGGTACAGCCAGAGTGAAGTTGCTGCTTTCTGCCCGTCTTGTGGCATAAAAGCTTGTTTCACGCTGTCCTCGAAGTGGATCCAAGTGTGGTACTTTGACAATATTCGCCTTGTACATAACAGTAAGGCCCCCCACATCCCTCCAGTGTTGAAGGCTCTGCTGAAATGACAGATCTATCCAGGATGGGTCCAGGCGAGAGATGAGACGTCTTGCTCTGTTCTCTACTCTGTCAAGCAGTTGCAGATGAGAGGGAAGGGGGGGGGAGGCAAACCAAGAAAGTGGAGCATACTCAAGGTGTGAGCGACTTGTGCCTCGTACAGAATCTTGCAATCCATCCCCTCTCTCTCTCTCTCTCTCTCTCTCTCTCTCTCTCTCTCTCTCTCTCTTTTGATAAGTTTCTAAAACAAATTCGTCGTGTTGCTCGTCGAGACTGAGGGTAAATTGATTGAATCTATAATTTTATGGCTTATCAGAGATTACGTAAACAGTGACGCTAAATAACTAATATCGAGGCGAGGAAAAACAGGCTGCAGTGCTAGAGAGGGGGGAGAGAGGAAGAGAGAGGGAGAGAGAGGGAGAGAGAGGGAGAGAGAGGGAGAGAGAGGGAGAGAGAGAGGGAGGAGAGGGGGAGAGAGAGAGAGGGAGAGAGAGAGAGGGAGAGGGAGAGAGAGAGAGAGAGAGAGAGAGAGAGAGGGAGAGGGAGAGGGAGAGGGAGAGGGAGAGAGAGAGAGAGAGAGAGAGAGAGAGAGAGAGAGAGAGAGAGAGAGAGAGAGAGAGAGAGAGAGAGAGAGAGAGAATGAGAATTATTAAACCATTTATCAATCTGCTTTTTTGGAGATTTGTATTGATCTTTCATTTACAGCATCGAGAGGTAATATAATCCCGTGTTAATTGAATGTACAGTGAGAGAAATATTTATTTACTGTGTGTCTACCTTCCCAGAATTTACATTGCTCCTACTGTCCATGAGTTTGTATTCCACCGCCTCGGGATATGACTAAGACCCGCGTCAGGAAACACTTCTTTCCTGACAAACTTTACCTAACCTAACCTGAGAATAAATCTCATTAGTTTTTAATCAACCTACTTCTCAAAAATATATATAATATTTTCTATTCAGGAGTCTGTGTTTCACTCGTTTCCACGAGCTTGGTATTACCGATTCACCTTGCGCTTGTATGTCTCGTGTAACTCATCTTGCACGTGTCGTGTAACTCATCTTGCACGTGTCATGTAACTCATCTTGCACGTGTCATGTAACTCATCTTGCACGTGTCATGTAACTCATCTTGCACGTGTCGTGTAACTCATCTTGCACGTGTCGTGTAACTCATCTTGCACGTGTCATGTAACTCATCTTGCACGTGTCATGTAACTCATCTTGCACGTGTCATGTAACTCATCTTGCACGTGTCATGTAACTCATCTTTCACGTGTCATGTAACTCATCTTGCACGTGTCATGTAACTCATCTTGCACGTGTCATGTAACTCATCTTGCACGTGCCATGTAACTCATCTTGCACGTGTCATGTAACCCATCTTGCACGTGTCATGTAACTCATCTTGCAAGTGTCATGTAACTCATCTTGCACGTGTCATGTAACTCATCTTGCAAGTGTCATGTAACTCATCTTGCAAGTGTCATGTAACTCATCTTGCAAGTCTCGTGTAACTCATCTTTCCCGTCTCATGTAACTCATCTTGCAAGTCTCGTGTAACACATCTTGCACGTCTCGTGTAACTCATCTTGCAAGTCTCGTGTAACACATCTTGCACGTCTCGTGTAACTCATCTTGCAAGTCTCGTGTAACACATCTTGCAAGTCTCGTGTAACTCATCTTGCACGTCTCGTGTAACTCATCTTGCACGTCTCGTGTAACTCATCTTGCACGTCTCGTGTAACTCATCTTGCACGTCTCGTGTAACTCATCTTGCACGTCTCGTGTAACTCATCTTGCACGTCTCGTGTAACTCATCTTGCACGTCTCGTGTAACTCATCTTGCATGGCAGTATTAAAAGTTTCCAACTCCATAAAGGATTGAAAGAGATCTTATCACAATTTAATTAGAGAAAACAGCTTTAGTTCTCCGAGTCTTCTCTTCACATTCCATTTCTTTTCCCACACTATGCTTGCTATTTGGAGGACCAAAATTGGACTCAGAGTATGTTAGGTATGATATACCTAAAATGATATAGCATCTCATTCTCCAGTTAAACAGCGAGTGTAGGGATACCAACACACTTAAGGACTACCTCTCTGTTGATACTATTTTGCTATCGTAGGTTAGGTTAACATAACCTAGCTTGCTTAACTTAAATGTAAATTGTGAAAATAAATCTTAACCTAAGAAAACATACTGTAGCACTTGTATATAAACTACTTCCCTCCCTATTCCTCTCCCTTTGATTTATACTTATAAATTTAGAAGTGGGAATTATGTTGTCAGTGTTATATTAAATACTGGAAATTATCTAAAGAATCTCACAAAAAATGCAGTTTTTTTCTTCGTGCTATTTTCCTCTTAATAACAATTACACAATAACATATTACAGATAAAGGTAGAAGACTTTATGTGGTGCATTTATATTATTATACAAGGTCATTAAATGATCTTTGACATAACCAAAGAACAAGAAATTACAAAGTTTCTTGAAAAGAAGATATATGCACAGAGAGATATTTCTCTCATTGATTCATTACATCGATTGAATTCGTATACTATTATTATTAATATTATTATTATTATTATTGCTATTATATTCCCTTTGAGCTCTAAACCTTTATAAATCATGCAGACCCGTGTTATGTACCTACTTCTGGATGTTTGTTACGCGTTTTATTCCTTTGTCTGACCGACTTCTCCATATGCCTAAAACTTTTTTATCACAAATTTTCTTATTTAGCCATCCTATCAATATGTAAACCGTGATGCGTGGATTTACGCTCTTACGAGCAGTTTAGGGTAATTTTTTCTATTATACAAGAAAGTATTTCGTCTACAGATTGTATTACGGTAACTAATTCATTAAGGAATTTTAAACAGCAGAAATTTCATGATATTAATAGAGTTTTTGACTTTCATTGCTAACTCAATATTATGTATAGAACTTCCCTGGATGTGGCAGCGTTTCTCAGTCAGCCCGCAGTACTGTATGGGCGTCTGACTCGCAGCCTCGTGGAATTCCAAACCTAAGTTGAAATGGTTTTATTTACTATGGATGTATCGCAGCTTAAAATTCTCAGTTCATTCCTGGCATCAAGATGCTGAATGGACTTGCCAACAGCAATGTATCTGTTTTCTCATCTATGTTTTCTTAAGGCACAGAGAGATAAGCTTACAATGACGTGAAAATGAATGATACGAAATTAGTATCATTCCGGTTGAAGAGGCCATGTGGTACGACGCTCAGATACTAGTTCTGACCGTGACTGGTGAGGTCATGGGGAGAAACCTAGGGACTCATTCTCATCCCTTCAAAATTTGAAATTATCTCGACAAACCAGGAAATAATTACTACAGTCAGTACCATCCTACTAGAAGGGTCAGTTACCCACTCCCCCGCATCTCATAAAGAGCATCTTGGGAGCACCACTGAGTCGTCAGGCCATCGACATTGTCCCCGAGAAAAAGTTCAGTGCTGTGAAGAGGATAGTGGCGAGGATAATTGATTTAAATGACCACGATGCCCTTTGTCATTTCTCAAGATGTTTAACTCTGAACATACTAATCTATTTCTTGAAGTGTGCACCCTCCTTGATAGCCCACTGCTGACTAAATATGATACTCCTGAGATCATTCTTCAGAAAGATACTACATCCGTGACTGAAATATCACAAATGGGATCAAGGAACACTTCCATTGTAACTAGGAGGAGTGAACAAGGCAACACAGTTAGCATTACCTATATTTCTGTTCTAGTGTATGGCATCCAGTGAACTAGTGAGAGGTATTAGAGGAGGTCACGACCCATGGTTTATCGAAGCAGCAGTGCAATGGATAGCCTTACAGACTCTTCAACCAGCCCATTTCCTCTCAGGGATTACAGTCTCACTGGGACAGACCCCTCCTGGAGAAAATCGCCCAAACGTTGTTCAGCAGTGCCTTAGGAAAGGACAAAGCTCGTCTGCTAGCGGTGAAGGCACCACATTGAGATTACTTTTTGACTGCCCCTAATGCGTCTTTAGGTACTCGCCTTGACCCTCAGGCCATTCAGTTTGATGTAGCTCTTCGCCTAGCAGCTCCCACATTCACCGAACACAGGTGTTTCTGCGGCAGGGCGTCAGCTGATCGATTTGGGTGCTATGGTTTCTTCTGTCGTACGTCAGAAGGAAATTACGCCAGACATGAAAAGGTTAATGACATCTTCAAGCAAAGTCTCGACGCAGCCCTTGTCGAGCAGAACGGAAACTTCCCGTAATGAGGTTAAATGACAGCCAGAATCACCTAGATAAAATAACCATCCTACCCTGGAAAGAAAGCAAGCAGATTGCGTGGGATTACACCTGAATGTCTACTCTGACATACACACAGTATAATGAAGCTGGAGAGGGGTGAGACTGCCAGTTTCAGAAATGCCCAGAAGATTAACAAATACAGCGGGTTGGCACCATATTATAACTTCCTCCTTTAACATTCGGAGACCCTGGGAGCGTGAGGCAAGTGTTCATCCAGGTTTCTAAGAAAATTTGCGGACAAATTCACCATAGAAATAGAAAAAAAACCTCAGAGCGTCCAGCTTCCACTTCCATAGGAAAAGTCTGCAGAATTCAGGTCGCAAGGGCCACCACCGGGAAGCTGAATAAAGTATCACAGATACAGGATCTGAGATACGATGTTATTTTTTTAAAAGGAATTTGTTTTGAAACAAAATTGAAAACATCGCGTATTGTGGGTGGTTGGGAAAGAAAATAGTTTAACAGTTCCACGAACAAACGTCCAGATTTTTCCTTAATTAAAGAACGTTGATTCTTTTCTCCGAGGTGTGAGTCTCCAATCAGTACTAGAGGCGGTACCTCCCTTGCACGAATCTACCTTGACTTCCTATCCACTTCTGCAACACTGTAAGCTCCTGAAAGTGTGTTGATTGCAACACGAAAGACCTAGAGCTATCATATATATATATATATGTCGTGCCGAATAAGTAAAACTTGCGATTTTGGCTTAAATAGCAACGTTCTTCTTGCCGAATAAGGCAAGCAAAAATTTATATATTCAATAATTTCGCAAATATCATTCTTAATCTAACGACAAAAATGTATATCATTGTGTTTATTTGTTATTAAATTATTGTAAACCTATCTAAAATATATTTAGTTGGATTAAGCTAAATTAAATTTCGCTTGTTATAATAAGGTTAGGTAAGTTTCCTAAGGTTTTTTGGTACAAAATGTTTAATTTTTATATTAACATAAATGAAAAAAATATATCTTTAAACATATAAGAGATTGTTTTAGAAAAGACTTAATTTTAAATGAGTTCTTGATAATTGACCAGTTTTACCTATTCGACACGACACGACACACACACACACACACACACACACACACACACACACACACACACAAACACACACACACACACACACACACACACACACACACACACACACACACACACACACACACACACACACACACACACACACACACACACACAATTCTAATTTTTAAGCATTTCAGATATCTTTCGTTGTTCAATGCATGTGGCAGGATTTCATGAAATAACTTAACACTAGCCTGGTGTCTCGGGGTATGGGGAATAACCGTCTAGCTTCAGCTAGGTGCCTATACTTATCTGGGAACTGGCTGAATAGCGAAAGTACTGTCAACTTTGACACAGTGTGTGAAGGTTCGAATTCTGCTGTGGAATGAGAGATAATGTTCTCCCGTTTGACAATTGTTAAGCAAATTATATATATATATATATATATATATATATATATATATATATATATATATATATATATATATATATATATAATATATATAATAATATAATATATATATATAATATATATATATATATATATATATATTTATATATGCAAGGAATTCGCGAGAGCAGGCGAAATATACACAAACACTGATCTCTGATCTCTGTAGCGAATGCTACACGCCAAGGTATTGTCCAGTGTGGGTAGATTGGTAAAGCACTGCGTACCTTGTCCTAAGGTTCGTAGGTTCGAGTCTCCTTCAGCCAGAGATCAGTGTTTTATATATATATATATATATATATATATATATATATATATATATATATATATAATATATATATATATATATAATTTGCTTAACAATTGCAATATGCAATAAAATCACAGTAAACAGGTGATATCACAATATGAAGAACAACCACTGTGAAAAAATAGTGAAATTCCAAGTGCTTTGATAATGTGAGAAGTCACAAAAGCGGAAGTCTCCATTTTATTATAAAAGAAGCTTGAATAATTTCGAAAAAGGACTGAAGTTCCTAGAAATATATCTGGATGATCTTATCATCCTTAGTGATATACAAGACTAGCATATATAGAAGCCTTGTTGACAAGAACTGCAGCAGTACAATTTGACGGTCAAGCTGGCCAAAAAAGTGAGTTTGGGCAGGTGAAGGTGATTTACCGGGGCGATGTATTTGGACATGACAAATTGAAGTGACACCTATTACAGCAAAGGTAGAGGTGATTCACAAAATCGAAGTACCAAGTACGAGGAAAAACCGATGCAATTTTTGGGCATGACAGGATTTGAGCGACTTTGGCCCAAATTTGACACACACCTTTATTGGTTAATATTGCTGACAAATCTAAAACGCAAGTTCGCAGTACCAGTAACCTTTCGAACGTTTAAAAAACAAAGTTACTCTCCACACGATTGCACGTGTCTTCCATCTTGCAAAGTAAGTTGCCAAGACCAGAGAATAATAGCTTATTATTTAATGTACTGTTAATGTTGCCGTAAATTATTATACCATTACTAAGATTACTATTATATTTAAATGAAGTACTAACAACGGAGTGAATCCTTACGCACAAGGAGTAGTGGAGGCTTTATCCTCCGTCAGTTCATCGTGAGTCAGACACACTTTTTCTTATAACCATCCAAGCTAATGGGAGAATATATAATTACTTCAAGAATTTATTTAGCTGCAGTATTCTGTACTTTAAAACATTACTATCGGATTAATTCTAATTAAAATCTTATATTCAGTCTCATTAACATTTTAAGGGGTTCTTTCCTGTTATATACTCATAATTAACGTAATTAATAAACCTTAATTAAGCACTTTACTTTCACACGCAAATAAGAGCTTAGTGAATCTATATTACGGCGCAATAGTCCACAGATGTTCGAAATCCCGCTTCCCTTTTTTACGTTCATCTATTCTGTGGTTTATTTCGTGTCCATTTGCCGCCATGTTCGATCCCTAATATCTAAATATTTACATTCACTTTCTTCACACCCAACAAATTTATTACCTGATCATTTCGTTACACTCATCACCTTTCCCATTTCTCTCTAAACTTTTAATTTCCATTTTCTACACACACTTCTAAACTCCTCCTCTAACCTTTTCTAAGTTCTTACAACCTCACAAAATTATTTTGCCATCAGCTAAGAGCAACTGTGACAACTGCCGCTTCGTATCAGAATATATAATAATCCCACACCTCGCCTAAACACCCGAACATTCACTTCTCTTACAGACCCATTTATCAATATATTCAACATAAATGACGACATCACACATTCTTTCGTAATGGCAACTTTTACTAGAAATAGTCTCTTCTCTTCTACATGCCCCAACCTAAGCATCACTCTCCTCTGAGAAACATTTTACTGGTCTTACGTACATTCTTCTGATTCCATTAATTTGCATCATGTAACACTGATACCTCATCCACCCTATTATATGATTTTTTATAAATCCATGTTAAACTCTCATCTTCAAAGCAAATACCTGGTCGTGCCTTTACTAAATCCTTGTCCAACCCCTAAATCTGTGATACACTTTACCTGGTATGCTCAACAAGTTTATTCCCCTATATATCTTACTCTCTAGTTCCTTTTTTTTCCTTACACACGGGAACCGTGAATTCTCTCTGCCAGTCCTTGGATACCTTCCCGTTCATGAGTATATTGAGGAAACACAACAACCACTACAAAATTATATCTCCACGTATTTTTAAGAACTTTGTGGTTGTCCCTCTGTCGCATTCGCTTTGCTTTCTTAAATTGTGCCTATTGCCGCCGGCAGTACTCCGACATTCATCTCTCTTACTTACTCCTGCCTGATTTTATTCCTCCACTTTCAAGGTATGATATCACTGTCTCCCTTTTATCATCAATATTTAGCAATGCTTCAAAATATTCTGTCTATCGTTCCAGCACCGTCCCCTTCCTATCTAACATATACAGTGTGTGTGTGTGTGTGTGTGTGTGTGTGTGTGTGTGTGTGTGTGTGTGTGTGTAGGTGAGAGAGAGAGAGAGAGAGAGAGAGAGAGAGAGAGAGAGAGAGAGAGAGAGAGAGAGAGAGAGAGAGACTTTTTAAATCTTTAATTATATTTCCCTATTTATTGATTTATGTTTTATACGGTGGAAAGGTGAAGAATATAAGAACAATAAAATTAAACAAAAATAATATAGTATAATGAGAATGCTGAAGAGGCGAATACAGAACAAAAATTCAGAATAGAGATAAAAGAACAGGTTGAGAAATTGGAGACAAGTGTGAAAAAAGGTTTACACAACAGAGGACGAGAAGCAGAAAGAGAAGTATGATGAGAAAGAAGGCTGCATGATCAGAAATAAATAGTAGCAACAGAAGAATGGAGAAAACAAGGGGAAGAAAAATAGAGGTGGAGGAAGCAGATAAAATTAAGCGGCAGGATTAGGAGAGGAATGGGAGTCGGAGGAGAAAGATGAAGCAGAGGAAGAGCAGAACTGGGGAATCTCACTTCATTCAAGCCACATCCGTCTTAATACCTCGAGACACAGGACTTTTCCGCAATAAACGTCGGCAATATGACGTCCCAAGATGATGTATTAAGGAGGTAAAGCAGAATTAAAAATTCTCTCTCTCTCTCTCTCTCTCTCTCTCTCTCTCTCTCTCTCTCTCTCTCTCTCTCTCTCTCTCTGCTGTATATAAATTTCTCCTGAGAGATTTAGAGAAGTGGCAAAGGTTAGTGGAGGAATTTGGGAGCGTATGTAAGGAAAAGAAATTAAAAGCGAAAACTAGGTCTGAGTAGTGGTTGTTGAGGTGGTTTGGATATTTAGAGAGGATGGATCAGAATAAAATTATTGGGATGGTGGAGGGACGGAGGGGTAAGGGAGGTCCCAGGAAAGGATGGAAAAGGCTGTGAAGGAGGTTTTGAATACTATGGCTTAGACATCCAGCAGGTTCGTGTGAGAGCGTTAGATAGGAGTGGAAGCATGTTATGTTTCTAATTTGACGCAGTTTTGGAGTGTGTACATTGTAATATTAATGAAGGATTCAGGGAGACCGATTAGCCAGAGGTGGTAAATACAATGCCTCTTCTGTGAAGGAGGGAGAGTTATGTTGCAGGATGGAAGGTGATTTGAACTGTGATATCAACATCCTTCTGGCTAGACAATGAGTGAACGAGCGAAGGTGAAAGTGTTTTTTTTTCTTTTCAGGTAACCCTACCTCAGTGGGAGATAGGCGGTGTCTTTATATATATATATATACACACAAACACACACACAGACACACACACAATATATATATATATATATATATATATATTATATATATATATATATATATATTATATATATTATATATATATATATATATATGCAATAAGATCACAGTAAACAGGTGATTTCAGAATATGCAAAACAACCACTCCGAGAGAATAGAGAAATTCCAAGCGCTTTCGTGACTACTCACATTATCAAGGAACTATGATAGTTCCTTGATAATGTGAGTAGTCACGAAAGCGCTTGGAATTTCTCTATTCTTTCAGAGTGGTTGTTATGCATATATATATATATATATATATATTTATATATATATATATATATATATATATATATATATATATATATATATAATATATATAAATTTATAATTATATACAATTTCCTTCCAATATAGTATATAGTATACGTGGCAAAATAGAAAGAGATTAAAGTAATGACGATACATTTCATAAAAATAAGTATTTAGAGTGAACACAATACCATTGCTAAATCTTCATCCTTTACTGTCAAAATGTTAGTGTAGCTTACTATTCCTCTCCTGAGCTGGGAGGACCATCAATGATGTTGACAAAGCTTGTTATTGTAATTGACTCTCTTGTACTAACTCTGCTGGATAGTGTCAAGCACAATTGAACATAGGAAACTGGAGTTGGTGAATTAGGCTAAATAGTTTACCCTAATTGTAGAAGCGGTTGTTGTTATAATAATTATAATAACAGTAATACTAATAACTATAATAATAATGTTAGTTGTGTTGCAAGTGGCAGTAGTAGTAGTAATAGGAGTAATAGTAATATGGTATCTCATGACCCATCAGCCATCTCAGAACGATGAGGGGCCGAATTTTGAGGTCTGGCACGAAAAGCAACGTTGGGCGTGTTTCCCTACACCTGCTGCTCCTGTTCACATAGCAGTAAGTAGGTACCTGGGAGATCGCCATATGTTGTGGGTCGCATCTTTGAGACGAGGATCAAAGTCCCCATTAGAAATAAGACAGGTAATAATAGTATATGTAGTAGTAGTAATAGTAGTAGTAGCAGTAGTAGTAGTAGTAGTAGCAGCAGTAGTAGCAGTAGTAGTAGCAGTAGTAGTAGCAGTAGTAGTAGCAGTAATAGTAGTAGCAGTAATAGTAGTAGCAGTAATAGTAGTAGTAGCAGTAATAGTAGTAGTAGCAGTAATAGTAGTAGTAGCAGTAATAGTAGTAGTAGCAGTAATAGTAGTAATAACAGTAGTAGACAAGAACATAAAAAAGGAGGAACATTGAAGCAGGGCTACTGACCCATACTTGGCTAATCCTTGATCAACTCAAACTCACTAGCAAAAATATTCGCCCAGGGAATAGGCTTTGATATAACCCTATATACTCAATTCAAGTCCCTCTCAAATCTAACCCCTCTCACTCATAAGAACAAAAGAAAGGAGGAACACTGCAGCAGGCCTACTGGCCCATACTTGGCAGATTCTTGTCAAACCCAAACCCACTAAAAAGTATGAGCTCAGCTGAAATAGTAGGACCAAAAAAGGCCTACAGGTGGCACTGATGAACAAAGTACACATGTGCAGAACCCATAAATTTTGCTCTCTGTTGAGCTTTATCTTGTCAGTACAAAAACTGTAGGTGGAAAAATCAGCGTGTCGAAAAAAATGAATACATAAAAACTTCCAGAAATTTAATATAACAAAGGTTTATTATACTAGAGGCTTATTACGCTAAAAACTTATTACACTGAAGGCTTAGACTGCAAAAGGTTTCCTACAACAAAGACTTATTAAATTAAAGACTTTTTTGTATCAATGGCCTATTATAATGTTCATTAAAAATAAGATTATGACAAAGGTTTATTACAAGGTTTACTATACTAGAGGCTAATAATACTAATGCCAGCCTTATTATACTGAAGGCTTTGTAACAAAGCCTTGTTACATTAAAGGCTTTTCATATTAAATGTTCATTAAAATAAAGACTTATTATTCAAATAAGGCTTTTACTAAAAGATTAGGTTGTTTAATGTATCTGGTCGTCCAGCAAAACATTGGCATACGCCTGTATGTACACGGGAGATGAAGCATGAGCCAGTGAGGTGGCAGCAGAGGAGAGGACTGGGAGAGATCATGGGAGATGAAGGAAGGTGGACAGAAATGTAACTAGCAGGGCTGTGCAGGCTTCCTGCTGGCTAGTACAGCAGTGTGTACCCTGGTTTGTACAATAGGATGTACCCTGGCTAGTACAGTAGCGTGTACCGTGGCTAGTACAGTAGCATGTACCCTGGTTAGTACAGCAGCAGCGTGTATCTTGGCTAGAACAATAGCGTGTACCCTGGCTGGTAAAGTAGCGTGTACCCTGGCTGGTAAAGTAGCGTGTACCCTGGCTGGTAAAGTAGCGTGTACCCTGGCTGGTAAAGTAGCGTGTACCCTGGCAGGTAAAGTAGCGTGTACCCTGGCTAGTGCAGTAGGGCGTACCCTGGCTAGTACAGTAGCGTGTACCGTGGGTAGTACAGTAGCGTGAACCCTGGTTAGTACAGCAGCAGCGTGTACCCTGGCTAGTACAGTAGGGTGTACCCTGGTTAGTACAGTAGCGTATACCCTGAGTGGAGTAGAACCATTTACCCAGGCTAGTACAGTAGTGTGTACCCCAGCTAGAACAGCAGCATGTACGCTGGCTGATATAGTAGCGTGTACCCTGGCTAGTGCAGTAGGGTATACCCTGGCTAGTACAGTAGGGTGTACCCTGGCTAGTACAGTTGCGCGTAACGTGGCTAGTACAGTAGCGTGTACCGCGGCTAGTGCAGTAGCAAGTACTGTGGTTAGTACAGTAGCATGTACCCTGGCTGGTAAAGCAGCATGTACCCTGGCTGGTAAAGTAGCATGTACCCTGGCTGGCAAAGTAGCATGTACCCTGGCTGGTAAAGTAGCATGTACCCTGGCTGGTAAAGTAGCATGTACCCTGGGTGGTAAAGTAGCGTGTACCCTGGCTGGTAAAGTAGCGTGTACCCTGGCTGGTAAAGTAGCGTGTACCCTGGCTGGTAAAAGTACCCGTGTACCTGGCTGGTAAAGTAGCATGTACCCTGGTTGTAAAGTAGCATGTACCCTGGCTGGTAAAGTAGCGTGTACCCTGGCTGGTAAAGTAGCATGTACCCTGGCTGGTAAAGTAGCATGTACCCTGGCTGGTAAAGTAGCATGTATCCTGGTTGGTAAAGCAGCATGTATCCTGGTTGGTAAAGTAGCGTGTACCCTGGCTGGTAAAGCAGCATGTACCCTGGCTGGTAAAGTAGCGTGTACCTTGGCTGGTAAAGTAGCATGTATCCTGGTTGGTAAAGTATCGTGTACCCTCGCGCTGGTAAAGTAGCGTGTACCCTGGCTGGTAAAGTAGCATGTACCCTGGCTGGTAAAGTAGCATGTATCCTGGTTGGTAAAGTAGCATGTACCCTGGCTGGTAAAGTAGCGTGTACCCTGGCTGGTAAAGTAGCGTGTACCCTGGCTGGTAAAGTAGCGTGTACCCTGGCTAGTGCAGCAGTGTATAACCTGGCTGGTGCAGCTGGGTGTACTCTGCCAAGTACAGAACCATGTACGCTGGCTGTCACAGCAGTGTGTACCCTAGGTAGTACAGTAGAGTGTACTCTGACTAATGTAGCAGCGTGTTCTCTGGCTGGCACAGCAGAGTGTACCCTGGCTAGTACAGAAGCTTTGTAATTCCGCTGAATTTGTGAAACCGCTAACTGGTCGAGTTTCCCTCTGTGGTATTAAATGTACCAAGAGTTTAACCTCATACGTAACCAGCCTTCAAATGTGAAGTGATAACTAGAACCACGGACACAAGATAACCAGAACCTGCCTTGGTCAACAACAGGCATTCCAAAATAAACATCGAATACAATGCATATTTAAATATCAGGATTAAGTCTGTGTTTGATCTACCTGGAACTAATGTTAGATACACCGACATAAAAGACTGAGTCCAGAAATATTCTCTAAGCTCTAACAGCAACCATAACAATCTGAACACACAAAATTTGTGTAAATAATGCAATAAATTATTGAGCATACCAAAAATATATATCTCTATGGGCTGGTATGAGTACTGCAGTGTTCCGGATTTCTTTCTTATCTTCTATGTCCTTATTGCAACATACAAATGATTTCTATATTTATATCTATAACATTAAAAACACAAATATATGTAAAATATAGATATATAGAACACATAAAAATGCCGTTTCTGAAAGAATGACGTACATTCCTTTCACATTAACTAAAATCTCTTGGTACTGTGTGAAAACCAGTGGCACAGTCCTAGTTGATTAACCCAAAATAGCAAAGAAACTAAATAAATATCAACATAAACAAATTATTGTACACAATATCATCACAGGATCTTAAAAAAAGGTGATCCCTTACCTGCTTTTTCATGCGTAATATGTGATTAGTTGTAAAATAACTGATCACAAAAAAACTGTCCAGTGGATTATGGGTGACGTTCAAAAGTGGGCCATTGCTAAATGGGAGGTGGACACTAAAAGAAAGCTAGCATCAGGTAGGGTAGGCTCCAAAACCTGGTGGTCCCTGGTCAAGGACAGACAAGGTTATCTACCTGATGAACTCATTCTACCTCTAAATCGACAGGATGGGACCACCTCTACTAGTAGTCAAGAGAAGGCGGACCTCTTTGCTGAACACTTTGCTACCAAAATGCAAGTTCCTGATCCAGCAAGGGACCCTCCTTGGCTAGCTGCAAGAACTGTGTCAAAACTGTCAGTGGTGACGATAAGGCAGGAGGAGGTGCATTTCCTTCTTAAATCGCTTGACCAAGAAAAGGCTGTGGGCCCAGACAAGTTGAGCCCAAGACTGCTGAGAAGATGTGCAGACCAGCTAGCAGCACCTCTAACTCGCATCTTTCAGCACTGCCTAGTACAGTGTCAATGGCCCTCTCTGTGGAAAGAGGCAAATGTAGTCCCTGTTCACAAAAAGAAGAGCAGAGCAGAAATCAGCAACTACAAACCAGTGCCACTCCTGTCAATCACTAGTAAGATCCTTGAGACAATAATCTCAAGACAAATGACAGAGTTTTTTGACTACCACTCACTACTTTGTGATCGTCAATATGGCTTCAGGAAAGGTTACTCTGCTGCTGATCTGTTTTTAAACCTCTCCACTAAGTGGCACCAGTCACTGGATGAATCCAAAGTCAGCTGTGTGGTAGCACTGGACATTGCTGGTTCTTTCGACCGGGTGTGGCACCAGGGCCTCTTAGCAAAACTTCAAGCACTGGGAATTGCAGGCTCTATGCTATGTCTCCTCAGTGATTACCTTCATGGCAGATCTCTAAGTGTAGTTCTCAATGGAACGGAATAAACAAGACATCCTATTAAGGCAAGTGTTCCAAAAGGAAGAGTGCTGGGACCATTGTTATGAAATGTCTACTTCAACGACCTTCTTCATCTCATCCCAGAATCACATGCATATGCAGACGACTGTACACTGACATTCACTTATCCAAGAGAAGAAATGCCAGCTGTTCTAAGCTACATCAATCACCAGCTAAGAGCTATATCAGCTTGGAGAAATAGATGGCAAGTAACATTTGCACCTGAGAAAACGCAAATGATGATCGTCTCTAGGTACCATGATGGTAATGCTGGTGCAGTAGTAAGGATGAATGGGAGGGTGTTGGCACCTGGAGAAGAAGTTGATATCCTTCGGGTGAAATTTGACTCCAAACTAAACATGAAGAACCATGTTGTAAATCTTGCAAACAAGGCAGCCAGGAAGCTTACAGCACTTCGCCGTATCTCGCATCTGCTTGACAGTAGGGGTTACAAGATTCTGTACGAGGCACAAGTACGCTCACACCTTGAGTATGCTCCACTTTCTTGGTTTGCCTGCCCCCCCCCCTTCCCTCTCATCTGCAACTGCTTGACAGAGTAGAGAACAGAGCAAGACGTCTCATCTCTCGCCTGGACCCATCCTGGATAGATCTGTCATTTCAGCAGAGCCTTCAACACAGGAGGGATGTGGGTGGCCTTACTGTTATGTACAAGGCGAATATTGTCAAAGTACCACACTTGGATCCACTTCGAGGACAGCGTGAAACAAGCTTTTATGCCACAAGACGGGAAGAAAGCAGCAACTTCACTCTGGCTGTACCCTTCTCCAGAACATCACTCCATCTGAGATCATATATACCCAGGATGACTCGAGTATGGAACACATTTGTACAGCATAATGATGTCAACGAGATAAAGTCAGTTGATCAAATGAAAATGCTGGCCCACAGATGGCTCCAACTTCATCCTGTTCCCTACTTATATGTCTCATAACAATAAAAATTATTTCAAATGAGCTTATGTAGGTAACAGCTCTTAGCTTGCCAATAAAGTTAGGAATCCTTAACCTGTAAATAGCTTGTCAATAAAGCTAGGGATCCTTAACCTTGTCAAACCCGGTTAGAGAGAGAGAGAGAGAGAGAGAGAGAGAGAGAGTAGAGAAGAGAGCGCTATTACCACTGGAAAAGAATATATGGTAAACTAAACGGTTGGAATGGGACGATACAGACTGGTGTACCTCTGTTCCTGTAGCTACAATGTAAACGGGTGTACCTCTGCTTCTGTATCTACAATGAAGACGGGTGTAGCTCTGCTGTTGTAGCTATAATGATGACGAGTGTAGTTCTGTTTCTGTAGCTGCAATGTAGACGGGTGTACCTCTGCTCCTGTAGCTACAATGTAGACGGGTACAGTCCTGCTCTAGGAGCTAAAACAGCTACAATGTAGACGGCTGTAGCTCTACTCCTGTAGCTATAAACAATGTAGAGGAAACACTACAAGCACTGCTCTGCCCCTCTATAAAAACTATTAATTTATGAACGAAAATATTTAATGAATTTGTTATAGAATGGTGAAGAACCTTGGAGAATTGTTTCTGACCATTTCTTGACAATGTTTTCGTGTTGGTGTGACGGGCACAGCTTCTCAATTCTAGCTACAAACACTGAAACATGATGAGAATTACTTATATTTTCTCTTTAAACACTGAAGACGGCATGTTACAAGACTGGGATGCTCCTGCATCTATATAAACAGGTCTGCTGTTGCATCTTTAAGAATATGTCTGCTGTTTTACCTAGAAGAATAGGGATGCTTCTGGATCTGAACATGTCTGCCCATGTAGCATTAAGAACATGGCTGCTCCTGTACTATGAGAACGGTGGTCTGTATCTATAAGAACATGGCGCCCCTGTATCTATAGGAACAGGGCTGCTCCTGTATCTATAAGAACAGGTCTGTTCCTGCATTTACACGCACTTAAGACCGTGCACTGCGAGTATAGTTATGCTGTGTTGTCAGATACTGAACACTAGGCACCGCAAACCATAGTTAGAAACATTGACCATGGAACACCACCTGTAAAGCTTGCGTTGTACTTAAAACATGAAGACGAACAAAAAAAAAATATAGCTCTGCGGTTCTGCAAACTCCTAAGACGACATCATGTGTATACCTCCGCCCCTTTTAAATTTAAAAACCCCAAAGATATGAAAATGTTCATTGACATGTGTTTTTAAAAAACCGGGTTCTACATAACTATGTATGCTTAAAAGCTCTACTTGCAGTACAAACTCTGAAGTGGGACCCATACCATAGCTCTGTTATGTTAATTAAAAAAAACATGTAATTCCATAAGTTTTTAAAATTTTGGGGGAAAAAAAGATAACAAGAGAAACATCACTTGCAGAGTTGAATACAGGCACAAATTTTTTATGAAAAATTAAAAGCACTTGAGATTTTTGCAAAACAAATCAATTAAAGGTCTATGCTTTATTTTTGAGCGACTAATCTAAAGGATATTTTAGGTGCAGAGTTTATAAAGCGCTAAACCTATAAGGGTCATACAGCTGTGGATAAGAGATGACTCTAGATTCACTTTATTTCTTCTAAAAATGCTTCCTCATCAATAAAGTGGAAATTTATTTGTGTTTTATTTATTAAAGGAACATGCATAAAGCCAGGCTAGTAAATGAGCTTTGAAACTATTAAACAAAATATGTGAAATCAATGCAGAAACTCTTAGGCTAATACCGTACATGTATATTTTACACAACAAATTTAAAACTATGGAGGTGCTAACCAGCTGCAATCATCGACCATTCATCTCTATTATCCCCCCTGCTCTGGGTAAATGTCTGCACCGAGTTAAAAAGGAAGTTAATCCGATTGAAAGCAAGAGCCCATCTAAGCTTGCACCACTCTCTCGAATGCTTGCCTTCCATCCTATTTCTAGCTCATGTCATGGATGAAAGACCGTAAAAGGGAAAACTCAACTCGTCTCCCCTGCCCTGGCTTTCCCCGTCATTGTTTGCAAGATTTACACCAGTCCAAAGTCATGCCCAGAAAGAAGACGCTTGGGAAACAAAAAAGACATTAAATATTTGCTCCTGTTGTGCTCTTAGGAGACATCCTTCATAGTGATATTCTTCCTCTATTGTTGTATTTGCAGCATAAGAATAAAATATAAAAGTAGGAATGTCCCGCGATTAGGTACTTTTTTTCCCGGAAAAGTTTGCTACCAGTGGTTTTCTTTAGAGGTAATTAAAAGGCGACAGTTTTAAAAGAGGGAGGGTAAAAAGGGTTGGTCACCACATTCTTGTTGTTTTTAGGTGATCAAACTTTTAGACTTATAATTGCTTAGATTCATATCTTAAAAATGTGAAGAAAAAGCATGGGAATGGGACTTACATCTGCAGAGGAGAGCGGAAATTGAAGTGACGTCACAGAAGGGGGAAACCCACTATAAAATTAGGAACACGTGAAATGAGAAATATTGCAGTAATCCACTGGCCCTGTCCCCAAATCCAACACTTGTCCATACAACAAGAGAATAAGCAAAGAAGTTGTAGATGTTTTTGTAAAAAGATCCATGGTGTTGCGTGTAGTAACCGAGCAACAAGTATATTTATATTTTTTAATGACAAAAGAATTACACTCCCGGGGATATTATTGGAGAGAAGAAGACGAAGAGGAAAAGTGGGGTTTATATAAAAAGTACATCAGCTTTTTTAAGATAATTGTCTCTTGTCTAAAACAGCGCTGTAACCAAGGTTTTAATATGAGAAGTGAGGTGTGCAGATCATGGAATCTTTTATTCTGAGGGTATGTACATAACCTTCACGACACGACAACTAACCCATCTCTTTGGGGAGGGACCTACTTCCATGGGGAAATCCCGCCCCACCCCGTGAAAGCCTCGTCTCTACCCCTCCCATTTCCACCCAAGTTACTTATAAGCGTCGGCGCCTTTTTCTGCTTCAGAACTCCAGATAGGTGCTCTTTGCACCCCCCTGCAGGTTGAGGGATGATTACCTACTTCTGTACATGTTCTCCTGTCTTCAAGTTATTTCCTGGAATTTTGTATTTATAAAGCCACGGGGGGCGAAACGCTACAAAAAGTACCCAATGTTGCACTAGTCTCAAATTTTTGTTTGGGGGTGAGGTCAAAGGGGAGAAGTATCCTTTTAAAAAAAATGTCTTTAGCAAAAACTCTTGTAACAATCTTTGCGTGGTGATTTCCAATAAGGGGCATAGTTCACCGTGCCTATCTTCAAGTGCTACCCTCTTATCTAGTTCCAAGCCCTGGACATAGGAAGCAAGCACACTTAAGAAAACTTTCTTGGAAAAGTTTCGGGCCCTTGGGTTTTGGGCACGCCAAATGAAAACTCAAGGACCGGAAATTTACCAAAAGAAGGAAGGGGGGGGGGAGGGTGCTCCCATTATCGGTTCGCTAATACTTTTATTTTGCATCAAATTTTTCCCCAACTTTTCGTCTTCAGAGAATGACGTGAGTTGGGGCCGTAGCTTTTGGACTAGGTTGATGCAGTGCTCCTTAAATGGAAGGCCTGACTAATTTGGGGCTTGGGCTAAGCCGGGGGTGCATGGACCTGCGGATGGGGCAGTAGACCTTTCGCCGTGTTCCTTCTTTTTCTGTTCTTTTTAAAAATCTTTTATTGGGCCATCAGTCTTGCTGTACGGCGGAACGTTTCGCCAGAAAGTTCCTGTGTTTACATGTGTCTTTTCTAATCAAAATTCTCTGTATTTTATTCATTCATAATATGACGCCTTTTACAAATAGATTTAAAAAAGCTGTGTATCCCATGAATTTTCAAATAAATTTAAAGCTTTAAAATATTTTGGGGGAATTAGTGCTTTAAATTTTTTTATTATTATTCTGAATAATTTAAAAAGGGAAAAAGGTTTTTTATTGATTGAATGAAAAGTCGTATAAAAAAGGTTCCCTGCGAAAAAATTTTTTTTTAAAATGCCAATTTTTCTGCGACGCCATTATGTACCCAAATAAATTTAATTTTTTTTTAATGAAGGTCTCCGATGTCAATACTGAGAGAGAGAGAGAGAGAGAGAGAGAGAGAGAGAGAGACAAGCTTTTATGCCACAAGACGGGCAGAAAGCAGCAACTTCACTCTGGCTGTACCCTTCTCCAGAACTTCACTCCATCTGAGATCCTATATACCCAGGATGACTCGAGTATGGAACACATTCGTACAGCATAATGTCAACGAGATAAAGTCAGTTGATCAAATGAACATGCTGGCCCACAGATGGCTCCAACTTTATCCTGTTCCCTACTTGTATGTCTCATAACAATAAAAATGCTATCAAATGAGCTGATGTAGGTAACAGCTCTTAGCTTGCCAAATAAAGTTAGGAATCCTTAACCTGTAAATAGCTTGTCAATAAAGCTAGGGATCCTCAACCTTGTCAAACCCTGTGTAAAAGAGAGAGAGAGAGAGAGAGAGAGAGAGAGAGAGAGAGAGGCGGTACTCTTCCACCTTTCCCCCCATGTTCAAGTCTTTTTCTGTCTACGGCAGATAAGATTAAAAAAAAATCAAGGTGGAAATTACACCGGGAGAGGTTTTAAATATAAGGCTTTGACATCCACACCAGGGCAGTAAGATGTGAAAACTGCTGCCGTTTTTTTTTCAGATATCGTTTTGCGTTTCAGAATACGTTATCTGATTGTCTGTGTCTGACTACCTGCCTTTCTGGATGTGTCTATGTGCATGCCTGCCTGGCTGTTCGCCTGACTGATGCCTGCCTACCTTCCAAATGCTTGCCTAATGCATACCTTCCTGATGCCTGCCTACCTTCCAAATGCTTGCCTAATGCATACCTTCCTGATGCCTGCCTACCTGATTCCTGCCTATCTGGCTGTCAGCCTGATGCTTGCCTCTTTGTCTGCCAATCTTTGTCTGCCTGTTTTCCTGTGAAAAAGAGGGAAGGGATGATATAGAGGAAAAGGGGTGGGAGAGAGGGCAGAGGCTGATGAAGGGGAAGGGATGAGATAGAAGGAAGGGGTGGAATGTAAAAGAGGGTGGAAGAGAGGGAATAGGAGAATCACGTGAAGCACTACACAGGAAACCATAGAAATATATGTAACACCCACACCCCACACACACACACACACACACACACACACACACACACACACACAATTTAGTAAGTATGAAAGTAACCCAGGTTGATATTTTATGTTTGTAATTAACAGGATGATAATTTCAACCTGAAAACTCTACTAGGTAAATGTTAAAATCTTTAGTGGTTTCCAGTCCACTTACTGAAGAATATAGAGATACACAGTAGAATAACCTGTGACATGTTGATAAATTAGATACATGTGGAACATTTGGGTATCTTTAATGAGGAAACGTTTTGCCACACAGTGGCTTCATCAGTCCATACAAAGGAGAATGGTGAAGAACAGGAGGAGTTTGAGGTAATCGGTCCCTCAACCTTGAGTCGATGTAATCAGTCCATCAATCTTGAAAAGAACACAGCATATGTGCGAAGAAATGTCTAATATACTATAGGCAGGAGAGGTGCAGCAGTCGTAGGTGGTATCACAAAAGTTGCACATGTGTCTATTTATCAACTTGTCGGTTCTTTGAACCATTCCATTGCTATGTAACATGTCAAGATATCTTATTAATGAAAATAAGGTACCAGACATATTAATCAAATTTCGTAAATTTGCTTGTAACACATAAGTGAACTGTAGTTATAAATCCAGATGTACTCCTGTTAACCCTCTGGGGCCAAGTTCTTAGGCTTTTGTTATCCATGTGCTCTTGTGCTGCCCTCCACAGAATGGATTTTGGGTGCAAAATAAACTAGCCACTTCAATGGCAAAATCCAAAATCCAGTGGCCCTGTGGAATGTTATATTTTACTTCGATATTTCAAGGAACAAGCCCCATGATACTCCGCTTGTAACTATAGTCTGTTGCTTCCAAAAGTATATTGTGACAGCTGCCACCAACATGACTGAACACTATCATGAGGTTCAATGTACTTGATCTGTTGTTTTTCAGGAAGCGACAACAGCTGCTCTCACTCAGGTTTTTACGGTAATAAACAAATTGGTCACGGTCAGGTATGTACAGATATTTTAAGATGAAATCAATGAAATAACACCAAACAACAGTGAAACTTTAGAGCAAGAAGTGTAATGGTAATTTTGGTAATTCAGAAAATTTTGAGTCATTATTTTTAATCTGGAGCTCTATATCCGTATATATATGCGCCTGTGGAGTGGGGGTTAAAAGGAGGGCATTTAGGCTTAATTCAAGTAAATAGAGCACAGATCCAATTCCCTAGATCAAGAGCTCCTCACCAGCATCAAGGAAAGAACACTTTCAAGAGTTGTGGAAAACTGGCACAAACTGTCTTGAGAAATTATGAGCCTTAAAGAATTCAGTCTTTTTAAAACCGGTTGGACAAGCACTTTCAAATTATTAGATTTAATTTGAAATACTACATCATGTGACGAGACGCAGTGATCCCTGGGAAAACTGACTTAATTTTAATACTTGAGGATGCTGTGAAAATGGGTTCCCCCATGACATGGAGTTTTCCCTAATGGTAACATTAATGACAGTGTTAGATCGAAAGCTCTACCAGAAAATATATAGGAATAAAGTCTCCCAATAAACGTTTGTTCTGAACCGTATGTAATTTATTCACCGTAGAGGAAAATAAAGGCAGCTTCATTATCTCTGAAGTATTAGCAAAAATTCTTCTCAAAACAGTAAGCCCTGCCATCATATAGTCTCTGCTACACAAGAACACAACAGAGAAGGAACACTGAATCAGACCTTCTCAGATCCAACCACCATCAGAAATATTTGTCTAACCTATTTTTATGTTACCCAAGTAAAAGCTTTTGTAACCTTTTACTCATGTGCAAGTTGAGTGTTCTACCATATTGTATTACTACTACTACACTTATACTACTACTTATTCTACTACTACTGCTACTACCACTAGTTTTATACCTCACTCCAAGCCTATATTTACCCTCTGTGTCCATATATAGTTTGTAACGGCTTGATGAAGCTCCTGGAGAGCGAAACGTTGCTACAATAAAATGTTACATTAGCTGCACTTGTGTCCTTTTACTTTACATATTGTCGGTAATTCTACCAACATTAATACGATGTTGCAAGAGTATCAACAGGATGGATGAGAGTTTACTCAGAGTAAGGTATCGTGGTGAAGCTAGCTAGTTCCACTGAGTAGATCTGAGAGAAACCAGCTGGAGTCACCACATTAACTTACTCTGAGAAAACTTCCTCTTATTCCTCCCGTTGCTGCTTTTGCAACATTGCATAGCTCCCGATGACGTACGGATACGTGTGAAAGATCTTGAGCTGAAGATTTCCTTGCATTGTTAACATCGCCGGATGAGCAGAAGTTTTTTTTTCATGTAATATATGAAAATCAATCTAAACATAACGAAAAAATATATATATACCTGATTGTGAATAACTTTCAATAAATTTAGACTGATCTATATGTTTAAAAGAATTTAACTAAAAACATCTTTACGTAATTAATGTAGTTTGAATACCTTGTGGAAATATGTTTGTCGAGGATTTGCAATTGCAAGATCGCGTGTATAGTCCACGAAACTCATTACTAAAAGTTTTAAGTTTTAATCATATCTGGACACATTTTAAACCGGGTCGCCAGCCATCAGTCTGTGTTTAATGGATGTATTATTTTTGTTTTAGCAACGCACAAGTTTTCAGTCGAAACTTCCATTTGTTTAATCGTATCTTACCGAAAAAAAAACTTGTAGAAAAATATTTTCCAGTTGTAAGCCAGTAGAGGACTGAGAGATACGATGTGAGTGAGGATGGTCGTGACTGTTTTGAGGTAGCAATTGTTACTTTTAGCAGAGCTATTACGGGTAGCAAAGCTATTTCTCCTAGCAGAACTATTACTCCTAACGGAGTTATTACTGCTAGCACAGCTATTACTCCTAGCAGAACTATTACTGCTAGCACAGCTATTAATCCTAGCAGAGCTATTACTCCTAGCAGAGCTATTACTCCTAGCTGAGCTATTACTTCTAGCAGAGCTATTACTTCTAGCAGAGCTATTACTCCTAGGAAAGCTATTACTACTAGCACAGCTAGTACTCCTAGCAGAACTATTACTCCTAGCAGAACTATTACTGCAAACATGCTTTCACATAGAGTATTTACTCTTATTTTTCTGCTCATTATACATTCATTACGGTTACTGTGTTGAACACCCATTCCGCTCTTCTCTTTATTTAAAATTATCGTTCACTACTGCCCCTCTCTCCTCTTTATTTGATGTTTCCCATCGCTACTGCCGCTCTTCTCTTTCAGTCGTTGTCAGTCACTGTTGCCCCTCTCATTAGTCAGTGTTGTTGGCTGTTTTACTGAATTACCAAGGAGACGTAGAAGAACAGGACCTATGAGAGGGAAGGTTCAGCCGGTACATTGGTCCGGAGTCCGGCTGTGAATCTCTGAAGGGGCCCCATGTCCATAGTCGTTTTATTTTGATTTCCTCGTCGGATTTTTGCTTTTTGGTAATTCCAACTATTCTTAGTTTATTTAGAAAACTAATTTTGTAAAATTCACTTAGACCGGAGCCCCTCAGTCTGCCCCCAGGGGCCCCAAAGCAGTCTGGTTCCGCCTTGCAAAATTTCTCATGTAGGCACTGTAGAAGGAGACTTCAGGTATAGCGCAATGTTGTCTAGATCTATAAGAGATAAGTTGTAGCAATTAAGCTTTTCAGATGTTTGTATAAGATTTGCTTGGCTGGTTGGTGGTGTCAATGGAGTGGTTAGTAGCGGAAATTTTTATTGAAGAGTCGTGGAGGTAGTGGAGGAGACTAGTTCGTACAGAATAATATCAACGAAATAAATTTAGTTGATGAAATGAAATTGCTGGCCCACAAATGGCTCCAACTTCAATCCTGTTCCATATTTGCATATTTCATAACAATAAAAAGGCTTTTAAATGAACTGATGTAGGTAACAACCCTTAGCTTGTAAATAAAATAAAGAATCCTAAACCTAACCTTGTAAAACTCTGTATAAGAAATAAATGGTATCGGTGCAGGTTTATGTTATGGTAGTTGTAGTGAATATCGGAAACGGCAGTAATAATGAATAAATAGCACAAATAAAATAGATTGAATGACAACATACAGTGGGAATTTAGTACACATAAATAGAGGGAGAGTGTCTGACAGGAGTATCAAATTAGAACCTCTGTGTATTAACCATCTACAACTGGTCGATATTCCCATACCAGAGACTGTTACAACTCAAATGTGGTCTGAAAAAAACAGAATTAGTGTACACAATTTATGTGGTATCCATAAATCGACTTGTGTCACTGTTACAACCTTGTGACACTCCATTTGTGCCATAAATTTAACTTAAATATTGAAGGTTCCAGCGAGTCCTTTGCAGAACTCCACTGCTCTGTTATTCGTTATTCGGTGATATTGTGTGCATGATTGGTTATGGTAATCCAGGTTCATACTATGCAATGGAACCCATATTGTGCAATACATAATGAAAGATAGAGTTGCACTGCAGCAGGTCTACTGGTCTTATTCCCAGTCATTCCCAAATCATAAATCTGTTTAATCCTTGTTTTTTTTTTTTAGCTTTCCTAGAAATTTGTTCCACTCATCTACAACTCTATTGCTAGAAGCGAAGAGTCAAGTGGGTATATGAACATGTAAAACTAAACAAACCTTCATTTTAGTAGAAGTTTCGTCAAGAAGCGAGTTTTATCAAGTCTTGTATGACAACGCCCAGTTCTTTGCTAAACATAAAATAATTGCAATTTTTGCATTACGTGTTTTCATACCAAATCGGTTGCCAACCAAACTTCTCATATATACATACAGTCAGAATCCTGTCAAGGCGTTTATCATTCTGATTAAGGAAGAACTCTATATATTCCACTTATCAGAAATACAAGGAGAATGGGGAGGAAGGAAGCGCATGGAGCTAGAGAATAAAACATGGGAGAGAGACAGAGACAGACAGAAGCCATTTTTTTAATCAGGAGATTTTATGTTTAAAACGGCTGTCAATATTATCATTAATTTAGGGATTTATAAATGTAACATTATACTTATAAATGTAAACATTATCCTAACTTACCATTAATTAATTTCTCATGCCGACCTTTATTAACGTAGCATTGTACCTGAATACTTACTGGCAGTGAAGACCGTGGAAGCAACCAATGAGACTCACGAGTGAAAGAACTAATTCTTGAGGCTATTGGTTCTATCACTCTTTCTCTCTCTGTCACTTTCATTTTCTTGCTCCTTCACTACTTCCCTCCCTTATTGCCCGTTACCCCTTCCTCTGTATACCTCCCTCCCTTCCCTCCTTCATCAATCGGCAAACAATGGTACATAAATTCACGAGTCTGGTTCCAACACAGGAGACATAAATTAGTGTTTCTTGTCGAGTTGTTAAAATTATGATTACTGACGAGTTTGTTGGGTACACCCAAAACATACCAGGACTCCTGAAGACGGAGCACCACAAGCATAATTCAGCTGCGGCAGATGCAAACACTGATATATAACTCTGTTACCGCAGCTGCAAATGCTATAGACTGGACACAACGAAGACAGGGTAACACGAGCATAGCTTTGCTTTCACTACTGTCAACACTGACGACGAGATGCTATGACTATAAATCAGTTCTTATAGCTACAAAAAATGAAGACGAGCCACCAGCGTAATTATGCGTGTGCATGCTTCAAGCATTGAAAACGCGACTCCACGAACGTAGCTCTGCTCCTTCAGGCGCTGAAAACGAGACACCACCACCACAGCTCTGCTCCAGTGGCAACACACACACTATGAATGACCACTGCAAGCACAGTTCTGCTCTAGTAGCGACACACACACACTGCATAAGGGACTCCACTAACATTAACTCGACTTATATATATATATTATATATATATATATATTATATATATAATATATATATATATACATATATATGTCGTGCCGAATATGTAAAACTGGTCGATTAGCAAGAACTCATTTAAAAATTAAGTCCTTCTAAAATTTTCTCTTATACGTTTAAACATATATTTTTTTCTTTAAAGTTAATGTAAAAATTTTTAATTTTGCACCAAAAGAATCTTAGAAAACTTACCTAACCTTATTATAACAAGAGCAATTTATTTTAGCCTAACCCAACTAAATATATTTTAAATAAGTTTACAATAACTTAGTATTAAACAAACACAATCAAATATATTTTTTTCGTTAGGTTCAGAATGGTTTTGGCGAAATTATTGCATACACAAATTTTCACTCGTCCTATATGGCAAGATGAGCGTTGCTATTTAAGCCAAGATCGCAAGTTCTGCCTATTCGGCAAGACATATATATATATATATATATTATATATATATATATATATATATAATATATATATATAATATATATATATATGTCGTGCCGAAATGTAAAAACTGGTCAATTAGCAAGAACTCACTTAAAATTAAGTCCTTTCGAAAAAATTCTCTTATACGTTTAAAGATACATTTTTTCATTAATGTTAATGTAAAAAAAATTTAATTTTGCACCAATAGAATCTTAGAAAACTTACCTAACCTTATTATAAAAAAAGCAATTTATTTTAGCCTAATCCTACTAAATATATTTTAAACACTTTTACACTAATTTAATACTAAACAAACACAATGAAATATATTTTATTCGTTACGTTTAGAATGATTTTTGCGAAATTATTGCATACACAAATTTTCGCTTGTCCTATATGGCAAGATGAGCTTTGCTATTTAAGCCAAGATCGCAAATTCTGCCTATTCGGCACTATATATATATATATATATATATATATATAATATATATATATATAAGACTAAAGATATGACACCAAGACCTTCATTAACACTGCCCCTGAAGCATCATACGGTGAAGATTCGTACCACCAACATAGCTTACTACCTGTAACTATAAAAAGTTAATTACAAAGTGTACCTTCTAAATAATACAGTAAGGGATAACCACGTACAAACTCATGTATATAATGTAACTTCTAGGGTGCTGAAGATGGTCTATCCTCGCTCACGCATTGTAACAAGACCCTGTACTAGAGTATAATAACGCAATGTAATCCTTCAGAGGATATGTATAACACTGGATACCCATATACATTTTTTTTAAGAAGTCGGCCGTCTCTCACCTAGGCAGGGTGACCCAAAAAGAAAGAAGATACATATACAATATAATCTTTAGTGGTTCGGGGAGTCCGTCACGGGAAGCCGTATAGATACATCCAGGTAAGGCATCACTATTAAAAGTCAGCTCATGTTAAAAATCACTCGTAATCTCTCTTATCTAACATGCTCGAGGATGTCTGCTGTATGTCCAAGTTCCTTCCGCTCAACAAATTTTCACTCTGTTTCCAACTCTTTCCTGTAACTCCTCTACATTTGCTATGAACCACCTAAAATTTGTGCAGTTTTATAATTTGTCAGATTTGAATAAAGCATATAGGCCACCTACTTTCCATTTTCATTATTATATGATCAACACAATACATGATATCATCATCATTTATTTCAATATAGTCATTGATATTAATATCACTGGTATTAACACTGTCACCAGCCGCAAAGTACGGATACCATGCATCATATCCGTGCAAAAGAGTTGGTACTACTGTATTCGGGCACAATCCACCACCGTTCTGGTACATCTTACCAACTGACAAACTTCTCATCTGATACGTGATTTATTTCAGTCATCACATAGTCATCAGGCATCACGAATGCTTTTATGTGTATAAGTACAGTGACTTCATTAATGCTCATTCTTTCTATTCTCACTTGCAGTATATAATTCTCTATTTTCTACTTATTCTCATTAGCTCACAATATTATACTATTTTTATCTAAACTGTTTCATAAACTGTTTAATAAGCATTTCATGGTGGTGATGATTTGATGTAATGAATTAAAGCTATTCTCCAAGAATGTAATAATAATAATAATAATAATAATAATAAAAATAATGATAATTTTCCAAACCGTAATCTACAAAAGTATTTAACTATCACCTTTACACTTCCCTGGCCCCTTCCTCTCATACAGGCTTATTCCCCTATAATCTGTTCACTCTCCTGTTTCGTTTCGGTCAGATTGATTTTCCTATAATCTCCACACTCTCCCATTCCCTCCCAGTGATTCAGATTATCTCCTTATAAGCTTCACACACTGCTGTCCCGGTCCCTTATCAGTTATATGGAGCACACACTATCTTAGAGCGCGGCTATCTTCCCTTCTTCCAAACATATATTTTCACCAATCAAGCATTTTATCCCCAGCTGCTCTCAGCGTCGCAATCTTAGTTCTAGTAATCCGTCTGCACAGCTTTTCCCTCTTTCTGTTCACCTCTTAATACCGTGCTGTGACTATACACTAAAATTTTATCTTGCAGGACCTGCAACAGGAAAAATGTAGATGAGACGTCCCGGATTCTTACGAGAATGCAGGAACACCATTATGAATGAAGAATGCATAACATGAGCAATGCCTGCATTATACACAGTGACAAAACCGAACACTTGATGTTCCGGAAAGACTCACAGTTTGATAAATGCGACATTTGGTTATCTTTATTCTGGAAATGTTTCGCCACACAGGGGCTTCTTCAGTCCAATGCAGAAAAAGGTGGAAGATGAGGAGGAGGTTGAGGTAATGAGTCCCTTCAGGTGTGAATCGATGTGTTCAGTCCATCAATCTTGACGAAAGTGCAGCATATTCGCGGAGATGTAGCTTATATACTGATGGCAGATGAAGTGGAGCAGTGGTAGGCGGAGTCACCAGCGAACAAAGCCACTAGTGCAGAAATCCCTCCATCAAGATCCCAAGACGTTCCTGTGTCTGACAGGATGTTGGGATGTTGGTATCTTGATGCAGAGATTTCTTCAAAACTTGTCTAATCTACAGACACGACCTACTTCCACTAGTGGCTCTGTTCGCTTGTGACTCCACTTATCACCGCCCCTCCTCATCTGTCGTCAGTATATAAGTTCCATCTCAGCGAATATGCTGCTCTTTTGTCAAGATTGATGGACTAAACACAACGACTCCAGGCTGAGGGACTGATTACCTCAAACTTCTCCTCTTCCACCTTTTTCTGCAGTGGACTGAGAAAACCACTGTATGGTGAAAATTTTCCAGAATAAAGATACCCAAATGTTGCATAAGTATCTCATTTATCAACTTATCGGTTTTGCAAACTATTTATTCACACGCTCAGCTTAAGACAAACGGAGAACCTACTATTAAAATAATTAGATATAGACTGAAATTACCACACAAACTAAGTTGGCGCTTAAAAGACAAAACACGACGAAAAATGCCTAGAAATTATCCTGATCTGCACACAAAATCCTTTCACAGAGCAGATCCTGGTATCCTTCACCTTGGCTACTGTAAGCCCATAGCTCTTCTGCTTCTGTGACACAAGTAGAAACAGTCTACAAATACCCCATGCATACCCAAGATATAATAGTGTTCAATATACCTGTAGTCCTCCCTGGGATAACCAGTAGTATCCTGTAGTGCTCCCTGTCAAATTCAACCATTTTATATGTACGACTCCCTCTCCCTGGGGTTCAAACCCCACCCGTTCCGTGGATTTATGTATATAGAAACTCGTATACGTAGATAGATAAGTAGATATTCAGAGAAACAGACAGATAGAAGCTAAGCAGAAATAGACACACAATTAGGTAAGTAGACAGAAAAAAAAATCCGTAATGATGTGGTAGAATTACTGACAATATTTTAGGTAAAAGGACACAAGTACAACTAATGCGACATTTTACTGTGGCAACGTTTCGCTCTTCAGTAGCTTGACATAGCTCCTGGAGAGTGAAACGTAGCATTAGTTGTACTTGTGTCCTTTTACCTAACAAAAAATAATCCATCGTCAGCTTTCTGCTATTGATTACATCGACGACACACAGGTGGTCTCAGTCATTATTTAAAAGACAATCTTTATGATGCATCTCAGTATTCCTCAGCTCTGCGTCTGCCAGAAAGCATTCAATGGTGTTGACGCCTGCGTACCGTGCCCAAGTTGTGAAGTTATTGCACCAAAGAGCAATAACAATAGTGGGCGGAACTGTCTTGCAAAGCAGATGGACTTGTATAACAATGGCAGATAGATTTGTTTGACAGTTTCAAGTGTGTTTGTAAAGACAATCGTAGTGGTTTTGTTTGACATTAAGAGTGGATTTGTCTAACATTGAAAAAGGATTTGTCTAATATTTAAAGTGGATTTGTCTACTATTAAGAGTGAATTTGTTTAGCATTAAGAGAGGATTTATCTAACATTAATAGAGGATTTATCTAACATTAAGAGAGGATTTATCTAACATTAAAAGTAGATTTGTCTAACACTACAAGCGTATTTATCTAAAATTACACGAGAATGTGGAGCGGTCTAATATGACGTCGCTCAGACTCTGTTTACAACACATCCTCTTAACTTCAATAAGCATCTATGTGAATTTTCACATACAGTATGCACCAAATTTTTCAATTAGGTTAGGTTAGTCTGGCCTCAATCCATAAAAAAATAACCAATTTCAAAGCACCACAACGAAAAATATAAATTTAGGATAAAGGTTAGGTTAGGTAAAGTTTGTCAGGAAACAAGACAAGTGTTTCCGGACGAGGCTCTTAGTCTACTGGAGCTTTTGGTCATCTGACCGAAGCCTTCCGCTAGCTTACCGGTCTACCCCCTTTAAAAAATAATGATTATCATAACCAGTTTTGAACTTAATTTCTTAGGATAAAGGCCACAGAAAGGTCAGGCTCATAAACGGAATACGGACATACAATGAGTGAGGTAGATACAGCTGTCAGGAGTCTCCATTAATCAGTCTTAACAATACCGAAATGACATTTGTGATCAGGATGGCTGGCTGCCGTCACTGATATCAGTGTCCTCTGCTAATAATAAAGTCAAATAGAGGATGAGAGCGAGGATGAGGATGAAAGTGAGGCTGAGTATAAGAATGACACAAAGCGAGAGTGGCATATTCCTTTAGACGTCTGTGTACCTGTGTATATTCCAAGACAGGTGAATATGCGTGTATGTACATGGTGAGATGTTTATCTCTCAGTGTATATTCACTAAAAGTGTTTATATCTACTGCATATGCTCCGAAAGATGTACATTTTTCAGTCCATATGCAATAAGAGGTATACATCAATACGCATCCACAATAAAGTATATAATTATGTATGGCATACCCCGTGAGGAACAAATCTCTGAGCTTATGTACACCACATTTGGTATATATCTTTACGTAAATTGAGCAGGATATATACCCCTAGATGTGCAACGAGAGGTGTATGTTTCTGTATCTGTGAAACAAGATGTGTATATTTCTCACTGTAAAAAACTAAGAGTTGTTTATCTATCAGTGTAAGTGCACCGAGTGATGTATATCTCCGTAAACGTATACTGGAGGTATATATCTTAGTGTATAGATAGCTATGGCTATATAATTTTGCGTGTATACCCTAGGTGGTGTACATCTCTTACTTTGTATACACTCAGAGTTTACGTTCATGTCTCTTTTAGTAGTTAATGATTTTGTGAATGGTTACCTAACAGAATAAATGGAGCCTTAATGACGGTAGTTTAGTCCATAGGTTTGCCAACCAATATTTAGAGAGAGAGAGAGAGAGAGGGAGAGAGAGAGAGAGAGAGAGAGAACAGACAGAGACATGGCTTTCAGTACAGGCGTCAAACCTAGTTTGTGCAGGTATGCCTGTCGCCTCCTGGCCAGAACTTGAAGTTGCTCAAGTGTTTCAGCAACTGACAGCTCTCCAGATTTCCCCCGTTACGTCACTCAGAGATTGCTCTGACGGGGTTGTGTTACCAAACCTCTTCCTTCAGACTGTTCTACGTCACCAGCATGCGTGGGGATACGAACGTTCTGAGAGACCACGATATGTCTTGCGCTGGAATCCATCAAGACGCAATCAGCGTGATTGGTGATTCCAACAATCTATGGAACTACCATGTACTGTAACATTGTCATATCGAATAGTTCATAAGGAAAATGAGCTTGGGTGACCCAACAGTTTGAGCTGAATACTTCAGACAGAAACTTAGGTAAGAATCGTCTTGAAAAAAAGGTTAGACGTTCTTCGGGTCTCCGAATTCATTTAGGGAATCTAAACTACCTACGATTAGATTTTTTCTGTCCAAAGAATAGAACGTTTTTTGGAGATCAGTTAAGCAGAAAAGTGAGAATGATGCGAAATCTGAACATTTTCTCCCACTCATTGGCTCTATGCCAATGTGTAATTCACATCAGAAATAAACAAGAAATTACAAGGGTTTACTAAGGATAAGAAGGAAGTTTTGTAGCAGGTGATGTTATAGATGACAGTACCGTTCATCAGGCTCCTAGTAAAAAACAAAAGCGAACCATTTTTTGGAAAACATTATGAGGTACTGACATACATTTATTAAGGGTTACAAAAGGGATTATAAATTTTTTTCAGGGCTGCAACAGTAACTAAAAATTCTAAGAAGTCTATTGAAAAGCAGTAAAAAGGAGCTAAACTTTAATAATGATTTGTAAGCAAGTTCAAAGCTATTCTTATTTGTTGATATAGTATTTAAGAAATGTGAAAATATAAGCAGCTCAATAGCTACATTTTGGCTTACTTTAATATGTTTAAAATACTGTTATTGAAATAAAAAAAAAGCTGATTAACTTAAAAGACTGTTAGAGGACTTTAAATTGGGGTCACTTTAAAGTATCTTTAAGGAATGAACTTATTAATGCTTATTAGAATTCAGGCTTGATGTCTCTTGTCTTAATGAAGACAGTCACGAATATACGTGAGAAATTGTTTTCACAATCAGTGTCTGGAAAATCCTATTTATGCTTTCCACTTAATATGAGATGTAAATAAAGAATAAGGTTTAAAAATATATGCACTGGTAGGTCAAAAACAATGAAAAATGAGCCAGTGCTGTTGATCCCGACTAGAGAAGTGATTGCGAACGATGGAGATTTTTCGTGCATTGTCCTATAAACCTGACAAATTCTCAATTTCACAATGAATAAGCAGATACTCGGCTGAAACAAAGCCTAAAAGCTCTTCAAGAGACGGACCATTGTATTGCAGACTTTGTGATCCATTTGATTTTATCAATACATCCTTTGATCTCTCCCGTCTGGATGTCTGGCATCACCTAAGTTAATATATTGAAACTACACGTACTGAGGGTGAGATGTCCACTCATTCTTCATGTGAATGTTCTCGGTTGTAAAGCCATTTAATGCGAACTTCACTGACACTCTAGATATAGCTTCTGTAATTAACCAAATATTAATAATAAAAAACAAGACTACAAAAAAAAAAAAAAAAACTCGTCACAATGGGGAACAAAACTATAACTAAAATAACCTCCCTTGCAGAAAGCTGTAAGGAAAAACTAGACTTCACTGAAGTGACGAAAGACCTTGTCACTGATGAGTCTCTCAACATTTAAAGATTCTAATGATTCTCTGAGAAAATGTCGACGTCCAAAGTTGTTAAAAAAAAAATTAAATATAGTTGAGCAGCATCTTCTCAGTGGATGGTAGCCTCACCATCCACTAAGAACAAGCAGAATCATGACGAATCTTCTTTCGCATGGAAAGAGACAGGGGGGAAAAAACTCTCAGAGTAAATATGTAAGTAACTGTGGTGTAAGTTGTTTGCTTGTTAGCAGATGTATGTTTCTCCAGGGAGTCTGCCGACCCTTCCATGAGCTACCTAGGTGGCTGTTAGGTTTTGTGGCAGCTAGGAAGCTGTTTCACCTCACTTGACTCCTGGTTTCCTCAACACTTACCTCATCCTCAGAGTTATTCATGTGATTTTGTCATTACTTTTTTTACAACTATTTCCTGGCTTGACTTTTGGCTCTTGTCTTTTAGCATAACGTTAACTTATTTTTTTTTATATCAGACTTATATTATTTCCGGTAATTGATGTTATTTCTACCGCTTATGCAAGTAAATACAGATTGAATCGCCTGTTTACAGCGGAGAGGAAGGGCTTCCTGGGTACAAGTGTGGTCGTGAATGTAACTTGTTACACTCCTTGTCTCAGTGTGAGAGTCAGCCTTCTCTGAACACCTACAAGTCATCTCTCTACTGCTGGGAACGTCAAGTGTGTCCAGACGTTTTAGTGAAGTCTCATCTACCTATTCTACTAGACGTGTATTCAACCTGTCTTGCGTGTTTACCTTAACTTCTTGTCAACGTTTCTCACTCAACTGCTCAGGTTAAGGTGGTTCAGCTTGTGTGAGTGTGAAGCCGTTTTACGTATTTGTTTCAAAAACTGCTTCACCTTGTCTCCACTACTTCAATATTTTGCATTACTTCAACTACAGTTCTACCTGCAGCTCCTGCTTCTTGTCATAGGCTATAATTACAGATTTGTTATAATTTCCTGTAGAGTCAAATTTTCTATTGAGCATTGTCGTTGTAACCTTATCAAGAATGCGTTGTTAAAGGAGTGTGTTGACCATTATTACTGAGTTCACGGTGAAACACTAAACCCGTATGGGTCATGCAGCACTTAGGAAAATCTAGAGGTAGTTGGTCTTGATCTATGGAGAGGAAAGGCAGGAGTAATTTCCTGGAATAACAGCTCTTCAGCATGGCAGGACTGTCCCTCCCTCCTTGATGGGTACCAGCTAAACTATCCATTCAAGAGGATGCCCTGAAGTCAGTGAAAGGCTCTTAATCTGAGGAACTGCAGATACTTGTCCCTTTTTCAGGACCAAGCCTGATTACTTTCCATTTTCCAGCTGCTGTAGAACTTCTGTGGGTTGAGTGTTTCACCATGATTGTAATAATAATCACTAAACTTTAACAATAATTAAATTCTCTCCACATGCTTTTTCCCTCTCCCTCCGTATGCCACTCCCAGTGCCTTCCCATTCCTCTCTTCACGCCCCTCCCCAAGTTCCTGCCCATACCTTCTAAAGCCCCTCCCATGCCTCTCCCCAAGCTTCTCCCAATGCCTCACCCCTTGCTCCTCCCCATGTCTCTACCTACGCTCCTCTATGTTCTTTCCCGGGTCTTTCTCTGCTCATTTCCCGACGTCTATCCACCAACTCTTTGAGGGACTTTCCCTCCACCTCTCTTCCAGCCTCTCCCCGCGCATCCCCTGGTGTTTTACCCCGTTCCTACTCCTTCGTTCCTAACTGTGCTACTCCCAGCATCACTCTGCCTCTCCCCGCGCCAATTCCAAAGCTCCTCCCCGCGCCTCTACCCGTGCAACGTAAGGTTTGGAACGCGTGTTGGGTACGCTCTAGAAAGCCAATATCACCACCGTCATCGACGTTACCAGCCTCGCCACTCACACCGCTCAAGTGTTTATGTTGTGATTGATTTCTGCTGACGTGTGAAATTCTTGCATGTGTTGGTTAGGGGTTGCACAACGGCGCAGGAAACTCGAGGTCACAGGAAATTCGCCTCAGTGAATCCCATACCATCGTAATGATATACATTGTGACGCCTTCGGTAGGGAAATAGCTTCTTCACTTTGTGAATTCCGTCGCCAAGTGTTTCGGACTTCAAGAGGAACTTAGTAATATCTTAGAGTAATATCTTAGAGTATAGGATGTACCAGAATATAGGATGAAATTGGGTTAAGGATGTATTGTGTTGTTAGATGTAGTATAGATGTACTATAGTGAAGTATGTATTATAGAGTAGGAAGTATTTTATTATGTACTGCAGTGTAGGATCAGGTATAGGATATACAATAGTGTAGGACGAGGTGTAAGATGCGTCGATTGTAGTAGTAGATGATTATGTAAGATGTCCATGTAGGATATTTTAATATGTACTGAGTTAGGATCGTAAATATACCATGGTTAAGGATGTCCCACGGTTAAGGATATACCATGGTTAAGGATGTACCATGGTTAAGGATGTACCATGGTTAAGGGTGTACCATGGTTAACGATGTATCATGGTTAAGGATGCGCCATGGTTCAGGGTGTACCATTGTTAAGGATGTACCATGGTTAAGGATGCACCATGGTTAAGGACGTACCATGGTTAAGGATGTACCATGGTTAAGGATGCACCATGGTTCAGGATGCACCATGGTTAAGGACGCACCATGGTTAAGGCTGTGCCGTAGACCAAAGGAACAGTATATTTTCTGATGATGTTGTACCCCTGTGTATTGTATTCTGCTACATAGCGTCGGATAGTTTATGATATCGCAGCTTCACCCGCTGAATAACATAGTTTTATAGCACTGGTGTTATAATCCTGGAAGTAAAAGTTTTTGTAAATATATAATATAGCCGAAATTATTCAAATGATTTCTTGTTTTTGTGATGTTCAAATCATTCATTGTTCTTGGGATGAATACAAATAATTCTTCGTTCTTGGGATGAATACAAATTATTCTTCGTTTTTGGGATGAATACAATTCATTCTTCGTTCTTGGGATCAATACAAATCTTTCTTCGTTTTTGGGATGAATACAATTCATTCTTCGTTCTTGGGATGAATACAAATATTTCTTCGTTCTTGGGATGAATACAAATCATTCTTCCTTCTTGAGATGAATTCAAATCATCTGTTGCTCACGTGATATTCAGAATTTTTTTTTCTGTTCACTTGTGAAAGTCGATCCATTCCTTTTTTTCTACGTGAAAAGTATAAATACCTGGGCATGCTAGAGGCCTTCCTTGTAATTAATATGTTATAATATATAAATCATACATTGTAAGCTTTTCAAAGAAATAAACATTTATTATTAGTATGTAAGAGATTCCAATAATTTCTTGTTCATGTGAGAGACTTGAATAATTCTCTTGGTTAAAATCAAGCCTTTCGAGATGAGAAGAATTTTAATGAATACTGTTTTATTTAGATTCAGTCATTTAAACATTTAACCAGGACTATACAAGTCTGATCCATATGATAGAAATGTGCCATTAAGTCAAGAAGGCAATTTTGAGCTTAAAAAACACAGAGGCGCAATACCGTGACTGCAACAATACACAAACCTGATCATAGGAGAGAGGAGCTTATGACGAAGTTTCGGTCTAACTTGGATCATTTACAAGTCTCACTTGTAAATGGTTCAAGTCGGACCATTTACAAGTGTAAATGGTTGTTTATGTAAATTTGAACTTGTTGGAGGGACGCGAGCAAAAGTCAATGGTCTCTTGAATTTGATATGGCGTTTGAGTAAATAATTCATGAAAATCTGTTTTCTCTGTCTGTGCTTTGAATATGGTGATTTTTTGATACATGACATAGTCATAATATGCATCTTTCAGTGGTGGCGGCACTAATGCTGGCGCCTGGCAAAACTGTTAGTGTAAGGAAGATGCGTGAAAGTTGGGGATGGCTGCTGGCTCTAGACTGATCACGACAACAGCAGCAACCGCTTGTTTAAGAGCGCTGCAAGTGCAAAACACTGGACGGGAAAACTCAAGTATATTAGAATTGAATGAGCCTGGAGCTACATTAATGGTACACAACATCGACACGTTGATGAGAGGCGTGTGCAGTACCTTGGTGCTTTTATTGACGAAGTGTTTCGCTATAGAGCATTCCTTTTCACTCTGTTACAGAGGCCATTTGCATAGTGGAGAATGTGGAATGGGTGGGAAGGTAATTTTGAGTTATTCAGTATTTCTGTCTGATAGATAGTGTTCAGTGCTTCTGTATTGATGGATGGTGTTCAGTGCTTCTGTGTTGACAAATGGTATTCAGTGCTTCTCTTGATAGATGGTGTTCAGTGCTTATGTCTTCATAGACGGCGTTCAGTGATTCTGTCTTGATAGATGGTGTTCAGTGTTTCTCTCTTCATAGATGGTGTTCAGTGTTCCTCTCTTCATAGATGGTGTTCAGTGCTTTTATCTTGATAGCCGTTCAGTGCTTTTATCTTGATAGCCGTTCAGTTCCTCAGCACTGATCAGTCTGTATCCGAGGCATGCGAATGGAGAATTAAATGCTGGAGACAGAGGAGAGGTGCAACTGAACCCACTAGTGGAAGTTGGTCATTATCAAAAAATAAGCCAGTGCTTAATAAGGGAGTTATAGAAGATATCCTCTGTACCGGGAGAAAGTCATGTAAAGTCAGGTGAAAAGGTGAGGCGAAAGCCAGTAGACAGGAAGTCAAGTGAAAGTTTATTTCTCCTCTTTATCCACTTAGGCTCACCGTCTCTTTCATAAAGATACGCAGGTGTTGAAACATGTGTCTGATGATATATATACAGATATTTTAACCTGAGTCTCTCCTGTAACTGAAAGCAGCCTTTGTTCGTCTCCCTCTGTTCCCTTCCTCCACCTTCACACAGCGAGGACGTGACTCTAACATTATCAATGGTAGTATCAGCCATTACCACTACAATACCCCCCCTCCACCACACTAACCCCAACCACCACCACCACAATAACCCCCCTCCACCACACTAACCCCAACCACCACCACCACAATAAACCTCACCTCCACCACACTAACCCCAACCACCCCTATAACCACCATCACCAGGAAGAACTTGCAGCGCATTTCCATAAAATCGACCACGAGACCCATTAGGAGAAAATAAAACAATGAAGTTTTCTCCTTGAAGGAAAATGAGTTTTTTTCCTTCCAATATCCCCCCCTCACTCACCCTCTCTCTCTCTCTCTCTCTCTCTCTCTCTCTCTCTCTCTCTCTCTCTCTCTCTCTCTCTCTCTCTCTTCCTTCCCCCCTCTCTCTCGCTCTCTCTTCCTATCTTTGTCTGTCTGTCTGTCTGTGTCTGTCTCTCTCTCACACACACCTAATTATCAGAAATTAGTCAAGTGAGAGATCATTAGGAAGGCTGTTCATTAATACCGGTGTAGGTCACACTGACTTTGCAATCAACGAGACTCAGTACACACATTTCCTTGAATTTATTATTAATGAATTACAACAGGTCCAAAATTAATTAGTCATTGGTGGAAGAGATTATTATAGATGACAATTATTCTGAAAAATTATTATTAATTTTAATAATTATGATGACGTATAATTTGTAAATAGACCACAAGTTAATTGCTCTGGCGGTTTGGTGAGCTACAATGATAATATCTTACAAGTTATAGTAGATATGGTTTCCTCTTCTCTCTCTCTCTCTCTCTCTCTCTCTCTCTCTCTCTCTCTCTCTATCTATCTATCTATCTATCTATCTATCTATCTATCTAAAGCATTAGCAAGTAGCAAGGGAGAGAGAAAATGAGAAAGTCTGAGAAGGGAAAACGTAGATGAATGGTTCAGAGAACCGACATGTTGATAAATTAGACACATGTGCAACTCTTGGGTATCTTTATTGAGGAAACGTTTCGCCACACAGTGGCTTCATCAGTCCATACGTAGGAGTAACTTGAAGAACAGGAGGAGAATTAGGTAATCAGTCCCTCAACCTTGAGCCGATGTGTTCAGTCCATCAATCTTGAATAGAATACCTAGATTGATGGACTGAACACATCGGCTCAAGGTTGAGAGACTGATTACCTCATTCTCCTCCTGTTCTTTAAGTTTCTCCTACGTATGGACTGATGAAGCCACTGTGTGGCGAAACGTTTCCTCAATAAAGATACCCAAGAGTTGCACATGTGTCTAATTTATCAAGGGAAAACGTAAAGAGGTGTGTAGCAAGCCAGAAAAGTCAGATAAAGAAGTGAGAAGAAAGCCAGAAGACAAGTCAGACTAAACCAGGACAAGTGAAGGGCAACATCAGCTCTAGAAAGCATGTGTTCTGAAGTTAAGAACATTTAGCAGTGAACTGAGACAGACAAACGTCAATATGAGCGAGTATTGTAGGCTAGTCAGCCGACAGGCGAATAAGATAGAAAAGCCAGACGGCTCTGACAAAAGAGCACTTTGTATTATAGCTACGGTCTGTAATAGTAAAGAATATTGTAAGTTTCATTTAGACATTAACCTATGTTGGTCCAGTGTCTCTTCACGACCAAACTTAAGTCAAAGTTTTCTCAACCGCTCTTTGAATTACAACTTTCATTCCTACATATAATTTCATTTCCTATTCTCATTGGTGGATGTTAGCCGTTGTCGTCTCTTCTTATCTATGCGATTTCTTCTGTAAACCTTCTGTTTTGTTTTATCTCTTTACTTTTAATTTATTCTTCTCACACAGCCGAGATAAACCGTGTTGTACAAGAATGGTATACAGTACCGACAAGATGAAAACTGAGACATGTGCAACATCTGGGTATCTTTATTGCAGACGTTCCGCCATCCAGTGGCTTTATTATGTCCTAGAATCTGTACTGATAAAGCCATTGGATGGCGGAACGTCTACAATAAGGATATCCAGATGTTGCACATGTGTCTCAGTTTTCATCTTGTCGGTATTGTATACCATTCTTGTACAACTTGTCAGACACTGGAACATCATGGAATCTTGGTTCAAAGGACATCTACATGACCTTCACGGCTACTACAATTACTACAACTTACCCATCCCTTTGGGTAGGATCTACTTCCACTGGGGAATCCCGCCTACCAGTGACTATGCACTCGTCTGCTACCCGTCCCAATCCACCAGACGTTAGTATATAAGCGCCAGCCTCATTGCCTCTGCTCCCTGATCTTACTTCTATACACCTGAAAGAAACCTTTTGGGTTAGTCTGCGAATCCTTTGCCACTTTAGCCTCATAACCTCTTTTAGCTTTTCTTATTCCCTTTTTTCTCTCTTTAATTGAATATATTGATTTCTTAACTGCCCCTCTCCTCTTTTGATACGCCTATATATGCTTGTCTTTTGACCAATGAGATGTTTTAATTAATTGTTTATCCATTTGGGATCATTTGTGGTTGGTTTACTTTCTCTGCTTGGAAGGTAAGTGTTGTCTGGGCAGCTAGAACTATGCTCTGAACTCTGTAAAACGTCATATAGGCAACCAACACCACCTGACCCATAGTCAGATCTTACCAATTTAACCCACTTAGGTAATTTTTCAGTCCCAAGAAATCGGCCAAGCGGAAGTCCTGGACAGAGACTTGATTGCAGTTATTTGGGTAATTCGATGATATATTGAAACTAAGTGATTTGTAATCGCTTTCGCCAAGCTTATCATTAACCTCATGATTATTAATTAGTAATTCCTTGTTGGCAAGAACCAAATCAAGCAGATTGTTTCCTCTAGTTGGTTCTGTCACAAACTGTTTTAAGAAGCAATCCTGAATAGTGTCAAGAGAGTCACTAGACTCAAGATTTCCTGTCATAGTGTCCCAATCAATTTGTCTAAAGTTAAAATCTCCCATAATACGACATTTTCGTGTCTAGACACCTTACGAATTTCGTTCCATAGCAGCTTACTGTACTCCCTATCAAGATTAGGGGGCCTGTAAATCACACCCAAAATTAATTTGTCATGACCCTCGAGAAACTGTACCCAAACAGATTCTGTGTCCGATGCTTCTAATCTTATACGTATCTTGTTTAACACAATAATTTAAATTATCTCTGACATACATCGCCACTCCACCACCCTTCCTGTTGACTATCAGTGTGGAATAGTTTATAGCCGTGTATGTGGCATTCCGAAGGCATTTCCCTATCTTTCAGGTTGAACCAGGTCTCCGTTATAGCAATAATATCTATATTACCTGCACATGCTAGTAATCTTAGCTCATCAATCTTATTTCTTAGACTCCTACTATTAGTAAATCTTAAGGAAGCTAGTCACTCTATGCCCTCTACTGTCTCTCTTTGTTGATCAATTGCTTTGCCTTTACTAGCAGTTTTATTTCGAATATTGTCTATTAAACATTCCTTGAATCGTCAGATCTGCCGATTCAAGGAATGCCTGTGTTCAACACCGAAATTCACACAACCATTTAATCAACTACAGAAACGCAAGACTTATCGCCAGAGAAGACAACACTCAATACCGAAGAATCCAGGACTAATCACTTATCTGTATATCCAACAACTTCAACCAGAACAATGGCTTCTGTAACATAGCTGAACCCCTTGCCAAGAAACTCCTTCATCGCTATCCCACATAAGAACATAAGAATGGCGGAACACTGCAGATGGTCTGCTTATATACTTATCCAATCTCTCTTCAAAGCTACCCAAGGTATTAGACTCTCTGACCCTAATCGGTAGATTGTCACATGCAGCATTCTCTACCTGACCTAGCATTCTCTTCCTATAAATACTCACGTATGTTTCACCCAGGTAGATCTGTTTGTGACTTGATAAAGCCCACTGGGTGGGTGAAACATTGTCAATAAAGGATCACATTGTACTGTTTATGTGTTTATATTTCCATAGTTATAAGATAACTCCTCACTGATTCTACTATGATTTTGTTGTTGTCGTCGTAATCCTCTCTCGATTCCCTTCCATTCAGTGGTAGATTGTACACCAACATGTGTCTTCCTGTGTTTCGTGAGCCTAGAGATGTTATTTAATTCTCCCCTCTGTTCATCTCTCTTTCCCGACAAGTCCACTCGTTTATGCTTAATTAACTATCTCTCCCATTTGAGCCGAATGCCCAAATTCTGAGCTACGAAGTAGCATTTTTGCTGTGTGTGTGCACTTGACCTAAGTAGGTGGCTCATGGAACATATATGACAAGGCGCAACCTTCTCAGTTTACCTTATCCTCATTCAGAATTTGGTATCTTATTGGGAAAAATGTTTCAGTTATCACCTCCATGAGTTCTACGTCCGAAACAGCTATTCCGTCTGGGATTGCCTTTGCTTCTCATTCCATTCATTATTCTAGCTCGTTATTCCATCTGCTTTTGTGTATCATACTTGCAGTTTCCATTCTGTTTTCTGTGTTCTGGTTCTCACTGTCCTGATTTTCTGTTCTCTGCATATAGGTCAGGTGGAATAGCACAAGCAGAGGGAGATAGGGGGTGAGGTGTCATTTTGGAGGTTCTTGTGTAGGAGTAGTGAGTGAAGGCGGAAAACAGAATGTGGTTGGTTTCAAGCTTTGCATTTGAGTGGGAAGGGCGGGTGAGGCTTATGCTGGATTTGTTGGGGATTTTGCTTGGTGTAATCCTGGAACCTGATAGTCCTGTTTGGTATCGCCTTCCATGTCTCCACCAGGTATTTGTCGGATGCTCCCTCTCTTCCTCAGATGTTTCCTTTCTTTTTCTCTTTTGACTTGTTCCAGTTATACATAGTGATACCATGCTGTGCCCTTTAACTAAAATTTCCATCTCATAATCCTGTCTAGAGCAATTTCTGGTCATGAAGGCAAGTTTGAGTGGGCGTATTTTTGTCCCTTGATTACCAGTCTACCATTTCACTCCATCCAAATAAATAAAAAATATTCCATCTGCTGTACTGCATCCTCTCTTATCATTTCAGTGATAAATATAATCTCTTGTTCCCCTGCCTATCATCTTTCTACACCTCTCCAGCCACCGTTACCATGAAGACTATGGATGGTAAACAACCCATAGTTTTCCTCCTCTAACCCATCTTTCTAAAGCAAACGTTATAAGATATACGTTAAACAGGTTTGTTTAGATTCGCTTATGCTATAAAGCCATCTATAAAAACTTATAATATACTAAAATGTCAGTAAGTGCAATTATACAAAAACGCAATAGACACTACTGAATTATAGACAGAAATTGGAAACCTCCCTATAGTCAAGTAATCACTAGTTCCTTCCAGTGTCATCACATATTTGACATTCTTAGCCAAAATGCTATAATGACCTTGATTATGAAGTTACACAGATAACTACTCACATAAGAAAGAAGGTTACGACGACGTTTTGGTCCGACTTGGGCCATTTACAAAATCACATTGACTGTAAATGGTCCAAGTCCGACCGGACCATCGTCGTTTCTATGTGCGGGTTATCTGTGTATTGTTTCAGTCACGGTATTGTGCCTTTTTGTTCTTTATAAAGTTAATATATTATAATGATACAACTCTTATCATCCCCTGTACTTCTCTATGCCAAGAGAGCGTTTCCGCGAAGGTCATTTTTTTTCCTCCCTCTTCCCTATCTCTGTTTCAGCTCCAGCACTTTCCATTATAGTCGCCGCCTCTTTTTCTCTATCCTTCATTTCCCGTTGTTCCTCCTCCAGTTTCCTAATAACCTCTTCAAGACCGTAGACTTTTTTTTCAGTTGCTCAGTCCCCATTTCTAAAGTGCTTTGCTTTTCCCCACAACATATTTTACCCTTTCATTCACTTAATGGAAACCATTGAACTTTCTTTCCCAGTCCTCTTCCATCTGTGTGTGTGTGTGTGTGTGTGTGTGTGTGTGTGTGTGGGTGTATACTTGTATAGTTGTATTACCTAGTTGTTGTTGAAGGGGTCGAGTCACGGCTCCTGACCCTGCCTCTTCACCGGACGCTAGTAGGTCACTCTTCCTGCTCCATGAGGTTTATCATACCCCTCTTCTTAATGCTTCATTAAAGCTGTGTGTGTGTGTTATGTATGTATATGAACGTGTGTGTGTGTGTGTGTGTGTGTGTGTGTGTGTGTGTGTGTGTGTGTGTGTGTGTGTGTGTGTGTGTGTGTGTGCGCGAACTCACCTGGTTGTGGTTGCAGGGGTCGAGTCTCAACTCCTGTCCCCGGGTGTGTGTTACTAGGTTCACTCTCTCCTTGCTCCAAGAGCTTTATCGTACCTGTTTTTAAAGCTATGTATGGACGTGTGTATGGACGTGTGTGTGTGTGTGTGTGTGTGGTGTGTGTGTGTGTGTGTGTGTGTGTGTGTGTGTACTGACCTAGTTGAACTCACTTTTCTGTAGTTGCAGAGGTCGAGTCACAGCTCCTGGCCCCTTCTCTCCATTGGTCGCTACTAGGTCTCTCTTCCTGCTCCATTAGCTTTATCATATCTCTTCTTAAAGCTGTGTATGAATACTGCCTCCACTGTATCACTTCCCAGACTATTCCACTTCCTGACAACTCTGTGACTGAAGAAATACTTCCCTAACAGTCTTCAACTACTAATTGTGACCCCTTGTTGTGTCCCATCTCTGGGACATAATGTCTCTCTCCACCCTGTCAATTCCTCTCAGCATTTTATATGTCGTTATCATATACCCCCTATTTCTCCTGTCCTCCAGTGTCGTCAGGTCGATTTCCCTTAACCTCTTCTCGTAGGATATGCCCCTTAGCTCCGGGACTAGTCTTGCTGCAAACCTTTGCACTTCCTCTAATTCTTTTACATGCATGGCTAGGTGTGGGTTCCACACTGGTGCGGCATACTCCAATATAGGCCTGACATACACGGTGTACAGGGTCCTGAACGATTCCTTATTGAGATGTCGGAATGCTATTATTAAGTTTGCTAGGCGCCCATATACCGCAGCAGTTATTTGGTTGATGTACACCTCAGATGTGCCCAGTGTTATACTCACCCCAAGATCTTTTCCTTGAGTGAGGTTTGTAGTTTCTGACTGCACTCCGTCTGAAGTCTTATTGGCTCTTCCCCAATCTTCATGACTTTGCACTTGGTGGGGTTGAACACCAGAAGCCAGTTTCGGGACCAGGCCTGCAGCCTGTCCAGATCCCTTTGTAGTTCTGCCTGGTCCTCGTCCGATTGAATTCTTCTCAACTTCACATCATCTGCAAACAGGGACACTTCTGAGTCTATTCCTTCCGTCATGTCATTCACAAATAAAAGAAACAGCACCGGTCCTAGGACTGACCCCATTGGAACCACGCTCGTCAAAGGCACCCACTGAAACCTCGTCATGTACCATACCTCACTGATGTCTTACCGACAGTTATTCCCTGATCCATTGCAGTGCCTTCCCTGTTATATCTGCCTTGTCTTCCCAGCTTATACACTAATCTCTTGTGTGGAACCGTGTCAAAAGCCTTCTTACAGTCCAAAAGAATGCAGTCCACCCCCCCCCCTCTCTCTCTCGTCTTACTGCTGTCATCCTGTCATAGAACTCCAGTAGGTTTATGATACAGGATTTTCCGTCCCTGAAACCATGCTAGTTGTCGTTGATAAGCTCATTCCTTTCAAGGTGCTCCACCACTCTTCTGATAATCTTATCCATGACTTTGCATACTGTACGTGTTAGTGACACTGGTCTGTAGTTTAGTGCTTCGTGTCAGTCTCCTTTTTTTTTTAAATTGTTACTACATCCACTCTCTTCCATATCTCAGATAGTCTCCCTGTATCGATAAATGTGTTGAAGATTGTTAGTCGCACACATAGCGCCTCTGTTCCCTCTCTCAGGACCCTTGAAGAGATGTTATCTGGCCCATCGCCTTTGAGGCATTTAGCACGGTTAGCAGCCTCTTCACTTCTTCCTCGGTTGTATGTATTGTGTCCAGCACTTGATGGTGTACCCCACCTCTCTGTCTTTCCAGAGTCCCTTTTGTCTCCTCTGTGAGCACTTCTTTGAATCTCATGTTGAGCTCCTCACGTACTTCTTGATCGTTTCTTGTGATCTCCCCTCCTTCCTTCCTCAGCCTGATTACCTGGTACTTGACTGTTTTGGCTGTACAACAGCTTCGGGTCAGATTTGGCTTTCGCTATGTCATTTTCGTATTGGCGTTGGGCCTCCCTTCTTACCTGTGCATATTCATTTCTGGCTCTACGACTGCTCTCCTTAGTCTCCTGGGTTCTTTGCCTTCTATATTTCTTCCATTCTCTAGCACACTTAGTTCTGACCTCTCTACACCTTTGAGTGAACCAAGGGCTCATCCTGGCGTTCTTGTAATTTCTGTTACCCCTGGCTACAAAACTCTCCTCAGCTTCATTGCATATTGTTGTTACATAATCCATCATCTCATTTACTGACTTCCCTGCCAGTGCTCTGTCCCACTGAACCTCTTGCAGGAAATTCTCCATGCCTCTGTAGTCCCCTCTCTAGTAGTTTGGCTTCGCTCGTCCTGTCCTTCCTGCTTCCCTCTGCACTTGTACCTCTATTCGAAGCTCAGAACCACGTGGTCACTGGCCCCGAGAGGTCTTTCGTATGTGAGGTCCTTAGTATCTGCACTACTCAAGGTGAATATCATCTCCAGTCTTGCTGGTTCATCCTCTCTCTCTCTCTCTCTCTCTCTCTCTCTCTCTCTCTCTCTCTCTCTCTCTCTCTCTCTGGTAGTGTCCTTTACGTGTTGGTACATGAGGTTTTCCAGTACCACCTCCATCATGTTAGCCCTCACGTTTCTGGGCCCCCATGTGGCTCCAAGTTCTCCTAGTGAATTTCTTTGTGACTGAAGTCAACCACAATCAGTAGCTTAGCCCTGCTTGCATGAGCCCTTCTGGCCACGTCAGCTTCGGCCTCCTGTTGTTATGTAGTGGGTTGTAAATCACTGCAATTACCACCTTGGGACCTCCAGACTGAAGTTTTCCTATTATGTAGTCTCTTGCTTCTCCTCTGCCTCCTCTCTCCAGCTCGTCAAAGTCCCATTGGTTTTTGATGAGCAGTGCCACTTCTCCATCCCCTCTGTTCCCCTCTGTCTTTCCTCAGGTTCTGATATCCCATTGGAAAGATGGCATCTGTTATCATTCCTGTGAGCTTGGTTTCGGTGAGAACTATGATGTCCAATGATGCCTCTGATTCTTTCTTGCCACTCCTCCACTTATTCGTTATTCCATCAGCGTTGGTGTACCATTCCTTCAGTTTATTCTCCAACACTGTGTTCTGTGGGGCTGTGGGGGAGGGGGCCTGATAGTGTTCTGTGGGAATCTACAGCATGTTGTGGAGTGGGGGCTGTAAGTGTGGATTGTGTTTTGTGTTGGGATAACTTGTTTGGGTGTGGATATCTGATGGTGGTTCTGTGTGTGCTTGCACTTGTTCTGCCCGTCTCTGGTTGTCCTCTGTTGACTCTGTCCTTGTCTCTCTTCCTAGCCCCTTTCATTTCTGTGTCCTCTCCCTCAGCTATCTTTCTGTTGCAGTCTAGTAACACCCTCTTGTATGTTGATCCCTTCAGCTGTGGTTTCTCTTGCAGGATCCTGTTCCTCACCATTTCTGTCCTGAAAATCAATTTGACTTGCCGATTTCTTCCCGTCAAGTACCCTCCTATTCTCTGAAAATTTGCTGTCTCAGTCATATCCTCCTCGCCTGTTTTTTTTTTTTTTTTTTTTTTGCCGTCTTTCATTATGTGTCCTTCCTTCGCTCTCCTGAAGCCCATGAAAAAACACTGACTTCTCCCTCTCCTCCTCCCATTGCCTTTCCTTCTGTGTCACTGGGTCCTGTTTGTACATAGCCGTTGTCTCTTATTTTTTTCCTGTAGCTCTTGGTGGCATGGTCGTGCCTCTGCATAGGACCTGTCACCTTCTCTACCTTTTCTTCTTTCACTTACTGCTATCCCTGCTCCTAACAGCTCTTCCCCTACATTCCTCGGCCTTGCTCGGTGGAGTGACAGGGCCTTAGCGTAAGTCTCCCTCCTTTCCACTGGACTCCTCGTTCAATAGGGGTGTACATGTTTCAGATGCCATGTCTCCTCTGGGCAATAGCCCTGTAACTCGCTTCAGCATATTTGCCTAATATTCTAGGGTCTGTATATTGGCTTTGTGTGTGTGTGTGTGTGTGTGTGTGTGTGTGTGTACTCACCTACTCACCTAGTTGAGGTTGCGGGGGTCGAGTCCGAGCTCCTGGCCTGGTTGTGTGTGTGTGTGTGTGTGTGTGTGTGTGTGTGTGTGTGTGTGCATGTTCGTGTTCTCACATTCAGTGCATGAACCAAGTCAACTCAACGTGTCTATGAATAGGAAGACTCGGATATCTTCATAGGTTATAACTGTATCAATATTTCGGTGATAACTCCATCACCATCATCGAAAATCATATTCTGAAGTGTGACATAGTAATATTGTCCTATTGATTTAACACCAACATTTTACAGGAAACATGCAGATCATTCACAGATAAAAAAAAAATGCCAGAAAAATCTTCAATCAACAGGTTCTACTTACTGCGGTCCACCTGTACTGCATTTCATATTAATATTAATTTCTTGCAGAAATTCTTTAGTAAAAGTTATGCACTGAATTTACAGAACTGTGAGATCATTCTTGACAAATAAGTTCTCTAACAAAATATCTTTAGTTACAATTCATAAAGATGTTTATTACGTTAAACTTATATTTTTTTATGGGCATCAGAGTTATAACATTAAGTAGCAGTGCTGAAAATTATTACAAGCAAGTTACCCATAAATTAAATTGAGATTCACTTTTGTAAAAACATTTGCAAGTGGAATCCATTTCGGATTTAAGGATCCTATTGCATCTCCCTCTGTGCTTTTCTAATTGTAAGATATGTAAAAAGTACTTTTCGAAATTTTAAGTTTAGAGTTTGTAAACATCTAGCTATCAGAATTCATAATGAATTTCATATGCATGCACTGAGTAAAAGCGAGTTTAATATTGTAGCCAAAGCTCAAAAGACACTGGATTTAAAAATTTTCGACAGCATACATACGAAACTTAAACCTGATCACAGTAATGTCGCACTTATTTACTCTCAAAGAATACTAAAGTTTACCTTCTTTTACTCAATTTAGTATTCTTTTTATATTTATTGATTTGATCTGCACTGTTGAATAACAACGTAATTCATATAGGACATACATTATCTCCTTCCACCAATATTTTTTAAAATTTTCTCAAGTGCTAATGTGTCACTGTATCTTCTATGACATATACTATGGTTATACATTATTATGTGATGTTCCATAATATAATCCCTGATGATGATGATGATGAATTAATCATCTAAACATTGATTTACTCTTCAATAAATATCTTATGAAGATGTCTTAGTCTTTTCCTCCTGCCAATATATATTTTATATATATATATATATATATATATATATATATATATATATATATATTATATATATTATATATATATATATCCTAGGTAGTAGGTTGGTAGACAGCAGCCACCCAGGGAGGTACTACCATCCTGCCAAGCGAGTGTAAAACGAAAGCCTGTAATTGTTTTACATGATGGTAGGATTGCTGGTGTCCATTTTTCTGTCTCACAAACACGCAAGGTTTCAGGTATGTCTTGCTACTTCTACTTACACTTAGGTCACACTACACATACATGTACAAGCATATATATACACACCCCGCTGGGTTTTCTTCTATTTTCTTACTAGTTCTTGTTCTTGTTTATTTCCTCTTACCTCCATGGGGAAGTGGAACAGAATTCTTCCTCCGTAACTCATGCGTGTTGTAAGAGGCGACTAAAATGCCAGGAGCAGGGGGCTGGTGACCCCTTCTCCTGTATATATGTCAGCATAGTTGCTGATCCCCTTATGTGTGTTGTATAGCGTATCATAGCACCATCTATGTGCTTTATATAGAAGATCCCTAGGCCGAGTGACTGTATGACGTCACGGGATACAGCATGAGTCAGTGAGACAAGCTGCCTCCCTCTCACTCCACGCATAGGCATAGAAGAAGGCAGAACACGGCAGGCTGGGCTCCATCTCCCATTACCACAGTCTGACAATATAGCGTTACCATCCAACAAGTGAGTTTACCTTATCCATCAATCTCCTACCGAACCCCACACGACAATTTGGTGACAGCGGTGGGCGTAAAATTGATAATTACGCCGATGTACGGAGATTTTTTTCGACCAGCAAGATGGCCATTTCGTGTCGCCAGTAGGCCGACCTAGCCAAGCCAGCTACCTCAATCAAGCGTCTACCAGCCACTACATTATTCACTGGTCAGTCTCTTTGTATTAGTGTTTATCTGCTTATTTGCATCACTCCCGAGGGGTTGACCCGAGTTTGCAAAGTAAGCCAGTAAGGCAGTCTGTGGTGGGGGAGTCAGAACAACCCAGTCAGCCCAAGCCTGATACCATCCAACCTTTGCCTGCCCAGCCAGTTTTCCACCCTTGCTGTGCTCATCGTGAGAAGTTATCAAGCTGTTCTTTGTGAAGGGTTAAGATAAGCCAGCCAGCAACTAACCCAGGTGACTAATCCAGTACTCAAGCAAACCACGTGGGTATAGTCTTCTCATCGCTTTGTGCTTCAAGTTCTAGCCATTCTAAGTGCTTTTTCATCCCTGTGGTGTTGCGGTATTTTGTGGGTTTGTTTTTAAGCCAGTTGGCTTAGAAATATCTTTGCGCCAGTGAGGGTGTCCCTAGTGAGGCTTACGCCGTTCATCCCATAGGCCCACTCACCACACTGTCTCGCCCCTGCCCGGCCCCAGCCGCCTCACTCAGCCACTCACCCACTCACCCAACCACTACCACTGTGTTCTTGTACTCTTATTACGGGTACTAGTACCATATTTTAAGGACCACATAGGGGTCAAGAGCTAGAGTGTGTCTTTTGTCATCGGTGCCACCGTTAAAAGCCTCCTGTGTGAGTTCATCGTCGATTTAAGCGCAATTCTACGATCACGTGTGGACAGCAGCCAGCCGCAAGACGACATAAACATCCTCCACCACCATCCACCACCATCTACCTAATTCTTCACCAAGTCGCTGTGATAATATTTTTCATAGAGACATTTGCGAGTGTTGAGACATTTCTTTTTGTTTCCAGTGATTTTTCTTAGTGACATTCAGTGACTCTCGATTAGACTCAGTGTTTATTATATACTGTTTGCAAAATTTTTATCTTAATTCAGTGTTAATTTTCGTGCTATTATCTTATATCTGTTGTGTTGTGCTTTTTTTTTATACACTTGAAGTACCTTAGTGTTTTTCCTTTGTTGTGTGTGCAACATACGAGCAGTATAGACCTTGTGTTTACACTTCAGAATCACCTTGTGTTCATAGTATTCCAGTGAAGTAATTCAGTAATTTATTACCGTGTATTCTGCATCACAACTCAGTGTTGTCTGTTACATTTTTATCCCAGCATTTGTGTATTCTTGCCAGTTTATTACATTTTTTTTCTCTTTGTTGAACATTTTTGTGTTAATTCTTTTCATTCAGCCAGTGTCTAATTTGTCTTATTTCCACAGACAATAGTGCCATAGTTTTGTGCAAGCAAGAAAATTATTTTATCAAATTTTTCACACATCAAGTTTCATAGCAAGAAAATTCTAGTATTGTGTTTATATTGATGTGTTGTGTTCTGCATCACTGTAAGTGTTCAAACCCTTTTGTTCCGTGTTTTGCATCTACTATTTTTTCATGTTTCATTGAACAAATTCACTCTTAGTGGAATTTTTAAGTTGTTCATTTCAAGTAAATTGTTTTTTGCTTGTTCAGTAAGTGTTGTTTAAGCTGCAGTTAAGAGTTAAAGTGTTCCCTCAGTTCATTCCTTGCTATATTTTTTTTTAATCTTGTAAACTGTATTTTATTGTGTGTGTAATATTTTTTTTATTATTGCACATTGACTCATTTTGCAATAATTCTTGTGCAAGCATTGTGTTGTCATTAAAAATTTTCTTGCAGAAATTTTAAGTAGTGTTGTGCAGTCCTCTTGATTAGCAATTGTTATTTGCAGTATTGCTACAGTTTATTTCAGTGCAGTTTCTTATGCTCTGTTCTGTGCATAATATTTTATTCTTTGTGTGCCATTTTATTTCCATTTTAGTGAATTGTTTTCCCCAGTTTTTCTTTATTTTGCACAAGATTTATTGAGTCCAATTTAACCTTTTTTGATTGATTCATCATTTTATTGTTGAATATCCCTATTGCATTGAGAGTAAAGACAACTCACTGTGCCATTCATTCAATTAAAGTTGAGCAAATTAGATTTGAGTAAAGTACAAGTTCTCTTGATTTTCAAAGTGTTGTTTATTCAGTTGAGTATTTTCTTGTGTGAGTTCCCTTGCTTTCTGTGTGTCCTGTCAATTTTTATTTACTTATGCAGAATAGTTAAGCATTTTCTTCCCATTTAAGTTCACTGTGCTGTGTGTCCCTCAGTTACATTTTCCTTTATTCTTTCTATTTTTTTTTTTTTTTTGCCTTATGCACTTGTGTAAATTCCCTGAGAAGATGTCCCAGTCACTTTTGAATGTTCACTTAGTGTATCATGCCAGTCAAAGTCAATATGAAGCAGTCCACAGTACCAATATTCCCTTACTGAGTGAAAGAAAATACCTAGCCCCTGAGCAATGTGTTTGTTCTCACAGCTTGTATCTGAGATTTGTTAAAGTGCTGCGAAATGTGAAGTTCAGATTAAGTTCCTATAGATCCGTAAATTACTTATTAACGTAGCCGAGCGGTCAGGCACTAGTAATACTGTCACTCCTGTCTGGACTCCAGCCACAATATCGTGCACGCAGGATAGTGCTGAGACTACTATCCTTGCGATGGCGACTTGTTCAAGTACTCGTTCCTTCCCAGGGGACGCTTTGAGAAGAACTTTACTTGCAACGAGTTATGCCATTTCTTGCTGATGCCACAAGCCGTTGCAGAAAGACGTTTCTGTGGCTAGTGTACTCACTTGAGTGTTGTTGTTGTCCCTTGTGTTCCAGATTGTGATCCATCCTCGTTGACAGTAATCAGTGCAATGTAAGAAGTTATTTCTCGAGTAACTTTCACATGTTGTTAACGTTTGTAAGTGAAGTTTCTTTATAGCTGATACCTCGTGTTACTGTGTGCGACTCAGTTGAATATCAGCATTGTTCACCGTGTTCATTTCTTTTCCCCTGTGCTTGCAGTGGGAGATAGTAGATTTGTTCTCCCTTGCTCATATTGCGTGTTATAGCGTTATTTTTTTTCAACCGGGGAGAGTCATCCACTCCACCGAGTTTGTTCATTCCTCCAGTAAGAAAGAGCCGATCCCTTGTGTTCTGGTGATTCGATTCCTGCTCCAGGAAGAACTTATTCTGACTGTGAAGCCACCAGCACCCATTAGTGACTTTGTAATGAGCCAAGAATTACTGTATCGAATAGTCGAGTTGAGTACTCCTAGCAGAAGAGTTAGTAATTCCACAGTCACTAGTGAATGTAGCTGTATCTTTTGTAGATACTCGTTCAGATCGTCCATGTAGCTGTATCTTTTGTAGATACTCGATCAGACTGTCCTCAGTCAAGGCATGTGTTAACCATTGCAGAGGAATTCAATCCTCCCAGAGATGATAACCATTCTGCATATGTAAACCTCACCCTCGCATAATTGGGTTTAAATGTACATAGCCTGTATAATTAGATGTCCGAGATGAAGGAAATTGTCAACT
>NC_069465.1:13897164-13929664 GCF_026875155.1 Cherax quadricarinatus
GACAGGAAGCACACTAGGACAGAATGAGAGGTTGGAAGACATTGAAGGAACTAGGACATGTACAGGGACCTTACCAGACACCTGTGGGGGCCAGGAACAGGTGAGCAGGAAGGACAAACCAAGGAACATAGGGGCCATAGCTATGGAAGGGACTGAAGGAAGGAACACTCCACGGGAAGGAACTAAAACTCATCAGAGGATGCAATGGGAATCTCAGTGGGCTAGACGAAGCTAAAGAGGAAACTTATGATGAAAGAAAGCAGGAGAAAAAAGCGATTGAAGGTATCATGAAGGTGATTGGCGACGGGGACATGATCCAGGTGGCAAATTTTCGGAGAATCGGGTGGTTCACAAAGAAAAGGAATCGGCCTCTCAAAGTAATTTTCAAGGCAGAATCAACCCGAACCATGATCCTGCAGGAGAAAGCACGACTGAGAGGCAGGCAGGAGTTCATGAGTGTGTACCTCGATCGAGACAGAACACAGGAGGAAAGAAAGACGATGAAAGAGAGAGTTCAAAAACGAAAGGAGAACAGAATAACCCAGGAACAAGTGGAAGGACAATCACACCCCCCAGAAACACCTGCAGAAGGACCCCACCCACGACACCCCCAAGGCAACTGAACAATCCAAACCAACCATCACACACCGATCCCTCTATTCCCACCCCCCGCACCACAGTTACAGTATTAGAACAGAAGTTGAAGGTTTGGTACACAAATGCAGATGGATTAACGAATAAACATGAGGAATGACAAGAAAGAATCAATGAAAAGTCCCCAGACATCACAGCAGTTACAGAAACAAAACTCACGGAGACAATAACAGATGCAATCTTCCCACCAGGATACCAGATCATGAGGAAAGATAGAAGGGGCAGAGGGGGAGGTGGGGTTGCTCTGCTAGTAAAAAGCAGATGGAAATTCGAGAAAATGGAAGGCATAGATGAGACGGGAGAAAGAGACTACACAGTAGGTACACTTCAGGCTGGGGAACACAAGGTGGTCACTGCAGTGATGTATAATCCACCACAGAACTGCAGGAGGCCAAGAGAGGAATATGAAGAGAGCAACAGAGCAATGGTGAACACACTTGCTGAGGTGGCAAGAAGAGCTCACTCCAGCAGAGCAAAGTTGCTGGTTATGGGGGATTTCAATCACAGGGAGACTGACTGGGAAAACCTGGAGCAACATGGGGGTCCCGAAACATGGAGAGCCAAGATGTTGGACGTGGTGCTGGAAAACCTCATGCACCAACATGTTAAGGACACTACCAGAGTGAGAGGGGAGGATGAACCAGCAAGATTGGACCTTGTGTTCACCCTGGGCAGTTCAGACATTGAGGAAATCAAGTATGAGAGTCCCCTAGGAGCTAGCGACCACGTGGTTCTGTGCTTTGAATAGATAGTAGAGCTGCAAGTGGAGAGAGTAACAGGAGTTGAATGGGAAAAGCCTGACTATAAAAGAGGGGACTACATAGGGTTGAGGAACTTCCTGCGGGAGGTCCCGTGGGACAGAGAACTGGCAGAAAGGCCAGTAAACGAAATGATGGAATATGTAACAACAAAATGCAAGGAGGCAGTGGAAAGGTTTATTCCCAAGGGCAACAGAAACAACGGGAAGACCAGAACGAGCCCCTGGTTTACCCGACGGTGTAAGGAGGCAAACAAAGTGCAATAGACAATGGAAAAAGTACAGAAGGCAGATAACACACGAAAACAGGGAGATCAGTCGCAGAGTAAGGAACGAGTACGCACAGGTAAGGAGGGAGGCCCAGCGACAGTATGAAAATGACATAGCCTCGAAAATCAAGACTGACCCGAAACTGTTGTATAGCCACATCAGGAGGAAGACAACAGTCAAAGACCAGGTGATCAGATTAAGGACAGAAGGGGGAGAACTCACAAGAAATGATCAGGAGGTATGTGAGGAGCTAAACAGGAGATTTAAGGAAGTTTTTACAGTAGAGACAGGAAGGGCTGTGGGAAGACATCACAGAAGGGAACATCAAGAGGGAATATACCAACAAGTGTTGGATGACATATGAACAACCGAGGAGGAGGTGAAGAAGCTGCTAAGTGACCTTGATACCTCAAAGACGATGGGACCGGACATCTCCCCATGGGTCCTTAGAGAAGGAGTAGAGATGCTGTGCGTGCCTCTAACCAAAATCTTCAACACATCCCTTGAAACTGGGCAACTACCTGAGAAATGGAAGACAGCAAATGTAGTCTCCATATTTAAGAAAGGAAACAGAAACGAGGCACTAAACTACAGACCTGTGTCTCTGACATGTATTGTGTGCAAAGTCATGGAGAAGATTATCAGGAGGAGAGTGGTGGAACACCTGGAAAGGAACAAGATTATAAATGAAAACCAGCATGGGCTCATGGAAGGCAAATCATGTATCACAAACCTCCTGGAGTTTTATGACAAGGTAACAGAAGTAAGACACGAGAGAGAGGGGTGGGTTGATTGCGTTTTCCTAGACTGCAGGAAGGCCTTTGACACAGTTCCCCACAAGAGATTAGTGCAGAAGCTGGAGGATCAGGTGCATGTAACAGGGAGAGCACTGCAATGGATCAGGGAATACCTGACAGGGAGACAGCAACGAGTCATGGTACGTGAAGAGATATCACAGTGGGCGCCTGTGACGAGCGGGGTCCCACAGGGGTCAGTTCTAGGACCAGTGCTATTTTTGATATATGCGAACGACATGATGGAAGGAATAGACTCTGAAGTGTCCCTATTCGCAGATGATGTAAAGTTGATGAGAAGAATTAAATCGGATGATGATGAGGCAGGACTGCAAAGAGACCTGAACAGGCTGGACATGTGGTCCAGAAACTGGCTTCTCGAATTCAATCCTGTCAAATGCAAAGTCATGAAGATTGGGGAGGAGCAAAGAAGACCGCAGACAGAGTATAGGCTAGGTGGACAAAGACTACAGACCTCACTCAGGGAGAAAGACCTTGGGGTGACCATAACACCGAGCACGTCACCGGAGGCACACATCAACCAAATAAATGCTGCAGCATACGGGCTCCTGGCAAACCTGAGAATGGCGTTCCGAACCCTTAATAAGGAATCGTTCAAGACACTGTACACTGAGTATGTTAGGCCCATACTGGAATATGCAGCACCAGTCTGGAACCCACACCTGGTCAAGCACGTCAAGAAATTAAAGTACAAAGGTTTGCAACGGCTAGTCCCAGAGCTCAGGGGAATGTCGTACGAGGAAAGGTTGAGGGAAATCGGACTGACGACACTGGAGGACAGAAGGGTCAAGGGAGACATGATAACGACATACAAGATACTGCGGGGAATAGACAAGGTGGACAGAGATAGGATGTTCCAGAGAGGGGACACAGGGACAAGGGGTCACAACTGGAAGCTGAAGACTCAGACGAGTCACAGGGACGCTAGGAAGTATTTCTTCAGTCATAGAGTCGTCAGGAAGTGGAATAGCCTAGCAAGTGAAGTAGTGGAGGCAGGAACCATACATAGTTTTAAGAAGAGGTATGATAAAGCTCAAGAAGCAGAGAGAGAGAGGACCTAGTAGCAATCAGTGAAGAGGCGGGGCCAGGAGCTGACTCTCGACCCATGCAACCACAATTAGGTGAGTACAATTAGGTGAGTACACACACACAACATACACACACACACACATACATGCATACACACACATACACACACACACATACATGCATACACACACACACACACACATACACATATATATGTATTTTTTTTTTTTTTTTTTTTGTCAACAAGTCGGTCGTCTCCCACCGAGGCAGGGTGACCCAAAAAAGAAAGAAAATCCCCAAAAAGAAAATACTTTCATCATCATTCAACACTTTCACCACACTCACACATTATCACTGCTTTTGCAGAGGTGCTCAGAATACAACAGTTTAGAAGCATACACATATAAAGATACACAACATATCCCTCCAAACTGCCAATATCACAAACCCCTCCTTTAAAGTGCAGGCATTGTACTTCCCATTTCCAGGACTCAAGTCCGACTATATGAAAATAACCGGTTTCCCTGAATCCCTTCACTAAATATTACCCTGCTCACACTCCAACAGATCGTCAGGTCCCAAGTATCATTTGTCTCCATTCACTCCTATCTAACACGCTCATGCACGCTTGCTGGAAGTCCAAGCCCCTCGCCCACAAAACCTCCTTTACCCCATCTTTCCAACCCTTTCGAGGACGACCCCTACCCCTCTTTCCTTCCCCTATAGATTTATATGCTTTCCATGTCATTCTACTTTGATCCATTCTCTCTAAATGACCAAACCACCTCAACAACCCCTCTTCTGCCCTCTGACTAATGCTTTTATTAACTCCACACCTTCTCCTAATTTCCACACTCCGAATTTTCTGCATAATATTTACACCACACACACACACACATTATATATATATATATATATATATATATATATATATATATATATAGGATGGGGTCCACCTCTGGTGTAAATTGTGGGACCCATAGCCTCGGAGAAGTGGATAAAAAGGCTTCAAGGAAGAATATTTGGATTTCTTCCTGAAGCCATTTGAATATTCCACTTCCCCTACCACCCCATCTTTTGAACTATTTTTTTCTTTTTTCTACCAATAGGAATATTTTATTACATAATATGGCACAGAAGATTTAAGAGATACATTGTTGATATAAAGGTGGCATATACGGTACATGTTGTTACGTGTGTATCACCGATTATAAGGCGAAAATCTCATCCAGCTCCTCAGAGCTGGGGCGTGTGCCCAAAATGCAGCATGCATTACCCCTTTGAACAGCCGCACTGAGCCGCTGGAACAGAAAACTAGCTGCCCTGGGATCCCTAGTTACCCTGATGAGTCTTTTTCCCAACTCCTTAAGGAAATTAGATGCACTCTTTCCCCATGAGCCAAGGGTCTCTGAGCCTATGGGAACAAACATATAATGATGGGCAAGTTCTCCATATTTTCTAGACTTTTGGGACTCCCTAAAGCTGGCAGCTGCCCCTCCTTCCTCCCTGGTGTATTGGAGATAGGTATCAGCCAAGGTAGATGCACATGTATAGTCCCACACCACCTGCTTCCCATCTGTCCAGGCTTGAAGGGTGATACCATCTGGACGCTTCTGGCTGCCATCAGTCTGCATAGTTGGGGTGGCTCCTTACTGCTGGGCATCCAGCTGTTGTGAGGCTCCTCTTGATAATGTTATTAACCTCCTCATGTCTTGCAATCTTTCCCTCGGATTTACGGCACACAAGACCATGGTACCCGAATCGGTCTGCTGCTTCACTGCCACAAATAACCTGTGTTCGGCGAGAATAGGGGCGGCAAGTCGAAGGGCACACCGATGCGGATGGTCTGTGGGTCGAGGCGTGTGCCAAGGCTGGAGTTGGGAACAGCCAACAGAAGTCCCCAGCATGAGGGGCTCTCACTGCCAGGAGGCGGGCTCTATCCTTCCCTGACACACTCTGAAGCATCGTTGAGGCTATATTTTCCACTATTGGACCATCCAGTGCGATTGTTTGTAGTTGTTGGGGGGAGCAGGTCTGGTTTCTGAGCCGTTAGATTATCCCAGATCATTGCTCCGTCAATGAATTTTTGGTCTGGGCTCCAATCTTGTCCCTAAGATGTTCAGGGAGAATCGCTGCTACAAGCTCTCTGGATGCAATACACGAGGACAGAAAAGCAGGTAACGCAATCTGTGATGACTTGCGGACACCAATGCCTCCTAGTCTGACTGGAAGTGTAGCTTGGTTCCACTGCCCGTCTTCTAGAGTAAGGTTAAGTACTTTCGTAAAAATCTGCCTCAGAATTTACTGTCATATTCGTGCAGTATAGGGTTATCATATGAAGGTGCACATCTTAGGAAATATGTCAACCTGGGCAGACTCAAGCACTTTGTGAGAAGGTACAAGGCATCGTGGGTGTCCAGATTGCCTATTCGTTGTTCCATTCTCCTTAACTCTTCCAATTTCTTCCTGAGAATTGTGTCAATGGCATTGCTTCCCAGAGGTGCTCCTAGCAAGACACTATTTGTGGGGGCAATGACTGCTGCTCCTGGTAGTTTTGATCTCACTGCATTTATCACTTGTTGACTGACTGAGATGATTTCACATCTCATATATATATATATATTATATATATATATATATATATATATATATATATATATATATATAATGTCGTGCCGAATATGTAAAACTGGTCAATTAGCAAGAACTCATTTAAAATTAAGTCCTTTCTAAAATTTTCTCTTATACGTTTAAAAATATATTTTTTTCATTAATGTTAATGTAAAATTTTTTAATTTTTCTCCAAAAGAATCTTAGAAAACTTACCTAACCTTATTATAACAAGAACAATTTATTTTAGCCTAACCCAACTAAATATATTTTACAATTCTTTACAATAATTTAATACTAAACAAACACAGTAAAATATATTTTTTTCGTTAGGTTCAGAATGATTTTGGCGAAATTATTGCATACACAAATTTTCGCTTGTCCTATATGGCAAGATGAGCGTTGCTATTTAAGCCAAGATCGCAAGTTCTGCCTATTCGGCACGACATATATATACCGATAGTCTTCTTTTTGTCTCATAATCACGTAAAATGACAATAATATCTTGCAACTACTGCTTTCATCCAGTACACACCTCATGTAATATACATTCCTACGTATTTGTAAGCAAATGTGTGTGGATACACATTCATATGAGTTTTCTTCTTAATTTGTTGATAATTTTTGCTCCGTATTAATTCGATGGGTCTGTGGGTTAGAATTCTTCCGCCGTACGAAATGTGTGTTGTAGGAAGCAACTAAATCTCGGAGAGCAAGTTATGTTCTTCGAATATTTATGAAATCCTCTAAGTGCGCCATTACAAAGTTTGCTAAACCGCGTATTACTGGATAAAAAACAGATGAGTTGTTTTCTGGATGTATATGTTATTAGAGGAGCGGCAACTTTGCCAGATCATTGTTTACGGATAGCTACAGCAAGAGTTAAAAACAGGGAAGAGTGTAAAGAGGATGACTTTGGTGGGTAAGAGAGATGTGAAAGTGCCCTGTAGGACTCAAGAAATCGTAATGACACGATTGCAAACAAACCATACCCCCGGCCGGGATTGAACCCGCAGTCATAGAGTCTCAAAACTCCAGCCCGTCGCGTTAGGCACTAGACCAGCTAGCCACAGTAAGATTCATCCAACTAGGTATATTTCTACACCATAGGGCAGTGAAGGGACTTGAGCTAGAGTTCGTCACGGCCACGCTAGCTGGAGATTCGTCTGTAAAAATTGCATTTGTGGTCACAGTGGTGCCTGTGCTAACCTTCCTATGGTGTAGAAATATATCTAGTTGGATGAATCTTATTGTGGCTATCTGGTCTAGTGGCTAACGCGACGGGCTGGAGTTTTGAGACTCTATGACTGCGGGTTCAATCCCGGCCGGGGGTATGGTTTGCCCTGTAGGAGACGAAGATATAAACAACTGTTCACTGATTTGGTAAAGGTAGTACACAGGCCATGAACTCCAAGGGATATGAAAAAGATTTACGGGTACATCATTTTTACACAGTCAAAATGATGTACTGAAAATTGAGTACACGAGGAAAACAATAGGTAAAACGAGTGGTGAGAGAGAGAGAGCAAAAGGAAAACCATCGAGAGAATGGGTGAGTCTTTATCAACAAATTTTGGTGAGAATAGTTAACAGCTTTGGACAGAGGTTAATTAGTTGAAGAAGCCTGGGGAGCAAAGCAACGTACCAGTTAAAAATGAAGGAGGGGAATTGTTAGATGGGTAGGGAAAGGTACTGGTGAAATTGGGGAGGTCACCTGACTATTTTAGGTCATTAGGAGAAAATATTAGGCACAAACGCTGCTTGGATATATTTTCCTATTCATTGAGTCCTCAAAAACACCTTCACTAATTAACTTCGTTTTCCACAGGTTTCAATGATCTGTTGAACTGTTCTGTTTTTTTAACATTCTCATAAAAGGGGACAAGTTTAAAGAATAAATTTGGGAATGAGGGGTTCTCTGGGTGCGGCCTGTCGATTTTCCCTTGGGGCTTTTTCAGGGAAATTTGGTTCACAGAATATTCTCTTTATTTACGTGGTTAGATATCCCGCGTCTTGATTATAGTAATTGAGCTTTCAGTCTTCAAAGTTGCAGGGTTTTTTTTTTGTCCTCCGTGTTGAGATGATGACCCTACTTAGGAATCTTTTATTTCCTATCGTTTTGCCTACGAAATGTCTTTTTCGTCAAATATGGGGGTTCTTTATTGGGGCAGTTTAAAATAAAAGTAACGGGGTTAACTTTTAAAGCCGCGCGGTGAAGATTTTTTCCAAAAAAGTACGACGTGCTTCCTGTGTTGTTTTATTATCTTTCATATTGTAATCATTAATATAATAACCCCAAAAAAAGTGTAAAAGAAAATCGTCTCAGGACGTATGGGTGCGAATTTTTGCAGGGAATTCGCAGAGTGAGGGTTGGTGGGAGTTACCCAGAAAATAATTAGAGGGCGGAAGAGAGAGAATAGAGAGAAAAAAAATGAATAGGAGGGTGTGCTAATTTGGGGGGGATAGAAGGGTAGGGTTGTTATAGAATAAGTTAGAGGGACAGGAGTAAGGGAAGTTTTGAGTGCAAGGGATTAAACATCCAACAGCCTTTTGTGAACGAGTTAAATGAGAGCGAGTGGAGACAAATTATGTTTGTGACTGCGAGTTTGGTGTGTAAGCGAGTATATTTATTAAGAGGTTCACGGAAACTGGTAAGCCATACTTGAGTACTAGAAGTAGGAAGTACAGTGCCTGCACTCCGTAAGGGTGAGGATGTGGCACTTTCAAGCGCCATCTAAGCTGTGATGTCGGTGACGGTGTTTCTTTTTTTGGACGTCATACTACGTTTCACTATGATCTTAGAACGAACATAGGCATTGTCATATGTAGCAGTGAACACCTGGTTGAAAAACAAGAATACTCAGACCTTTCTCTGCCTTAAAAGTTCTTTGACACGTTATCATCTGCAAGGAAAAAGCTCTAACATATTTAAATCCCAGGGAGGCATCTACCATCGGCCGAAACAATTTCCATCACTCCTATCCTCCGGCGGCTGACACTGGAGCTACTCTACTGACTGCTAAAACTATTTAGAATATCACCAGTCCTTACCCCGTAATGAACACGGCCACTGCTCGAGTACAATCCTATACAGGGGGCGCCATTAAGCAAACACTGGAGAAACTTCTAGAGACTTAGACGACTACAAGAACGCAGGTGCGCTAGTAGCGTTGACAACGCACTGAATGCATACGCGGTACAACACATGAATAAACACAAGCATCTCATGAACTTCAGTCAACGCGCATCTCTCGTACCAAGAAAATGAGGGAGGCGATTATGTTTAGAATCAGCGGCTAGCCATGTCGATAACAAGGCATGCACGTCTTTGATAAACCTTTTACTACCATTTTTTTGGAACAACACATAAGGCAAATATTGCCAGGATTTGACATCGGGATCAAGACTACACTCAACGTGACTACCACAGATAACAACCTCATTTAACACTCTCAGGTAACAAACAAACGTAACAGTATCACGAAAGAGCCACACACAACCGCACTTAAGAATTCCAAGTGACAACCACACTTATTATCAACACTTAACAATGCAAAAGTAACAATTTCATGTAACAACATCCTATAACAACATGTAGCAACCCCAGGTAACAGTCACACATAACTACACGTATCAATTCCATATAACCCCCATGTAACAACCTCACGTAAATATCCAACGTAACAACCCCACGAAAATATCCAACGTAACAACCCCACGTTCCAATTCCACGTTACATGTAGCAACCCCACGTAACAATCTCCGTAACAATCCCCACCTAACAATCCCACGTAACAATCCTACGTAACAACCCCATCTAACAATCCCACGTAGCATGTATCAACGTCACATAACCCCACATAATACTCCAAATTATCATGTAGCACCCCCACATAACATTCCCAAGTAACATGTAGCAATCCTACATGACAATCACACGTAACAACCCCAAGTAACATGTAGCAACCCCACATAACCTCAAGTAATAATACCAAGTAAGAACCCCACGTAATAAATAGAAACCCCACATAATTCCACGTAACAATACCACATAAATCCCACGTAACAATAACACTCAAGCCCAGGTAACCCCACATAACCCCAGGTAACCCCACGTAACAACCCCAGGTAACCCCACGTAACAACCCCAGGTAACCCCACGTAACAATCCCAGGTAACCCCACGTAACAACCCCAGGTAACCCCACGTAACAACCCCAGGTAACCCCACGTAACAACCCCAGGCAACCCCACATAACCCCAGGTAACCCCACGTAACAACCCCAGGTAACCCCACGTAACAACCCCAGGTAACCCCACGTAACAACACCAGGTAATCCCACGTAACAACCCCGGGTAACCCCACGTAACAACCCCAGGCAACCCCACGTAACAACCCCAAGTAACCCCACGTAACAACCCCACGTAACAACCCCACGTAACAACCCCACGTAACAACCCCAGGTAACCCCACGTAACAATCCCAGGTAACCCCACGTAACAACCCCAGGCAACCCCACGTAACAACCCCAGGCAACGAACCAACTTGTGTTTTTCTTCTAGTATGTTTTATAATCTTATACGATGAGAAGGTTTTAGCAAAGTTTTATGTTCATATATTTTTAATTATTATTCCCTCTCATCACGCGACTGTAATTGTAAAATCTTTGTTTTTGTTTATGGTACAATATTTATTTTTCGTATATTTTACTGGTTTCATTTTTCTGGTGAAAATTTTTTCAGCTTCTTAAAAATTTTCACTGTTAAAGCAACTTCATTTAAGTTGAAATATTTTCAACTATGTTAAAATATTTTCAGCTATGTTAAAATATTTTCAGCTATGTTAAAAATATTTTCAGCTATGTTAAAAATATTTTCAGCTATGTTAAAAATATTTTCAGCTATGTTAAAAATATTTTCAGCTATGTTAAAATATTTTCAGCTATGTTAAAATATTTTCATCTATGTTAAAAATATTTTCAGCTATGTTAAAAATATTTTCAGCTATGTTAAAATATTTTCAGCTATGTTAAAATATTTTCAGCTATGTTAAAATATTTTCAGCTATGTTAAAATATTTTCACTATGTTAAAATATTTTCAACTATGTTAAAATATTTTCAGCTATGTTAAAATATATGTAAATTTTCAGCTATGTTAAAATATTTTCAGCTATGTTAAAATATTTTCAGCTATGTTAAAATATTTTCAACTATGTTAAAATATTTTCAGCTATGTTAAAATATTTTCAACTATGTTAAAATATTTTCAGCTATGTTAAAATATTTTCAACTATGTTAAAATATTTTCAGCTATGTTAAAATATTTTCAGCTATGTTAAAATATTTTCAGCTATGTTAAAATATTTTCAGCTATGTTAAAATATTTTCAGCTATGTTAAAATATTTTCAGCTATGTTAAAAATATTTTCAGCTATGTTAAAAATATTTTCAGCTATGTTAAAATATTTTTAGCTATGTTAAAATATTTTCATCTATGTTAAAAGTTTTAGATTCAATTTACAATTAGTTGATACATAATTATTTCTTTGTTTCTTACTTTAAATGCGCAATAATGAAATTATTTAATAGTTTCGGTGTAAATTTACCCAGATGTCATGTTACTTTTGACTTCTCCACAGGCTGGACTTCATTTGTAATTGCTAAGTCAACCAAGCTGTTGCTGCCCATATGTCGCTGGCTCAATTGATCTTGTACTGTTTACATGTACTCGTCTAGTTTTTATCTAAAAATTCCTATTAAGGTTCCATTAATGTTTCCTGAACCACGAACTTTGACACGGTGTTCTCTAATTGTGCTCATATTATTATTATTATAATCAAGGGGGAAGCGCTAAACCCGTAGGTTTATACAGCGCCCAGGGGGGGATGTGGAAGGCATTCAGGCTTAATTCGGGGAACTGGAGCACAGATTCAATTCCCTAAATCAAGAGCCCCTCACCAACATCAAGGAACCTTCCATGAGGGGAATTGTGCTCATAAGAACCTGATCACCAGGGAATTTATTTTACACTTTCTCCCGTATCTCTCACTACAATAAGTGTTTAGGCCTCTCCAGTTCTTCACTGGAGTTATTTCACATTTGCTCCATTATCTTCTTTTCAAGGTAAGTAATGATAGTGTACAGATTGTTCTCCTGAACCCCCAGTTATTTTCACTGAATATATTATCAGGCATTTATTTCTTTTCAGTTCAGTAAAAATGTAGTCCAAGTGCTCGAGGTCTCCTGGTGGTTCAGGTGTTTTAATGTGGCAAATAATATCCTCTGAATGTGTTTCTACAGTAATATCTCTCCTGTCATGAAGGCGCTGTGAGTAGCAACGATATTCCAGACGTCACAACACTAAGTTGAAAAGTGCGATCATTGTCATTGGTGTGACTTATATTTATTAAGTTCTCATAATCTTTAATGTGATTTTTTTTTGGGGGGGAGGGGTGTGGCGGTGGACTTCTACATAAATCACAGAACTCGTGGGGCTCGAGGGTCTGCCTGTCTTCTGTCCTCGTTTTGAGATTTTTATTCATTCATATATAAATAGCTTTAATTTTCCACCACTGAACATATTCTCTTTGATTTGCCCTCTGAACTTTGTTGACATATATTTGTAATTTATTCCTCTCTTGACGCAACTTTTATATTTATTTCTGGCATCATATGCATAGGATGATACCAAGGTGCAGTTAGTGTCTGCTGTTAGATTGAGATACTGTATATTTGCCAAGACCCTTGTTTCTCTGACTGTTCTTTTAAATCAACCCGGAATGGATACAGTTTTATACCGGTCATTGTGATCGGTCTGTCAGAAGTTTTCGTATTCATTTCTCATTTCTTCCTTGACATATCGACCGAATTTTACGGGTTATCAATCCAAGATGTAACTCGCAGTAGTAGTCAACTAGAAGTTTGCATTTTCACATCCTCCTCTTCCTGTGTGAAACTGTTGTAGTGGTTTACTGATGCACCTGTACGACTTCAAGGACTCAGTAGATCTGATAATCATTTGTATTATTAAAATGTTTCATCCTGAACACTTGAAAAAAATTCTATCAAATACAGTTGTATTAAAAAAAAAACCATACACGGGTGGGGTTTGAACCCACGATCAGTCTCTCTCAAATCTCCCGACCGTCGCGTTAGCCACTGGGCCAACTAGTCTCGATTTTCAGACTTTCTGATCGGGGGTTCTAACCCCGCCCGTGGTATGGTTTGTTTGCAATTGTGTCATTACGATTTCGTGAAACATCTGTATTAAAATATTAAAGAGGGAGAAACAGCCCTGACACCAACACAGCTCTGAGAGAAACAGCCCTGACGGCAGCACAGCCTTGACAGGAATCTCACGACCATTATTTCTATATCATAATTGTTTTTACAAAATTTACAATTTGCCTTAAACGGAAGCTCTTATGCTGGAGGCCTCTTAATCCATACAAATAAAACTAATGAGAAGGAATATCACAGAGGTAACTCCTTAAGCGAGTTTCATAAGTACTGGTGAGAGGTTCTTGATCCAAGGAACCGGATCTGCTTTCTCCTTCATTGTAACCCCAACCGTTTAACTCTCTCTTATGAATATAATAATAATAATAATAATAATAATAATAATAATAATAAATATTAACGTTTCCCAGATATAAATCTATATTTTCCGCCTCGCTTATTACCCTCCATTATCTCATTCTCCTCATTTATTAACGTTCATTATCTTATTCTCCTCATTAGCGTTCATCTTACAGGACTGAAAATGGCACTGTCCGTTACAAAGAGCAACACAGCCCTGACAGTAACAAAGCCCTGACAGCAACACAGCCCTGACAGCATCACAGATCTGACAGAAACACAGCTCTGACAGAAACACAGCCCTGACAGTAACAAAGCCCTGACAGCATAACAGCCCTGACAGAAACACTGCCCTAACAGAAACACTGCCCTGACAGAATCACAGCCCTGACACCATCACAGCCCTGACACCATCACAGCCCTGAGAGAGAGAAACAGCCCTGACACCAACACAGCTCTGAGAGAAACACAGCCCTGACGGCAGCACAACCTTGACAGGAACACAGCTTTGACAACAACACAGTCCTGAAGGCAGCACAGCCCTGAGAGAAATGTATCTCTGGGGGCAGCACAGCAATAATGGCAGTACATCCCTGAAGGGTAATACCGTCCTGAGGGCAACACAGCGCTTACAGCAATCAGACAACAGTATGACGGGGATATATGACACTGGGAGGGTACTATCAGTGCAAAGGAGAGAGAGGTTTATTAGTGGAAGGGGTATATCCGTGGACATGTGGAAAAGAATATCAATACACGAGGTATACCAGTAGACTGGGGACGGGTACATGAATGGTGTTGGGAAGGAGGCATGCAAGTGGACAGAGGGAGGGGTGTATCAGTGGACATGGGAAGCCGTACTAGCCAATAGAGTTACAGGAATTATATTGGAACGGCTTCCAGTGTCAGGAAATTATTCATTCTCGGGATGATAACAAATGTGTGATTATTTATATATATAAAATATATATATATATAATATATATATATATATATATATATATATATATATATATATATATATATATATATATATATATATATATAGAGAGAGAGAGAGAGAGAGAGAGAGAGAGAGAGAGAGAGAGAGAGAGAGACAGACAGACAGACAGACAGACAGACAGACAGAAACAGAGAGACAGAGAGACAGACAGACAGAAACAGAAAGACAGAGAGACAGAGACAGAGACAGAGAGAGAATAGATAAAGAGTAAAGACTGGTAAATAATACAGAAAATTAGGGAAGTATGTGACAGGGGAAAAATAATTTGTTGTGGGGGCAAGAAATGATGGGAAAGAGTGGAGAAGGTTGGGAAGAAGAGGAAGGGAGGGAGGGATGAGGAGAGAGAGAGAATAAGGGATAGTGAAGGGGGGGGGTTAGGGAGCGAGATAGGGAAGGGAGAGAAAGACTGAAGGGGCAATGTAGGGGAGTAGGGAAGGGGTAAGGAAAGATCGTGGTGGAGTATGAGGTGACGTGTATGTCAATTCAAGGTGGTGCATTGCAGTGTTGCTGCTCCCTCTGCTATCTCCCTTCCCCCTCCCACCTTTCCCCACCTCTCTCTCTCTCTCTCTCTCTCTCTCCCTCTCTCCCACCCCGTCCTCTTCCATTCCAATCTCACCCTTCACCTCTCCCCATCCTCTCTTTCTCTTACCCCTCACATCTGCCCTTTCCTTTCTTTCTCTTACCCCTCACATCTGCCCTTTCCTTTCTTTCTCACCTCACCTCTCCCCTTCTCTCGCTTTCACCCCTCACTTCTTCCATTCATCCGCTTTCTCTCTCATCCCTTCCCTCACCACTCCCTCTCATCCACCTTTTCTCACTTCTCTGATCCATTTGTCTCCCTGTCGCCGTCTTTCTCTCTTCTCTTCCAATTTACTTTTCTCTCATCTCTAATCCTCTCTCACCTCTAATCCTCTCTCACCTCTAATCCTCTCTCACCTCTAATCCTCTCTCACCTCTAATCCTCCCTCACCTCTAATCCTCCCTCACCTCTAATTCTCTCTCACCTCTAATCCTTTCTCACCTTTAAACCTCTCTCACCCCTAATCCTCTCTCATTTCTAATCCTCTCTCACCTCTAGCCTTTTGTCACATCGCCTTTTCTGTCTTGTTTCCTATTCTTCCCTTTCCACACACATCTCTTTCCCCCTCTCTTCTACGCTCTTTCCACTTTCATACCCTTTCACACCTCTCTCTTCCCCTTTCCAATCTCTCTCTCTCTCTCTCTCTCTGTCTTACTTACATCTCTGATCTTTCTCTTACCTGTTTGTAGGTGCAGGGGTCGCGTCCCAGCTCCCGTCCCCGCTTCTCAACAACTGGTACCGGGTTCTGTCTCCTACCTCCGTGAACCTTCTCATACCTACTCATAAAGCTGTGTATTGATCCTGCCTCTTTCACATCGCTGTCCTTCTAATTCCCGAATTAATCTCCGGTGTTACGCTGAAAATAGTATCAAATACCGACAAATTGATGATTAAGACACACGTGCAACAAATGAGTATCTTCATTTTTGAAACGTTTCGCCTACACAGTAGGCTTCTTCAGTCAAAGACAGATACCCAGGTGTTGCACATGTGTCTTAATCCCCGGTGTCAGTCTCATAGAATGCCTTCTGCAAATCAAGAAAAGTGAGACGACCAAAATGGTTGTCTCTTCTGGTTAATTTTCTCTATGCTATCTTGGTCTTTCAGCAAGATTTTTAAGGAAGAACTTTATTATATCAGTGTTGGTTTTATGCAATATTCTTCTCTTCAAATGCATTGGTAATTTCTCTCCGATTTTTTCCAGCACATTAAAGAGGGTATCTGTGTTATTGATCAGTAGAGTGAATCTTGCCTTTTCTCCTATGTGTATGTATGTTAGCGTTTGCACACACACACACACACACTATATATATATATATATATATATATATATATATATATATATATATATATATATATATATATATATATATATTCAGACACATGAGTAATGAGATTCTTTTTTGTCAGGTTTTTTGCCCACAAGTTACTCAAAATGCCCACTGCATGTGCGAAACGTTGCCAATAACGCATCTCATAACACTGTATTTGTGTCTGTTTCCCTTGTGTTATTTGTGTCTGTTTCCCTTGTGTTGATATGAATTTTGTACTATCTCTTTCCAGGGTATATACACAGAGAGTTGTATGGCCCTTATTGTATGCACACACAATTTACCTCAATCCCTGGTTTAGGTATTAAAGTATTCCTGACTGATGGTGAACAAGGTACATACAGCCTTAATGACCCTAGTGCTATTAACCCCAGCCCAACAGTTTTCCAACACATTATTTTGTTCTGCATTCAGAGACTCTTTCTATATATTATATAATTTATGTCAGCTAGGCCTGTATAAATTGCTTCATGTACATGTAGAACATTATTATTGTTAATGTTATTATTTTTGTCGTGATAGGCTAGCTCAATTTTTCGCCTCCTCTTTCTTTAATTGCCTAGGTTCCTTTTTTTTTTTTTTTTTTTTTTAGCAACAGCGAAACCTGCTAGGCTCATATACCAACTTCATCAGCTAGGTTCCTCGTCTCACAGTCCACTCGCTAGGCTCATCTACCAGCTTCACCTGGGCTCATCTGCCATCTCTGCCGCTAGGCTCCTCATATACCAAGTTCAGCTAGGCTCCTCGTCAACTAGCTCCACCTGGAAGACTTTCCACCAGCTCCATCTGCTAGGCTACTCTTCCACAACCTGCTAGTCTACTCCACTTGCTAGACTACGCTTCCAACACCTCCACCATTTTTCCTCCTCTCTGAGCTCCGCCATTTTACAACTGGACCACATAATGTGTTTTCACTGCCCTCAGGGCTCTGTTGCCCTCGGTAATGGACAGTGGCATTTTCATTCCTGTAAGAGTTTTTACAGCAGGAAAAAATAGTACTATACCACGGAATTGTAAATAAACCTTGCGGAATTTTGTTCTTACTAGTTCATAGTAAGAACTGTACTGTGGCTTATTAGGAGGTACCTAGAAGCTGGCTCCTTAAAGAGGTACCTTGAAGTTAGTTCCTTAAAGAGGTATCTTAAAATTGGTTCCTTAAAGAAGTTAGCTTTAAATTTTACCACTGGTATTTTCTCAGCAGAAACTCTGGCTGATTTCATTTGCCAGATTCATTAAACAAATTAGTTTCTGTTTAATAACTGGAAAATGCTTCTTCTGTTCGGTTTTCAGAGCTTAAATGGGGATAACTTGAGAATGCAGCTACTAATCGGCTTCAGACTTCCTTCAGGTGATATGTTAGAAGTTTGTATATGTGCGATAACTAGAGAAAGCCATTTCCGATTGGTATTAAACTTTCAATGCCTGTGAATTTTAGTGGAAAATTCAAATTGGCCTGGACTGTATAGCTGGCAATTAGTTTCCATGCACAAACATACGCACGTGTGTGACCCCTATGAGCTTTGAGCTTCCCAGGAATAATGAATATTCCTGAGCTATCAGAACTATTCCAGTAATCAAAGTTTTTTCCAAAAACAAGAAACGCTATTCCCGGTACCATGATCGTTACACCAGCTGCCGTGAATTATTTTCCGGCTGCCACAACCCTTGCTCCAGCCACCAGAATCGCTGCTCCAACAACCAGAATCGCTGTTCCAGCTACAAGAATCGCTGTTCCAGCTACCAGAATCGCTGTTCCAACAACCAGAATCGCTGGTCCAGCAACCAGAATCGCTGTTCCAACAACCAGAATCGCTGGTCCAGCAACCAGAATCGCTCCTCCAGCAACCAGAATCGCCGTTCCAGCTACAAGAATCGCTGTTCCTGCTACCAGAATCGCTGTTCCAGCTACCAGACATTTGGAATCTTTATTGAGGAAACGTTCCGATACACAATGTCTTCATCAATCCAACAAAAAGTAAAACGTAGAAAAAGAGGATGAGTATGAGGTAATCAGTCCCTCAGCCTGCATACGCTGTACGTTCAAGAGTGGTGGACAGAACACATCCATTCCAGGTTAATGGATTGATTTCCTCAGTTTTCCCATATGTTGCATAAGTGTCTTATTCTTCAACTTGTCGGTTTTCTAATTCATGTATCACATCTGCCAGGAACATTGTTCATGCTACAGCTCTTTTAATTTCCTGAATAGTTCCAGGATCACTGTTCCAAGTATAAAGACTGTAATTTCAACAGCCAGAACTATTATTCCATTTGCCAAAGACATTGTTTCAAATAACAGCACAATTGTTCAAGTTACCATCACTGTTCCTGCTACTACGAACGTTGTTCCAGCTACCTGAACCGTTCATCCAGCAACCAGCACTGTTTCCGCTTCCAGAACCGTTGTTGTAACTACAGATACAGTTCTAGCTGCAAATGTCCTTATTCCAACTGCCAGATCCACTGTTCCAGCTACCAGGACAGTTCCATATACAATGATTGTAAATAAAAATCAGCCATTTTCACCTCCGGCAATTTTACTCCCTAAATAAAGAATTCAACATTAAAAATCATTACTATGGTACATAGTACCGAAATGTTAAAGAATAAGATACATGTGAAAAACTCTGGTATCTTTACTGCCGAAACGTTTCACTTACGCAAATTTCTGTAAACAAGTGAAAAAGTTTGTTTCGGTAATAAAAATACCGATGTGTTTCTTATTCTTTAAAATGGCCTTTCATTTTGAAATTTTATTTTAAATATTTATGAATATAGATAAAAAGGCTCAAAGGAGAATCACCATTATTTATAGAGGTAAATGAAGTTCCATTAACATGACAATTCTTGTGCATGAAGCGTGAAAGATCTAGTAGTGTGTTGGTACCGTGAATAAATGCACTGGATCGGCAGTAGTGTTATTGATAAGTGGAAAGATCTACCAATTAGGGTCACTAAAGTTAGAAATTTTGGATAGCACTAAAAATAGGTTGGAAAAATATAACAGTGACAAGGGTTGGATTTGAGAATGACCTAAATAGTATGTAGGCCTACCAGCCCTTGTACTTGGCCACTCTTCCGCCTTCATCTGACGCAGTTGATGAAGACACACGTATAACAGCGATGAAGTGTGGTAGATATCCTCTGTACCAATATACCGTTGTGCTGCAGTGTCTGGCACTTATGTTGAAAATGGTATTAAATACTGACAAGTTGGTGATTGAGACATGTGCAACAGCTGGTATTATTTCTCCAAGGTTGATGGACTGCTTACATGATCATTTCACACTTGATGCCTCTGTATTTGACTGAAGAAGCCTACTGTGTAGGCGAAACGTTTCGAAATAAAGGTAACTAACTGCTGCACATGTGTCTTAGTCATCAGTACCCTCCTCACCACACAGGTAGTGAGACCAAGTGGTGAGTATTCAAGAAGACCTTAGTGGAGTGATACACAAATAACTCGCGCTGAGGAGAGAGGAAAGCTTATCACAACTTATGGTCCGACTTGACCGATTTACAAGTCACACTACACGAAGGTGAGGGAGCCAGTATATATAGGAGAGGGTTAGAGGGACCTCCATGACGTACAATAACGTTCGATTCCTTCACTGATGGGATTTATATAAATACGTAATATAAACGAATTTATACACATACAGTAGCGAAGCCTAGCTCATTCAGTGGTCCACCCGTTTATTCTAGGTGTGAGTTGAGTAGACCTAATTCATTCACATTTACCTCCATGTCTAACGTCATTAACAGCAGCTGACGAAGAAACTTGTAGATAAGAACTGCTAATACGAATCACTGAAAAAATATGTCGACGGATCTAAAACTCATCGGACGCATGTGTCCTGCCGATCAGTTTGTCGGTATTGTACACCGATAATTAAACGTGATGGTGAACGTTATAGTTTTCCTGTTTCGTAAAATATTAATCAACATGAAGGATACAAGAACCTCATTCTAGAAATGTTCTCATTCACTTATTGCTACTACTAACGCAGGTTTAGATAAAAAGAAAATGGGTAGAACTATCATGCACTTTATGTTCAAGTCAGGACATAAAAAAAAATAACTTTAAGCAAAGGTGAGAGCTCCGCCAGTTCCCAAGAATCGTTCTGGCTATAAAATTCCTTGTGAATACAGAGTCCGTTATACTGGCGAACTTTTCCTGCAGTTTGATAATGATGAAAATTACATAGATTACTAGTGTTTGCTCCGGGTAAGAGTCTGAATGACTTAGAGCAAATAAAACAATGGGGAGGTAAAGGATGTTTTGAATGCTGTCCAAAAGTATTTTAACTTGTAAACACTATTTATATTCATGTTAGGAAATTCAGTGTTCCAAGATTATTTTCACTTGCTAACAAAACACAAACGTTAACTCAACTATTCCCAAAACTACTAGAATTGCGTCCTAGTATTAACTCTAAATGTTGCATTAATGATTCTAATAAATGCTTCTGTAAGTAAATATATTTCTTAACCTTAAGAAAAAAAAACAGTTGAATCTACCCTATGAAAAAGACCTGTGGAAAAAAATGAACTTATAAACGACTAATGAAAGAGGAAAGAGTCAAAGCAAATGGATTACACTTTTAAAAATAATTTTTTTAATAAACTTTACGTGAAAGAAAAGCCCAAATAAAAATAAACGGGTTAAGCAAAGCTAAATATATAAACCTAAAAATTAATCCTCATCCAGAAGAGTAAACACAGGTCAAGAGAGATATTCTGGGGACGCAATATATTACTGAGTCAATACAGCAGCTCGAGTTCTCCACGAGGTGATAGATCTTGGTACTATAAAGGTATAAAAAGTGAACACATACTAGGACATATTTATTAGATAACGTTTCGGTTCTGGTGCCTAGATCACTTCTGTCAGTATCAGTTACCAAGGTTTATACCACTATAAAGGTAGCCTGGAAACGAGAGTACTTTTCACAGGCAGATCACTTACATACTGAGTGAAGGGTTATCGGGAGGTGTAAATGCATCAAGGTTATTTAAGCATCTCCGGGATATAAAGGTTACTTAATGGCCAGGATCATTCACAATCACGTACGCAGCCCGTACAAATGTCGTCGAAGACCATTTACATCTGTATGCTTTCAGTGAGGTGATAAAAACAATATCCCGTTCTCATCCACCTCTCACCATGGTGAACCCAGCCAAGAGCTACGGCCTTGGAGAAAACATTGGGGTGAAATACAAAGTTGTAGACCAAGGCAGCCTACAATACTTAACAAAAGTAGTCTACCTAAGAACACTAATGATTACGTGAAGTGCTGGGTGAAGTGAAGCAGAGGAAAAAAGTGAGAACTAAAGAGAAACTCCTAAGAATATATAGGAAAAATGGCAGTTAACGAAACACAGAAACAAAGAAAGTCATATCCTCACTAAACTGCGCCACCTATGGTCTCTCTATCCTTCAAATTTCTCACCCCCTCCTGTCCTACCCCCCAGAGATAACTGCAGCTCCTAACAAGCGTACTACAGTCACACGAATTATACAGACTCTCAGTAACCTTTTGCACTATATTAATGTTGTAAATAAATGTTCATTTTAGTGTGCTTTGTTTAAATAGGAAGGGAAATTACCTAGGTTGAAATTACCGGGAGTGAAACTACGGAGTGATATTACCTGGAGTGAAATTACCTGGAATAAAATTTCTTGAAATGAAATTACTTGTAGTGAAATTACCGGGAGTGAAACTATGGGAGTGAAATTACCTGGAATGAAATCGACAGGAAGTCAAATTACTTGGAGTGAAATTAGCGGCTACACAAAGGTAGTTGTTCCATTTATGAAGACTCTTGTTCAAGTTACTATTTTTTTGTCTTAGTCATGAGGATCATTTTCCTAGCTATGTTCAAACTACTGAGTTAGTTGTTAGAGTAGTTCCAGTTAACAGGACTGTTATTCCAGCTACAAGGATTGCACCAGCTCTTGATCCAGCCAGATCGACAGTTGTTCCAATTATAGGAAATGTAGTTCCAGGTGAGGTCATCGAACACAGACTGTGAGGATGAACATGTCCAGCGATCCTGACTAGTGTTGCAGGCACCAACGTGCAGCTGTTGTTCATGCATGAACACTCTCGTTGTTCCCCTTCCCCAGGGTGTTTGTTCTGCTGTTCTCTCTTGCTAGGTGAACAGCGCCATGCAGGTTGCCATTCTGTCTTTATATAAACCTGCATTGCTATGTTGTTACTCCATGGAGAATGTTATTCTTCCAAATAGAACTGGATTATGATTCTGTATGACGTTATTCTGTCGTGACATTTTCTCGTGCAAGAAGTTAGGCTACCATGCATGGCGGAAGTTTGCTATGCAGAATGTTTTACTGTCAGGAACGTATCCGTCCTGTTAGATCATTAAGGTGACTGTTCTATGAAGGATCTAATTTATTCATGAGTTGTCGTTATCACTCAATGGATGAATAAGTCACCTCACCCAGTAGAAGTGAGTACCAGCACTCCAGGTTATACCCGACTACTCGCTCTCATACTTAACATGCAAACTCACTGAGTAGGAATTGAATCTCATGACTAGAGGGGTAAATGAGAGAGAGCGATATAACTTGCATAACGATATATTCACAGAAAACAATCGACTGACAAGATCCTATGGATAAATACTTCAACCTCATTCACTGTTTCAGCACACTGACGTAGGCTCCACCACAGCAGCAACTACTGTGAAAATGCTTACCAACATAAAATGTGACCTAATCACGATATCGACACTGACGACAATAAGATCGATAATAGTATTACATAAATTGCAAAGGTCATCACGAAGAAAACAGTCAACGAACTTTAGACGGCTAACGAAGACAAGACATTCTTACTGACAAGCCTAATTAGTGGTTGTCACACAGAAGATATCCTCAGTAGTGAAAATTAAATTTGCGGTTATCTCAGTAGCTCAGTAAGCCATATAACAATGTACACGCCTCCCACACTAGCACAGCTTCCCAAGGGTTTGGATCTAGAATACAAAAAAAGCTAACAAAGTTGCTCTGAAATAATTACGACCACATCGCACAAGTTTACCCGCAAAAGACAAGACGTTATACTGAAAAAGACACCGAAATTCATATCTTTAGAGACTGCTTACATAACGACCCACTAGCATGCTTCTTCTCTGAAGTAGTTCACCACACAATAGCAAAAAATTACCCCAAACAAAAAACATCCGATACACCAAATCAACAAAGCTAAGAATACATCAACATATATCAAGAATCCAACATAAACAGTAGTTGCCAGAGTACAGGAGACACACAGAAATAATCATATAAGCTAACAATATGTTAAGTAAAAGGACACAAAAGCAACTAATGTGACATTATATTGTGGGAACGTTTTGCTCTTCAGGAGCTTTATCAAGCCGTTACCCTGGAGAGCGAAACGTTGCCACAATAAGATATCACAGTTGCATGTGTCCTTTTACTTAACATATTGTCGGTAATTCTTCAAATATTAATACAGAATCAACATCACAAGCAGTTTCTCTACAAATATTAGAAAGCATAAGACACGTCCATCTGGTAAAGGTACAAACCTAGTAACCTATCAAACATTGGTCAATGAAATGTTAAATTAAACAATCTTCCATAAATGAACAACCACGATCGGTCCCGTCAGCAGAAATACTGTAAATGATCTCATCCATAAGCAAACAACTGGCAGCTTTAACCAAAAGCACAAAAAATAAGAACATGTCAACAACAGCAACAAACTTTCGACAAATGAGAGAAACCCAACAGATGAAGAATGAATTACCAGAAGAAAGCAACACACTAAAAGAAGCAAGAAATATATACTAAGAAAGAAACACGCAAGCAGAAAGAAAGACAGCATATGAATTAAGATAAACACTACAGTAAGAAACCACAAATACAAATAAACACTGCATATATAATGCGCAAATAGAAGAAATTTATGACGATGTTTCAGTGCGAATTTTGACCAGTGACTAGTCAATAGTTAGGTCGGACAGAAAGGTTATTATCAGCTTCTTTCTCCTGTGTTGGTCATTCGTTAATTGTTCTAATCACGGTATTGTGTCTTATTGTTCTTCAGAAATAAACACATCACAAGTAGAAAGAAGCCGCAAATGGAAAGAAACCACAAGTGGAAAGAAACCACAAATGGAAAGAAACCACAAATGGAAAGAAACCACAAATGGAAAGAAACCACAAATGGAAAGAAACCACAAATGGAAAGAAACCACAAATGGAAAGAAACCACAAATGGAAAGAAACCACAAATGGAAAGAAACCACAAATGGAAAGAAACCACAAATGGAAAGAAACCACAAATGGAAAGAAACCACAAATGGAAAGAAACCACAAGTGGAAAGAAACCACAAGCGGAAAGAAACCACAAGTGGAAAGAAACCACAAGTGGAAAGAAACCACAAGAAGAAAGAAACCACAAGTAGAATGAAACTCACCGCAAGTAGAAGGAAATTCACCACAAGTAGAATGGCACTTACCACAAGTATAAAGACACAACAAGTAGAAAAAGTAGAAAGACACTCACCAAAAGTAGAAAGACACTCACCACAAGTAGAGACACACCACAAGTAGAAAGACACTCACCACAAGTAGACACTTACCACAAGTAGAAAGACACCTGCCACAAGTAGAATGGCACTTACCACAAGTAGAAAGACACCTACCACAAGTAGAATGGCACTTACCACAAGTAGAAAGACACCTACCACAAGTAGAATGGCACTTACCACAAGTAGAAAGACACTTACCACAAGTAGAAAGACACTTACCACAAGTAGAAAGACTCACCATAAGCAGAATTAAACTCGCCACAAGTAGAAAGACACTCACCACAAGTAGAAAGACACTCACCACAAGTAGAAAGACTCACCACAAGTAGAAAGACACTCACCACAAGTAGAAAGACACTCACCACAAGTAGAAAGACACCACAAGTAGAAAGACACTCACCACAAGTAGAAAGACACTCACCACAAGTAGAAAGAAACTACAATAGAAAGACACTTACCACAAGTAGAAAGACACCACAAGTAGAAAGACACCACAAGTAGAAAGACACCACAAGTAGAAAGACACTCACCACAAGTAGAAAGACACTACAATAGAAAGACACTTACCACAAGTAGAAAGACACTCACCACAAGTAGAAAGACACTCACCACAAGTAGAAAGACACTACAATAGAAAGACACTTACCACAAGTAGAAAGACACTACAATAGAAAGACACTTACCACAAGTAGAAAGACACTCACCACAAGTAGAAAGACACTCACCACAAGTAGAAAGACACTACAATAGAAAGACACTTACCACAAGTAGAAAGACACCACAAGTAGAAAGACACTCACCACAAGTAGAAAGACACTCACCACAAGTAGAAAGACACTCACCACAAGTAGAAAGACACCACAAGTAGAAAGACACCACAAGTAGAAAGACACTCACCACAAGTAGAAAGACACTCACCACAAGTAGAAAGACACTCACCACAAGTAGAAAGACACCACAAGTAGAAAGACACTCACCACAAGTAGAAAGACACTCACCACAAGTAGAAAGACACCACAAGTAGAAAGACACCACAAGTAGAAAGACTCTCACCACAAGTAGAAAGACACTCACCACAAGTAGAAAGACACTACAATAGAAAGACACTTACCACAAGTAGAAAAAGTAGAAAGACACTTACCACAAGTAGAAAGACTCACCATTAGCAGAATTAAACTCACCACAAGTAGAAAGACACTCACCACAAGTAGAAAGACACTTACCACAAGTAGAAAGACACTCACCACAAGTAGAAAGGCACTCACCCCAAGTAGAAAGACACTCACCACAAGTAGAATGAAACTCACCACAAGTAGAAAGAACCACAAGAGTGAAGAAACACCACAAGGGGTAAGATGGGAACGTGTAAACGACAATGCAAATTCTTGGGAAGACGAAAATAAGCCAGGAAAAACAAACATGCAACTGATAATGGAAATATAATGCCACTCCTCACCACCACTGTTGACTTCAATTTTTGTTTTCTATGTGCGGAATTGATTTTATTATTTGTAGCAGTAATGTGGGGATATAAAACATTGTGTGATATACATTATGCGTACCAGAAATGTGTGAACATAAAACGTTTTGTGTACCAATGTGTGAATACAAAACATTGTGTGATATACAATATTGTTTGGTATACAACGTTTTGCGTATATAACTTCATTTTATGTATACAACACAGGCACAGCTCCTGGATATCTTTACTAGAGAAACGTTTGGCATTCAAAGCAGGTTTTATAAATCCCATAAAGAGGGATGAGGACAATTATAGTGGAGTGATTAGGCAGTGGTAGAAGTCACATCAGCTTAGACTAGGCTTGCCTTAAGATTCTGGGTACCATAGCCCTGTTTAGAGGCATTCGGTTCTTTTTAAAAGGTCCTCCTTGCTTAAAAGATGCTCAGTCTTGTTTAAAAGGTGCTCCTATGTTTAAAAGGTGTTCATTCTTGCTTAAAATGTGTTCTTAGCCTTGTTTAGCGTTCATTGAATCTGGAGTACTGAGTGAAAGGCTTGAGGAATGAAGCTATTAAAATGGAGCCATTAGACGAAGTGCTGAAATGAGGTAGTCGAAGATATGTTATGTGGTCGGGACCCTCTAGTAGAAGCAGGTCATGTCCATAAAGTGGGCGCCTCATGTTAGCAATGGTGTTGTAGATGTTCTCTGTACCAAAATTCCATATTGTTGTTCCATCATTAGGTTAAAGGTATACATTACCGAAAAGTTATGAAGACGCATTTGCAGCACCTTTATTAGAGAAAGGTTTCGCCTGCAGAGTAATCTTCATGAGTCACATACGGAGGCATGTAGTGGAGTGATGAAGCAGTGGTAGCGGTCGCATCAGTGAGGACGGGTCTTGTTAAATGGAAAAGAAATATAAGGTGTTAAGCCTTTGTGAATCTAATACAGATGCATAAGGAAAGAGGCTTATACTGGAGTCATTAGAAGTGAAATGCAGTAGAAAACAAAATGACCGATATACCATTTTCCTCACCTGTAGTGTTCCAAGCAACCTTGCTGACATGTTTTCAGGATGTATTATATGGGGTATGTAATACTGACAAATGCACAAATTAGGATACTTTTTTGACACTAGGAGCTTAATCATTTCAATTTTTGCTGGAAAGATGTAGAGTATGCTGGGTCTGTGAAGTACAGTGCTCTCACGCTAGTCTTCTAAATGACTGGGACTACCAATTGTATTAGTGTAAAATAAAACTAATTAGCATACAACGCTTATCTTCCTGTCATTATACAATCTGTTATATACGAGGTCGTTCTTACAGGTGGGTATCCGGTAAACTCTGAAAGAACGAGAGTTTACGTTTCTGAGGATGAGGACCTCAAATAAGCTTTCGTTTTCTGTTCACCTCGCAGCCAAGTCTTTGCGGCCCAAGACCAGTTTGGATAAAACTCTTGAAACATTAAAATTCCCAGTGTTCTGTACAGTTGTATTGCCCAGATTTATTACTACTGACTGAAGGTAGGTCTTTGCAGATTCTCTTTTTTGTAGACGAGTGTGGCCTTTTTCGAATCCATTTCATGCCCATAGCAATTCCTATGAAATGCGAATGCATTAATGAGATTATCATTACGGTGGACATATCTGTAGTTATTAATATTAATGTGTGTATCTAGATCCCCGGATACTTCTAGTTTAAAAATCACAAATTCTCTAAAATATTTGTTAAGTAAACGTTTCGCCACAAGTAGCTTTTTCATTCCGCAAGACGTCAAACGTATCGAAACGTTTCCTAAAATGTTTTAATCGGTGAACATGTTTCTTTAACCTTCACCATGCCAGAATCACGATGTCAAATCTGTAACATCGTGTATACCACACAAGCATTGACATCAACAAATATTTAGGTGATTTTGTCGTTGAGAGCCTTGACAGTAGTGACTCTTAACCGACCTTTAGTAAACGCCACACAGAGGTCATGCTTGTCATACATCCAGGTCACGCTTGTCACACAAGCAGGTCACGCTTGCATGCAGGAGACATCAATATATTTGCTCACTGATGTTTATCTTGTGACAACATCATTTAACATTGAGGTCTCTTGGCGGGTCTGAGAGTGAGAGTGAGTGAAAGAGAGAGAGAGAGAGAGAGAACCTGAGATATTAGCAAACATAAATTTATAACTCAGATATTTTGAGGGAGAGAGATACTGAGAATGTGGGAGACAGTTGAGAGACAGAGAAGGTGAGAGAAAATATGAAAAAAAGAGAGAAAAAAGTGAGATTGAGGTGAGCGACACAGAAGAGGAAAGAGAAGATCAGACAGTGAAAGAAAAATTGAGAGATAGAAGATGGCAGACAAGAGACGGAGATAGGTGAGGGTCAGAGAAAGTAAAAAACAACGAGTCAGAGAATTTGAGTGACATAGTAAATGAAGTGAGACAGAAAAGAGACAGAAGTTGAAGAATAGGCGAGAAGAGATCCAAAAGTTATGAAACATAGAAGATTAGAAATAAAGAAGATAATACAAGTGAGGTGAGAGAAAAAAGACAAGACCCAAAAAGCAAGTGACAATGATGACATGAGAAAATGAAGATGCCCAGAAGATAAGAGACAGGCGAGAGTGAAACAGTGAGAGAAAATGAGGGATAGATAAAAGGAATACAATGAAAATCTCCTTTTTCCACATTATTCTTCCATTGATAATGAGGTAGGTGATAGAAGGCAATAAAATGGTACATAAGACATACAATGTCAGGTGAACCAACATCAGCAATCTGTAATAATTAATTAACAAAACAGTAATATGACTAATACTCACTTAAGCTCCAGAAATAATATCTAAATTGAATAGGAATGTTATTATTAATATTACAAAATATCAATTATGATGTAAATAACACTACATTTTTTTATTTTTTTAATTTAAACCATTTTCAAGGTTATAAAAATTCCTGAAAAAAATCAAATTAGATAAAAATAACACTACAATAATAATAATACTAATACTACTACTAATAATAATAATTAATAATAATAATAATAATAAAAAATCAAATAATAGAAAGAATGGTGATCGAACCCATGGAAAGCTAATCCTAAGTATGGCCGGCCATTGTTTGAGCTCCTTTGAAACTCACCTTTTATGTGATTTGTTTACAGACGTGTTATTACGATTTCGTGAGTCGTAATAATCTAAAACTTCGTCTTATATCCTCTTCATAATAACAATGTTTCCTGAAAGGTAATTACAACAGTTTGTGCATGGATAATGCCTTAAACAGCAATTAAGGTGAGACTTAAATTATACAAGACTTGTAAGTTACCAGAGCTCTTGTTTGACTTCATGATAATACTGCATTAATGAGTATTGCATAATTGTTGCAGTAGTTGCACGGACAGTTTGTTCACTGTGATTTCAAGCAAATATGTATGCATTTGAACATATTATTATATATATATATATATATATATATATATATATATATATATATATATATATATATTTTATATATATAATGTGCCTAATAAGCCGAACTTGCCGAAGAGGCCGAGCTCCCTTAAAATTGGACATTTCCACATTTTTTTGGTACAAATTGATATTTTTATTTTCATTGATAATGACATAAAAATTGTTTTTGGTCCAAATATAACTCAGAAACCTCACTTAACCTAACTGAACCTGAAGTAGTTTTTTGAGCTAAAATCTGCAATATATATATATATTTTATATATATATATATATATATATATATATATATATATATATATATATTATATATATATTATATATATCATAGGTTCATTCAAATTTATTTAATGTTACGACAATATTCTCAGTACTCTACTCACCCCAAGATCTTTCTTCTTGAGCGCGGTTTGTAGTCTTTTTCTTTGAGCATTTGTCCATTTTCAAGCCAATTTTCCAACATGGTTAGATCCGTTTGTAGTCTTTACTTGTCTCTCTTCTGTCTTTATTTTCCTCGCTAGTTTCTCATCATCGTCAAGCAGGAATACATCATTCTGTCTCTCATGCCGTGTTGCTAATATGCACCATAAACAGTTCAGGTGGAACCATTCTTGTCACACTGCAGATTATGGCACTTTTTTGCGCAGTGTCACTCTTCGTTTCCTTCCTCTAAAGTACTTCTTGATCCGTTGCCTTTCCTGTTAGTATTGACTGCTTCTCTATGTATTTGATCCAGTTTCTTACACTCCCCGAATATGCATCTGTCCATCTTTCTTTTGCTTCACTTTTGTCACCTCAGAAAAATGAAGCTTATTGGTAACATAGGATTTTTGCTTTTGCATTTTCTATATTATGTGCTTTTAGATTTTATTTCTCATCTCTAATTAAAACATGGGCTCACACTGTTCTTATCATTGCTTTTTCTGCTTTGGAAATGAAGTTTTCCTCTTCATCTAGGCACTTTCCAGCTACATTGTCATTTCCTTCATTGTCATTTCTTCCAGTTCCCTTTCCCACTGCATTACACTCAGGAATTCTCTCTGACATGTGTTGTCTTTTCTTTTCAAGTTAGGTTCCTTCATCCCAGTGCATTGTTGCAATATGTGTTTACTTCTGCAGGGTATTCGAAACTCAGGTCAATATGGCTGCTGATACCCATAGACAATTCATATTTTATATCATCTACTATAGATTCGAACATTGTGAATACTAGGTCCATCTTTGCTGGTTCATCTCATCCTCCCAGGTTGTTTACATGACATGTTGGCAGAGATTCCTATCACCATCCTCATTATCTCAATATCTGATATCCACCTGGGAAAATTGCAGCTGTTATCATCTCCGTGATTTTTATGTATGTGCTATGCTTTCTGCAGATGCCTCTGTTTTTTGCTCATTCCTCTTACTTGTTATCAAACTGTATTGTGTGCTTAGCTTTCAGTCTCCTTTATCTTGCTGAGTTCTGGTTTTCAATATCCTAGTTTCCCGGTCCTTGCCCAGGGGTCGGAGGGAGGATAGGGAAGGAGGGGGAAGGAAGAAAAGTGGTAGACATCAGTTAGGGTGAAAAAGGAGTGTGAGGTTGTTGCACGGGAGTGAGTCAGGATTCTGGGTGCAGGTGGAGGAAGTTGGGTGGGGTAGGATGTGGTTAGTTTTGAGTTGGTGTGCGTACTTGCCTATATGTACTCACCTATACGAGGCTGCAGGGGTCGAATCTGTGCTCCTGGCCCCCGCCTCTCAACTTGCCGCTTGCTGAAAACCCTAAGACAAGAAATACTTCCTGGCATCCCTGTGGCTTATCTTTATCTAACTTCCAACTGCACGAAATTCATGTTTCTCTTCTCTTAAACAGGTTGTCCCTGTCTACCATATCAATTCCCTTGACTATTTTGTATGTTATCATATCTCCTCTGGTTCTTCTATCCTTCAGTGTCGTTAGATTTAGTTCCATTAGAATCTCATAATTCAAGCCCTTTAACGCAGAAACAAGCATTGTTGGATACTTCTGCACCTTCTGTTTCTTAATATATTTCCTCAGGTGTGGGGGGTCCATACTTGTGTGTGTGTGTGTGTGTGTGTGTGTGTGTGTGTGTGTGTGTGTGTGTGTGTGTGTGTGTGTGTGTGTACGTGCCCTCTTGCAATTAAGAGCATAAATCAGTTCACACAACTTAAACTAAGAAAACAGAGCTGAGAAAGGAAATAATATCAAGAGAAATAAAAACTACGAAATTATCAGCAAACGATAAATAGAAATACCAGAAGAATATATATATATACAAGAACAAAAAAAAAGATTAAAAAAGGTAGTAGGAAATGAAACTAGAGCGAAGATGGGATGAGAAGAAAGAAAATCTAGCC
>NC_069465.1:13932164-13937164 GCF_026875155.1 Cherax quadricarinatus
CAGTGATGTTTTACAAACCAGGCAGGAGCTCAGAATCAACCTCTCAGATATAACTCGGCACGCGCGGGCGGGCAGATACACTCACACACATGCGCACGCACGCACGCACGCACGCACGCACACATGCGCACGCACACACATGCGCACACACATGCGCAAACACATGCGCACGCACGCACACACACACACACACACACACACACACACACACACACACACACACACACACACACACACACACACACACACACAGGCTAAGGAAGGAAGGAGGAGAGACAACAAGAAATGACCGTGAAGTATGTGAAGAACTCAACAAGAGATTCAAAGAAGTGTTCACAGAGGAGACAGAAGGGACTCCAGAAAGACGGAGAGGTGGGGCACACCACCAAGTGCTGGACACAGTGCACACAACCGAGGAAGAAGTGAAGAGGCTTCTGAATGAGCTAGATACCTCAAAGGCAATGGGGCCAGATAACATCTCCCCATGGGTATTGAGAGAGGGAGCAGAGGCGCTATGTGTACCCCTAACAACAATATTCAATACATCTATCGAAACAGGGAGATTGCCTGAGGCATGGAAGACAGCAAATGTAGTCCCAATCTTTAAAAAAGGAGACAGACATGAAACATTAAACTACAGACCAGTGTCACTGACATGTATAGTATGCAAAATCATGGAGAAGATTATCAGGAGAAGAGTGGTGGAACACCTAGAAAGGAATGATCTCATCAACAGCAGCCAACATGGTTTCAGGGACGGGAAATCCTGTGTCACAAACCTACTGGAGTTCTATGACATGGTGACAGCAGTAAGACAAGAGAGAGAGGGGTGGGTGGATTGCATTTTCTTGGACTGCAAGAAGGCGCTTGACACAGTTCCACACAAGAGATTGGTGCAAAAACTGGAGGACCAAGCAGGGATAACAGGGAAGGCACTACAATGGATCAGGGAATACTTGTCAGGAAGACAGCAGCGAGTCATGGTACGTGGCGAGGTGTCAGAGTGGGCACCTGTGACCAGCGGGGTCCCGCAGGGGTCAGTCCTAGCACCAGTGCTGTTTCTGGTATTTGTGAACGACATGACGGAAGGAATAGACTCTGAGGTGTCCCTGTTTGCAGATGACGTGAAGTTGATGAGAAGAATTCACTCGATCGAAGACCAGGCAGAACTACAAAGGGATCTGGACAGGCTGCAGACCTGGTCCAGCAATTGGCTCCTGGAGTTCAATCCCACCAAGTGCAAAGTCATGAAGATTGGGGAAGGGCAAAGAAGGCCGCAGACGGAGTACAGTCTAGGGGGTCAGAGACTACAAACCTCACTCAAGGAAAAAGATCTTGGGGTGAGTATAACACCAGGCACATCTCCTGAAGCGCACATCAACCAAATAACTGCTGCAGCATATGGGCGCCTAGCAAACCTCAGAACAGCATTCCGACATCTTAATAAGGAATCATTCAGGACCCTGTACACCGTGTACGTTAGGCCCATATTGGAGCATGCGGCACCAGTTTGGAACCCACACCTAGCCAAGCACGTGAAGAAACTAGAGAAAGTGCAAAGGTTTGCAACAAGACTAGTCCCAGAGCTAAGAGGTATGTCCAACGAGGAGAGGTTAAGGGAAATCAACATGACGACACTGGAGGACAGGAGAGATAGGGGGGACATGATAACGACATACAAAATACTGAGAGGAATTGACAAGGTGGACAAAGACAGGATGTTCCAGAGATTGGACACAGTAACAAGGGGACACAGTTGGAAGCTGAAGACACAGATGAATCACAGGGATGTTAGGAAGTATTTCTTCAGCCACAGAGTAGTCAGTAAGTGGAATAGTTTGGGAAGCGATGTAGTGGAGGCAGGATCCATACATAGCTTTAAGCAGAGGTATGATAAAGCTCACGGCTCAGGGAGAGTGACCTAGTAGCGATCAGTGAAGAGGCGGGGCCAGGAGCTCGGACTCGACCCCCGCAACTCAACTTGGTGATACAACTAGGTGAGTACAACTAGGTGAGTACACACACACACACACACACACACACACACACACACACACACACACACACACACACACATCTTTATGAGGGTTACGATCGTATATAGTCTTTGCTTTGGCTGAACTAGGAAACGAGGAGAGTGGGAGAGGAAATGTCATCTCCGCTCTCTCCATTTTCTCCTTCCTCTGCTTTCTCTACTTTTAGTTTTCTTCGTTTCTTCGTTTTTGCCCCCGTTTTTACTCTACTTCTTCCTACTCTCCCTCCAAATCTTCTATCCGTCCTCTATCTCTTCTACTCCCACTTCCTGCTTCCTCTACTTCCTCCAATATTTGCCTCAGCATCTCCTGGCTCCTGAGGTAATAACGGCTTCCCGGGGGAAATTCTCCTCTTTTATGCTATGTTTAGAAGGGTAAACAAAGTGATACGAAGTGTCAAAAATTTATGTTTGGCTACAGTACTGCCGGTGTCAAGCTTCCCTGGGTCAAGCTTCCCTGTGTCATGCTTCCCTGTGTCATGCTTCCCTGTGTCATGCTTCCCTGTGTCATGCTTCCCCGTGTCAAGGGTCCCTGTGTCATGCTTCCCTGTGTCATGCTTCCCTGTGTCATGCTTCCCTGTGTCATGCTTCCCTGTGTCAAGCTTTCCTGTGTTAAGCTTCTCTCTGTCAAGCTTCCCTGTTTCATGCTTCCCTGTGTCATGCTTCCCTGTGTCATGCTTCCCTGTGTCATGCTTCCCTGTGTCATGCTTCCCTGTGCCAAGCTTCCCTGTGCCAAGCTTCCCTGTGTCAAGCTTCCCTGTGTCAAGCTTCCCTGTGTCATGCTTCCCTGTGTCATGCTTCCCTGTGTCATGCTTCCCTGTGTCATGCTTCCCTGTGTCAAGCTTTCCTGTGTTAAGCTTCTCTCTGTCAAGCTTCCCTGTTTCATGCTTCCCTGTGTCATGCTTCCCTGTGTGTTCCTGTGCTCTTCCCTGTGTCATGCTTCCCTGTGTCATGCTTCCCTGTGTCATGCTTCCCTGTGTCATGCTTCCCTGTGTCATGCTTCCCTGTGTCATGCTTCCCTGTGCCAAGCTTCCCTGTGTCAAGCTTCCCTGTGTCAAGCTTCCCTGTGTCATGCTTCCCTGTGTCATGCTTCCCTGTGCCATGCTTCCCTGTGTCATGCTTCCCTGTGTCAAGCTTCCCTGTGTCAAGCTTCCCTGTGTCAAGTTTCCCTGTGTAAAGCTTCCCTGTGTCATGCTTCCCTGTGTCAAGCTTCCCTGTGTCGAGCTTCCCTGTGCCGAGCTTCCCTGTGTCAAGCTTCCCTGTGACAAGCTTCCCTGCGTTATGCATCCCTGTATCAAGCTTCCCTGTGTCAAGCTTCCCTGTATCAAGCTTCCCTGTGTCAAGCTTCCCTGTGTCAAGCTTCCTTGTGTCAAGCTTCCTTGTGTCAAGCTTCCCTGTGTCAAGCTTACTTGCGTCAAGCTTCCCTGTGCCAAGCTTCCCTGTGTCAAGTTTCCCTGAGTCAAGCTTACCTGCATCATGCTTCCTTGTGTCGAGCTTCCCTGTGTGAAGCTTCGCTTTATCAAGCTTTTCAATGACAAGCATTTTTTGTGTCAAACTTCTCTGCGTCAAGGCTGTATTCGTCACACTCACCCACACTCACATTTTGGCTTAAATAACAAAACTCTTCTTGTCGAATAAGGCAAAGAGTATTGAGAATACAGGCTTTGTAGTGGTGGTGGTGGTGGTGGTGGGGCGGCGGCGACGGCGCTGCTGCTGGTGCTGGTGCTGCTCCTTCTCCTCCCCAGTATTAATATTTTCATTAGTCTGTCCTGCCCCGTATATATAGCCTCTTTTCTCTCATTCTTCTCGTTTATTTGAAGTGATAAAAATCCCAGGACCGAGACGCATATTATTAAAGTGGGATAATAATAATAATAATAATAATAATAATAATAATAATAATAATAATAATAATAATAATAATAATAATAATAATAATAATCATCCTAATAATAATAATAATACAGTGAGCTTTAAGAGTGAGAGTAACACTGGTTGAACTCTCTGAGGCCTTTAGAGAGGGAACATGAATAATGTTTATGCTATTGATATACCTATATTTAAATGATTCTTATAATGCAGTATTTCTGGCAATAAAAGAAAAATATAGCAAGAGTTTTATATATGTCGTGCCGAATATGTAAAACTGGTCAATTAGCAAGAACTCATTTAAAATTAAGTCCTTTCTAAAATTTTCTCTTATACGTTTAAAGATATATTTTTTCATTAATGTTAATGTAAAAAATTTTAATTTTGCACCAAAAGAATCTTAGAAAACTTACCTAACCTTATTATAACAAGAACAATTTATTTTAGCCTAACCCAACTAAATATATTTTAGATTTGTTTACAATAATTTAATACTAAACAAACACAGTGAAATATATTTTTTTCGTTAGGTTCAGAATGATTTTGGCGAAATTATTGCATACACAAATTTTCGCTTGTCCTATATGGCAAGATGAGCGTTGCTATTTAAGCCAAAATCGCAAGTTCTGCCTATTCGGCACGACATGATATATATATATATATATATATATATATATATATATATTATATATATATATATATATATATATATATATATATATATTATATATATACTAAAAGAGGATAGATGAGCTAGTGAGAGTATAGGAAATGGGATCGAAGATGTATGGTGTTCAGCAGAAGTTTGTTACAGGAAAGTGGGTGCGGGAGGGAAGAAGAGTGATTGGTGGAATGATGTAAAGAGAGTAGTAAGGGAGAAAAAGTTAGCATATGAGAGATTTTTACAAAGCAGAAGTGATGCAAGGAGAGAAGAGTATATGGAGAGAAAGAGAGGTTAAGAGAGTGGTGAAGCAATGTAAAAAGAGAGCAAATGATAGAGTGGGTGAGATGTTATCAGCAAATTTTGTTGAAAATAAGAAATAGTTTTGAAGTGAGATTAATAAGTTGAGGAAGCCTAGGGAACAAATGGATTTACCAA
>NC_069465.1:13942164-13979664 GCF_026875155.1 Cherax quadricarinatus
TCGGCAATGGCTACATCAAACACAGACAACAGGTCTGAAGGAAGCATGGAAACTAAACTGTATGCAGAGGTCCTGTCAAACCCACATGGGGCCAAAACAAAGACAGGGAGCACACTAGGACAGAATGAGTGGTTGGAAGACATTGAAGGAACTAGGACATGTGCAAGGACCTTACCAGATACCTGTGGGGGCCAGGAACAGGTGAGCAGGAAGGACAAACCAAGAAGCATAGGGGCCATAACTAAGGAAGGGACTGAAGGAAGGAACACTCCACGGGAAGGAACTAAAACACCGAGGATGCAATGGGAGTCACAGTGGGAGGTGGAAAGGGAGAGATCCGTGTTTGTCTATGGGCTAGACGAAGCTAAATGGGAAACTTATGATGAAAGAAAGCAGGAGGAGAAAAAAGCGATTGAAGATATCATGAAGGTGATAGGCGAGGGGGACATGACCCAGGTGGCAAATTTTCGGAGAATTGGGTGGTTCACAAAGAAAAGGAATCGGCCTCTCAAAGTAATTTTCAAGGCAGAATCAACCCGAACCATGATCCTGCAGGAGAAAGCACGGCTGAGAGGCAAGCAGGAGTTCCGGAGTGTGTACCTCGATCGAGACAGAACACAGGACGAAAGTAAGACGATGAAAGAGAGAGTTCAAAAACGAAAGGAGAAATGGGAGGAAATGAAAAAGGAGAGAAGAATAACCCAGGATCAAATGGAAGGACAAGCACACCCCCCAGAAACATCTGCAGAAGGACTCCAGCCACGACACCCCGAAGGCAACTGAACAATCCAAACCAACCATCACACACCGATCCCTCTGTTTTCACCCCCCGCACCACAGTTACAGTATTAGAACAGAAGTTGAAGGTTTGGTACACAAATGCAGATGGATTAACGAATAAACATGAGGAATGGCAAGAAAGAATCAATGAGAAGTCCCCAGACATCATAGCAGTTACAGAAACAAAACTCACGGAGACAATAACAGATGCAATCTTCCCACCAGGATACCAGATCTTGAGGAAAGATAGAAGGGGCGGGGGGGGGTTGCTCTGCTCGTAAAAAACAGATGGAAATTCGAGAATATGGAAGGCATAGATGAGACGGGAGAAAGAGACTACATAGCAGGTACACTTCAGTCTGGGGAACACAAAGTGGTCATTGCAGTGATGTATAATCCACCACAGAACTGCAGGAGGCCAAGAGAGGAATATGAAAAGAGCAACAGAGCAATGGTGGACACACTTGCTGAGGTGGCAAGAAGAGCTCACTCCAGCAGAGCAAAGTTGCTGGTTATGGGGGATTTCAACCACAGGGAGATTGACTGGGAAAACTGGAGCCACATGGGGGTCCCGAAACATGGAGAGCCGGATGTTGACGTGGTGCTGGAAAACCTCATGCACCAACATGTTAAGGACCACTACCAGAGTTGAGAGGGGAGGATGAACCAGCAAGATTGGACCTTGTGTTCACCCTGGGCAGCTCAGACATTGAGGACATCAAGTATGAGAGTCCCCTAGGAGCTAGCGACCACGTGGTTCTGTGCTTTGAATACATAGAAGAGCTGCAAGTGGAGAGAATAACAGGAGTTGAATGGGAAAAGCCTGACTATAAAAGAGGGGGGCTACATAGGGTTGAAGAACTTCCTGCGGGAGGTTCAGTGGGACAGAGAACTGGAAGGAAAGCCAGTAAATGAAATGATGGAATATATAACAACAAAATGCAAGGAGGCAGTGGAAAGGTTTATTCCCAAGGGCAACAGTAACAACGTGAAGACCAGAACGAGCCCCTGGTTTACCCGACGGTGTAAGGAGGCAAAAACAAAGTGCAATAGAGAATGGAAAAAGTACAGAACGCAGAGAACACACGAAAATAGGGAGACCAGTCACAGAGCCAGGAATGAGTATGCACAGGTAAGGAGTGAGGCCCAGCGACAGTATGAAAATGACATAGCATCGAGAATCAAGACTGACCCGAAACTGTTGTATAGCCACATCAGGAGGAAGACAACAGTCAAAGACCAGGTGATCAGATAAGGAGAACTCACAAGAAATGATCAGGAGGTATGTGAGGAGCTAAACAGGAGATTTAAGGAAGTTTTTACAGTAGAGACAGGAAGGGCTGTGGGAAGACAGCACAGAAGGGAACATCAAGAGGGAATATACCAACAAGTGTTGGATGACATACGAACAACTGAGGAGGAGGTGAAGAAGCTCTTAAGTGACCTTGACACCTCAAAGGCGATGGGACCGGACATCATCTCCCCATGGGTCCTTAGAGAAGGAGCAGAGATGATGTGCGTGCCTCTTAACCACAATCTTCAACACATCCCTTGAAACTGGGCAACTACCTGAGAAATGGAAGACAGCTAATGTAGTCCCCATATTTAAGAAAGGAAACAGAAACGAGGCACTAAACTACAGACCTGTGTCTCTGACATGTATTGTGTGCAAAGTCATGGAGAAGATTATCAGGAGAGTGGTCGAACACCTGGAAAGGAACAAGATTATAAATGAAAACCAGCATGGGTTCATGGAAGGCAAATCTTGCATCACAAACCTCCTGGAGTTTTATGACAAGGTAACAGAAGAAAGACACGAGAGAGAGGGGGGGGGTAGATTGCGTTTTCCTGACTGCAGGAAGGCCTTTGACACAGTTCCCCACAAGAGAATTAGCGCAGAAGCTGGAGGATCAGGCGCATGTAAAAGGGAGGGCACTGAAATGGATAAGGGAATACCTGCAGGGAGGCAGCAACGAGTCATGGTACGTGAAAGGTATACCAGTGGGCGCCTGTTACGAGCGGGGTCCCACGGGGGGTCGGTTCTAGGACAGTGCTATTTTTGATATATGTGAACGACATGATGGAAGGAATAGACTCTAAAGTGTCCCTGTTCGCAGATAAACGTGAAGTTGATGAATAGAATTAATGGATGAGGATGAGGCAGGACTGCAAAGAGCCTGGACAGGTGGACATGTGGTCAGTAACTGCCTTCTCGAATTCAGTCCACCCAAATGCAAAGTCATGAAGTTTGGGGGGAGGGGCAAAGAAGACCGCAGACAGAGTATAGGTGGTGTAAAAAGACTACAGACCTCACTCAGGGAGAAAGACCTTGGGGTGACCATAACACCGAGCACATCACCGGAGGCACACATCAACCAAATAACTGCTGCAGCATCGGGGCGCCTGGAAAAACCTGAGAAAGGTTCCAATACCTTAATAAGGAATCGTTCAAGGGACACTGTACACTGTGTATGTTAGGCCATACTGGAGTATGCAGAAACCAGTCGGGAAACCCACACCTGGTCAGCACGTCAAGAAGTTAGAGAAAGTAAAAAGGTTTGCAAACAAGGTAGCCCCAGAGCTCAAGGTAATGTCGTACGAGGAAAGGTTAAGGGAAATCGGATGACGACACTGGAGGACAGAAGGGTCAGGGGAGACATGATAACGACATACAAGATACTGGGGGGAATAGACAAGGTGGACAGAGATAGGATGTTCCAGAGAGGGGACACAGGGACAAGGGGTCACAACTGGAAGCTGAAGACTCAGACGAGTCACAGGGACGTTAGGAAGTATTTCTTCAGTCATAGAGTTGTCAACAAGTGGAATAGCCTAGCAAGTGAAGTAGTGGAGGCAGGAACCATACATAGTTTTAAGAAGAGGTATGACAAAGCTCAGGAAGCAGAGAGAGAGAGGACCCAGTAGCGATAAGTGAAGAGGCGGGGCCAGGAGCTGAGTCTCGACCCCTGCAACCACAATTAGGTGAGTACAATTAGGTGAGTACACACACACACAATGTTTCAGATATGGTAAACAGGAACACAAGATCGTAGGGATATTAAAAGGTATTTCTTCAGCTTTGGAGTTTATCAGGAAGTGGAACTATCTGGAGAGTGATGTGATAGAGGCTAAGGCTCTTCAAGTCAGGGGTGACCTAGTCGCGACCAGCAAAGAAGCGGGACCAGGAACTGTGAATCGACCCCTGCAACCACATACGAGTGATTTTTTTTTAAATTTATATTTATGCCATAAGTTTCTAAAGGACCTCTTAGACAGGATCTTCCGTCTATATATCCGTGCTGGAAGAGAAATCTCGCTCAAAGTGCTCTTTGTCTCTCATTATTCTCACTTGGTGCATTTTTCCTTACCATCAACATTAGTCTTTCAGTTAGTAGCACCTGTCTGCTACTTTGTTTTTAATTGAGATAACATTTGCACTTTCCCTACCACCCCATCTTTTCATTCTTTTTTTACCAATAGGTATATTATATTACAGGTGAGTGGAAGCTGTGAAAGGATTCCAGCTTAAAGAGGTGAGGTAGAGATGACTCTCCAGATTACTTTTAAAGTTTTTAACCTAGTGTTTCTTAATGATGGATCGAATTAGTTATGGTCTGTGTAGGAATCTGCGTGTCATTTCTATTGAAGAAATTAGGATATTAGTCTCTTGTAAGGACTTGTGAATGCCTCTCCTGAATGGCTTCATATTTCAAACTTATGCCTCACTTTCTACCATTACTTTTGCGTGCATTGAGGTAAAAGGAGCTGGGCTTATGGGATAGTGAAAAGCCTCTCTTGTTAACATTGAAAACTGTGCATGTTGAGAGAGGGAAAACCTAATTTAGTTAAGTAGATACAAGTTAATTTTAAGGCTACCTGAAGCGTTCTGCATAACACGAGACAGTTTACACGTTAGTGAATCCTCTGTCTAGTGTAAACCGTGCGGTAATTTTACAAAAATTAAAATTGTTTTTGTTATTGTCATTACACACGAGACAATAAACGATTGTCCGTGTTTATCCTCCACCTGAGGTCCTCTTCAGTGTATTGTTGCATGTTACGTATTTTTTCTCTCGTTATAGGTAGTTTTATCTCTTGGTTCCAAATTGGTCCATTTACTGTGTCTCTGGAATACTTGTGGTTCTGGTTATAGTTTTTGCTACCACTTTTTTTTAAACTCTTTCTCTACATCTTTCTTAAATATGGTGTTATTCTCTCTCTTCTCCTATTCGTACGTAGTTGTTGTGGTTGTTAGTTATTATTTATTTATTGGTGTTGCTGTTTTTTTCTTTTGTGCAATTCTGTTGCTGCTGCTGTTATTGTATCTGCTGTCACTGCTGCTGCTGTTGTTGTCATGGCTCCTAATTTGTGTACTCTAAACCCTGATAATGTGTCTGGCTGGTATGAAATTTTCGATTTCTCATAAAAGTGGGGTTCTATACAAGCTTCACTATATCGGAGGCTGCCATAGTGAAGAGCTCTGTTCCACAAGGCACAGTACTCGCCCCCATCTTATTCCTTATCCTCATATCAGACATAAACAGAGATATACACCACAGCACCGTATCATCCTTTGCGGATGATACTAGGATCTGCATGAGGCTGTCATCTGCTGAGGACGCGGTTAACCTCCAAGAAGATATAAACAAAGTTTTCCAGTGGGCAACGGTAAACAATATGATGTTCAATGAGGACAAATTCCAACTACTCCGTTATGGAAAACTGGAGGAGATAAAAAACTAGAACAGAGTATATTTCTGACCCCCGGCCATACAATAGAGCGGAAAAATAATGTAAGGGACCTGGGAGTGTAATGTTGAGGATCTCACTTTCAAGGATCCAACAGTGCCACGATCGCACGTGCAAAGAAAATGATAGGATGGATAATGAGAACTTTCAAAACGAGAGATGCCAAGCCCATGATGATCCTTTTCAAATCATTGTTCTCTCTAGGCTGGAATACTGCTGTACATTAACATCTCCATACAAAGCAGGTGAAATCGCAGATCTAGAGAGTGTACAGAGATCCTTTACTGCACGTATAAGTTCTGTCAAGCACTTAACTACTGGGAACGCTTGGAAGCACTTGACTTGTACTCGTTGGAAAGCAGGAGGGAGAGATATATCATAATCTACACTTGGAAAATCTTGGAAGGAATGGTCCCAAATCTGCACACAGAAATCACTCCCTACGAAAGTAAAAGACTGGGCAGGCGATGCAAAATTTCCGCCAATAAAAAGTAGGGGCGCCCTTGGTACACTAAGAGAAACACCATAATGTCCGGGCTCAAAACTGTTCAACAGCCTCATCAACATTTGGGAATTGCCAATAAACCTCCGCTGCCTTCAGAGAGAGCTGGACGATACCTAAATCGGTGCCGGATCAGCCGGCCTTGCTCCGTACTCGGAACTGCGTTTCGGCCAAACAGTAACAGCCTAGTTGATCAGGCCTGATCCATCGGGAGGCTGGTCCCTGGACCGGGCCGCGGGGGCGTTGATCCCCGAATAACCTCCAGGTAACCTCCAGGTATCCAAGTCACTTAAGTAGAAGAAAACCAGTTACGGTACACTAGCGGATGCTCATAACACGAGAACTTGTTACATTCAACCGGGATACTTAACACCGGAACCTGTTCAGTAGACGGATGTTTCAAAACTGGAACCTTTATTTACTAAGCAGGGAGATGCCTAACCTAGTTACCCGGGAAGCCGGAGATTGCTAACGTTGAAACAAAAAGATTCTTAATACTGAGAGGGCTTTGTCTGATGGAGATTCGATGCAGTAGAGACTTTCTTTGCTCCTGACAAACAAAACACCACCATCCTTAGATGAGTCAATCCTTATAAATTTAGTTGATTCCATGAAAGATCATTGCACTGTGGATTTACTCTCATATTCATCATTCTCTACAGATCTTCATTCCCTACCTCCTCGTCCCCTCAGCCAGACCGACCATTGACTACGTCGCTATTATTTGACGGATAATAGAACCTCGAGCAGCAGTCTTCGTGCTAAATGATCCATACGGGCTTAGTGCTTCAACAGAGTCACTCTTTAGTTGAATTCTCTTACAAGTTTGTTCCTCTCTTGATTGCTACTCTTGTTTTTTCACACAATGTCCATTGTTGCTTTTCTGTGTCATGTTTTTTGGTTCAGTTGTTTGCTATTAGACAGGAAATAGGGAGGGAGGGAGCGGGCGAAGGAAGGGTTGCTGATAATATCAATATACTACTCTTTATTTCTGCAGTTGGTTTCTGACTAGTTGTTGCCTCTCCATGAATTATTTTTCTAAACAATCCTCAACGCTTTTCCATCATCATTCAATCGTCGTTTACAGCAATATCAAAAGTCAGACTACATCTCTGGTATTATTTTTGTTTTCTTCTCTCATTTACTATCCCTCGAGGAATACTGCAGTGAGACAGTTTTTACAGTGTTGTCTCAACCATCACCGTTGTGTTTAGTTTTTCTATTCAATTTCTTCTTTGAACTCGAAGACTTTGTTTGATGGGTCATCAGTGATTGTGTACTGTATATTAATTTTAATTTCTTCATCACTGCTGCTGTTTGATGTTTGAGTAAGTAAAGAGGTGAGTGAAGGGTGCAAGTGGTGGTGGGAGTACGTGTGAGAGGAAAGTGGGTAGAAGGTTTATGTGGGTGGTGGGGTAGGATGGGGTGTGGAAAGGAGCCTGTGGGTGGTATATTGGTGGGGGTGAGTGGGTGTGTTGGTAGAAGGTACAGGTGGGTGGTAGGGTTGGGGGTGTGTGTGTGTGTGGGCAGAAGATATATGTAAGTGGTAAGGTAGGGGGTGAGTGGGCCTGAGGGTAAAAGGTAGTGGGGCGCGTCGTGTGTGGATAGGTACTTGTGGGTGATGGGGTGGGGAAGAGTTGGTATGTCGGTGGGTGTTTGTGAATGACTGGGTTGGTGTTAGTCGGTGGTGGGTAGCGGTGAAGATACACGAGGGAGAACGTATAGTGTGTGGGTTGTTTTTAGGGTATAGTTCGGGACTGGGTCTGCATCATGGTGGATAGAGAATCAGGTAGGTCGGTTAATGAGTGATCATGATGAAAGACAACCAGAGAAGTTACACAAGATTTTGAATCACATTGGGTGAGTACGTGTACTTGTTAATGGAGATAGATGGTGGGTGGAAGAGTGAGATGAAGGGTTACTTGGTGATTAGAGAGGAAAACCTCCCAAGGTACATCATTGCTGGAGTGTGTGGGCAAGTGGCAGTGGGCAGGATGTTGAGTGGGGTGGTCTTGGTGAGTCGCATGTGTGGTTAAGGAGAGAATTTAGTAGAGGCAATGTGTAAGAACAACGCAAATGGAAATCAGATCCTATGAGGCAGAGGCACACAGGAAACAATCATATCAGTGTGGAGAAAGCGAACACCTCCAATCTACACATGGATTGGAGGATCGGGTCTGTAGAACCCCAAACAAGCAGAGAATAAACTACAGTAATTAACGGCCTAAATACAATGGAGTAATCCTTATTAACAAATTATGAGAAACCAAAGAACTTGGGCTTAAATGCTGCAGGCACAAAAGGGTGCACAATGGTGCGTCCTTGGAAGAACGCAAAACATGAGTAGATATGTTCACGACATAACAAATATCCTGGGGATGGATAAGGTAGTCAAGGATTGCCACTAAATGGAGCAAATCTCAAATACAAGTCAAACCACGGTACGGGCGGGGATTGAACTCGTAGTGAGTCGTAAATCTCCAGATCGACGCGTTAAACAGTTTTACGACTCACTCATCGCGAGTTCAGTCCCCGCCCGTACCGTGGTTTGTTTTCAATCGTGTCACTAAGATTTCGTGAGTCAGATACAAGAGACTGCTAATATATCCATTCGGATGCACAAAACCGGTATGGTCATGAGAGATAATCATGTCTGATCCGACATAAACAAGAGCTCTAACTCCTTCGATCAAGAGCCCCTCGGCAGAAGAGTAAGGAAGTGGGACGTGCACATACTCTTCACTCCATAAATACACCAGATTATGTCTCGTCGGCTTGAAAGCTGTGCACTCCGCAAGTCACACAGACACTGACTAGAGGGAGGGGAGAGAGAGAGAGAGAGAGAGAGAGAGAGAGAGAGAGAGAGAGAGAGAGAGAGAGAGAGAGAGAGAGAGAGAGAGAGAGAGGATGGGAAAGATGGGAGGTGAGGGAATTCCAATATAAAACACTATAATTAATTCACATAAGTTAATCGCATGTTATGAGCGGCTTCCACGAATGAGAGTTGCCTCACCCTACCATCGCAGAAAATCATATAGGTAATTACGATTACGTATTTACACTCACTCAAAAATGATTAAGTCTAGGATTAAGTCCGTAAATCAAAATAATGGCTATATAATTCCTTCACGCAATTTATCAAACAGATTAATGAATATCAGTGTTTAATCACACCAGTTGGAATTAAAGAAAAATTTAAATATTCGTGGATGCATTAATATATATATATATATATATATTAGCCTCGGAGAAGTAGATAAAAATGCTTCAAGGAAGAATATTTGGATTTCTTCCCTAAGCAATTTAAATATTCCACTTCCCCTACCACCCCATCTTTTCATTCTTTTTTTTACCAATAGGTATATTTTATTACATAATATGGTACAAAAGATTTAAGAGATACATTGTTGATATGAAGATGGCTTATACAGTACTTGAGATGTGAGAGATACATGTCTAGTACCTATTGTTATGTGTTTCTCACTGATTATAATGCAAAAATCTCATCCAGCGCCTCAGAACTGGGGCGCGTGCCCAAAATACAGCAGGCATTGCTTCTCTGAACAGCAGCGCTGAGTCGCTGGAACAGAAAACTAGCTGCCCTGAAAACAGAAAAGTAGCTGCAGGTCTGGTTTCCGAGCCCTTTAGATTATCCCAGATCATGGCTCCATGTCGTGCCGAATAGGGAAAATTAGCGATTTTGGCTTAAATATCAACGCTTTTGTTGCCGAAAAAGGCAAGCGAAAAATTGTGTATGCAATAATTTCGCAAAAAATCATTCTGAGCCTAACGAAAAAAATAATTCCATTTTGTTTGTTTATTATTAAATTATTGTAAACTTATCTACAATATGTTTAGTTGGATTAGGCTGAATTAAATTGCACTTGTTATAATATTGCTAGGGTATGGTTTTTTTATTGCTAGGTAAGTTTTCTATGGTTCGTTTTGGTAAAAAATTATTAATTTTTACATTAAGTGAAAAAAAATAGTTTTAAACGTATAAGAGAAAATTTTAGAAAGGACTTAATTTTAACTAAGTTGTTGCTGGTTGACCAATTTTACCTATTCGACACGACATATATATGCTATACATATTTGGAATGAACATCACAGGTGTTGGAAAAAATTAAGTGAATCCTTCATGGAGACACAACACACACACACACACACACACACACACACACACACACACACACACACACACACACACACAAGGTGGACAGACACAGGATGTTCCAAAGATGGGACACAGAATCAATGGGTCACAATTGGAAGTTGAAGACCCAGATGAGTCAAAGGGATGTTAGGAAGTATTTCTTCAGTCATAGAGTAGTCAGGAAGTGGAATAGCCTAGCAAGTAAGGTAGTGGAGGCAGGAACCATACATAGCTTTAAGATGAGGTATGATAAAGCTCATGGAGCAGGGAGAGAGAGGACCTAGTAGCACTCACTGAAGAGGCGGGCCCAGGAGCTGAGTCTCGACCCCTGCAACCACAATTAGGTGAGTACAATTAGGTGAGTACAATTAGGTGAGTACAATTAGTTGAGTACAATTAGGTGAGTACATACACAAATAGTGAATCTGCTTTAAAGAGGCTTATATTTCTAAGGCACTCGTGTCAAATGATTTTCTAAAAGATATATAAATAATTAGCATTTGAGGATTTTCATACCATCCCATGACATGTGTCCTGTGTGGAGTTACAGACTTAACCTGTACCTCGTATACAGCTATAGACCAGTCATGTGCCCTGTACGGAGCTGTATATCGATCCTATTCCGTGTATAACGTTTTAGAGCCAAAGAATGAAAAGGCACAATACAGTGTCCTACCCTGGTGGATCATTCCCTTTCTCGCAGTGCTCTTTTGTCTTTTTTTCCTTCTTGTTTTTAGAATATCTCCATTACTACTACTACTACTATTGCTTCGCTAACGCTTCACTTTCTGAATCTTGTGTCACTACCACTACTCGCTTCTTGTTGCCGCCTCTGCCACTGTTGCACTGCTACCACCACTCTTAAATAACTACCTTTCGTTCTTCTACTCTCAGTCCCGCCCCCTCTCATACATATACTGGCTCCTTTCCCTTCGCGCTTCTGTGTGATTAGTTAATGATCCAAGTTGAACTAAAACATTACCATAAGTTTCAATCTCCTATGTACAGGTTATCTGTGTAATCTAGAACCAAATGTTACAGAACCAGCTTGTGCTTCAGAGTTATAGAACTAATCTGGTACTCTTAGAGCAAATCGTCCTCTTAACCACACACACATGACACCATTATATAAACAGCTAAGGATTTAGGAGTTCTGGTTAGCAGTAATCTAAAACCAAGATAACAGTGCATTAGTGTCCGAAATAAAGCTAACAAAATCATTGGCTTCATATCTAGAAGTATAAATAATAGAAGTCCTCAGGTTGTTCTTCAACTCTATATATCCTTGGTTAGGCCTCATTTAGACTATGCTGCTCAGTTCTGGTCACCGTATTACAGAATGGATATAAATGCTCTGGAAAACGTACAAAGGAGGATGACAAAGATGATCCCATGTATCAGAAATCTTCCCTATGAGGATAGACTGAAGGCCCTGAATCTGCTCTCTCTCGAAAGGCGTAGAATTAGGGGGGATATGATCGAGGTGTATAAATGGAAAACAGGAATAAATAAAGGGGATGTAAATAGCGTGCTGAAAATTTCCAGCCAAGACAAGACTCGCAGCAACGGTTTCAAGTTGGAAAAATTCAGATTCAGGAAGGATATAGGAAAGCACTGGTTTGGTAATAGAGTTGTGGATGAGTGGAACAAACTCCCGAGTACAGTTATAGAGGCTAAAACGTTGTGTAGTTTTAAAAATAGGTTAGATAAATACATGAGTGGATGTGGGTGGGTTTGAGTTGGACCTGACTAACTCGTGCTACTAGGTCTGATGCCGTGCTCCTTGCCGTGACCTGACTAGGTGGGTCATTGGGCTAATCGGGGAGGGGGGGCTACATGGACCTGCTTCACATGGATCAGTAGGCCTGCTGCAGTGTTCCTTCTTACTTATGTTAAATGAGTGACTGTTGATGGCGCTTTGAACAGTTGAAATAAGATTTCTGCAGCGGCGCACATGGCGTGCCCGTCTTCCCTTCTTGAAGCAGACTTTTTTTTATCCATATTTATGCATTTTGTATGGCCATTTATTTAATATTTATAGTTTTTCATTGTGGAATATTATATATGGATGTAGGACAACCTAATCTAAAATTGAAATGTGTTGTAAACCGTATGTGTAAAAGTGACAGAAGCTACAAGGATGGGTTAGTTTAAGTTTAATATGTTTATTATGCACCCCATACCCATCCTGTGGGCGGTAGTCAAAAGATTACAGAGGTACATAATTGGTCCAGGGACTGGACTCCAAAGTTTTGATAGCTGAGCAAGATACAGAGGTAAAGAACTCACAATTTACAAAGGTAATGAACTCACAATTTACAAATGTAATGAACTCACAACTGTAATGACTTAGAGAATTATAGAATAGCTATTGTTAGAAAAATATTAGATGCGATGATATTCAGTGGCTTTCTAAAGCTGCCTAGTTCCCATGGTTTAACCCTTGAGCGTGGGTTATTGCCCTTCTCGGCTGCCCCGCTCCCATGGTTTTGGACTTTGCGCTGGATTGCCATTGTTCTTGGCAGCCTTGTTTTAAAGGCACTTACCTCCTGACTGGTGCCATTCTTAACTGCCTTGCACAGGAAATATTTACGAGCATGTTATATAACTCATTATCACTCGCTAATGTTCATTTCGTCTCGTACGTGTGCCAGGTACAGCAGCATGTTATCCAGCTACCACTGACGCCTGTATTTCCCAACCGGTAGAGACGATTATACTGTTAATATAGATTGAAATGTCTGGAGCATCTCACCTATGTAGAATAAAAGGGATAAAATGGAAGTCATCAGGTAGGAGGAAGAGTTTTGACATCCTCCTCCCAGGCCAGTAGAAAGACAGACGTTGCCTAACATGCTCTTACTGGGACAACTTTTCGTCTCGTAGAGCTTATTAAGATTTACATAAAGCGAAAGGTTCTCATCAATGAAAATCTGGTCTTCAAATTGTGTTTTATAGTGAGCCCGCGTACTCCACCCCTGGTCTAGACTCTTGAATCTACATATTCATCAGAAACAGAAGAAACACATTCTCACGTGCCTTAAATACCCTAAGGGGGAGTCTGGACAGAGAAAAAAGCCCCACAGTCAGTAGAAACCACGAAAGTAGACCCACTCTTCAATCGCAAAAATCTATTGATAGCACAGATGTTCCACATCATCAAAAACTTTGATAAGAGCTTCAAGAAGCAAAATTGCTAAACACAGAGACTCAACAGTTACACATCCCAGAACATCACTACCCTGTTCTTCTATGCCAATTGTTCTTCTATGCAATTCCTGCACCACTCAACATTTTTTTTTTTACCAGAATCTCCAATTTGTAACCATGCCTTCACATCTTCCTTAGTAACCAACAAGGGTTTAGAACAACTTAAATACATAATTAGTGTAACAGCCTTCGCAAAAGCCTTTTGACTAGTGTCATCATGATATACCAGTCCAAAGAAAGATGCAAAAGAAATAACTGGGAAAATAGTCAGATAAATATTTGACTATAAGATATAGAACCAAAGATTAATAATAATCAAGCTAACATCCAAAGCTGTCACAGAGAAAAGCTGTTCGTCAAGAAACACAACTCGCCCCAGTTCTCTTTCTCATCCTTATATCTGGCATTAACATAAATCGTAACATCCTTTTCCGACGATAGTAGAATCGGTATGAATGGCGGCATCAAGTGGACACAACAAATCTCTAGGCTGTCCAGTGAATCATATAATAATAATAATAAAAAACAATTTTATTGAGGACAAAGTTCAGTTATTCTACTCTGGGAAAATTGAGGAAATAAAAACTAGAATAGAGCATAAAGAATGTTAAGTAATTTAATAAAGCAGAATATTAATGTGAGGTAAGAGAAATATTGCTAGAAAATTTCTCATTCACGAATCTCAACAGTGTTTTCGTCACAATCGCAAGGAAAATGATAGGCTAGGTAATTAGGACAATTGAAACCTATTGATAACACTTGTTCCCTCAGGCCTGGAATATTGCTGCATACAAACAGCCACTTTTAACGCAAGCATAACTGCAGATCTGGAAAATGTACAGAGTATCTTTTACTGACACGTAAATTCAGTCAAGTACCTTGGAACATATGAGACATAGATACATTATAATTAATACCTGGAAAAAATTGGAGAATTTGGCCCCAAATTTTTGCACTGAAATCACTCCCTACTAAAGCAAGAGGTTCAGCACCAGTGCAAAATACCTCCCGTGAAAAGTAGGGGTACCGTCAGTACAGTTAGCGATAATTCCATCAGTGTAAAAGGATCAAGACCTTTCCAAACCCTCTCTTTATATTTAAGGGCAATCAACAACAGACCCTAAGCTGTCTTCAGCAGGTACCTTGATCAGTCCTGAAATAATTTCCTGACCAGCCTGGCTGTCCTGTTACTACTGGACTGCGTGCAGCTAGTACCGACCAACAGGTTGATCAGTGGAAACAAACACATATGCAGTTTAATGTGATCCTTTATTGACAACGTTTCGCCCACGCAGTGGGCTTTTTCAGGTCACAAACAGATCTACCTGGGGTGTTGTGGTGGTGGCCCGGCACTGGCTCCCTGTCTAGGGAGTGTCTGAGACCTAAGTCTCCCATGGGAGGAGGCACAAGTACCCCCCTCATCTTGTGAGCTACAAACTCGGGCTCTGGCACCATCCCTGCCCTAGAAGGGCAGGGTTGGTGCCAGAGCCCTAGTTTGTATCGTGCTAGCGCTGTGCTCTCCTGTGTGGAGTGTCGTGTGTTGGTGTTCATTTTCATTCATTCATTCATGTTGATTCGCCGGTACTTCCGGCCCAGGTCTTCTCCAGATGGTGACCCGGCAGTAGCCCCCCGGGTGGGGCGTGACGATCATCTTCTTCTTTCTTCTTTCTTGGCCCTCCGGTTGGAGGGTGTCGTCGTCTTCTATCTTGCGCTGACTTCCCCGAAGAGAAGCGTAGTCGGGCAGAGGCAGCAGTTAGCGGACAGCAAAGTGCTGGGGAAACTTATCTTCAAAGTGAATGGTCATGGATAGTCGTGCTAGAGGAGGGTACCGTCTTCGAGGTCCCCATTCTGAAGCATCCTGAATTTCCTCTTTGAGGTGTACTCGACTTCCACAAGGTGTTGGGTGTTGGCAGTGAGTAGTCTGGTCATGTCTGCAGTGGTGTATGTAACAGTTTGGTCGTAGTTATACTTGACTGTTCCGTTCTGGAGGTGCTGATGGATTTCTGAAGACAGCATTCTGTTCTTATACTGCTTGGTTGTGTAGAAGTATACACCCTTCAGGTATCGGACTTGTTGTGGTGCAGCAGTGTCAGTGGCAGTGGCACCGTGAGGTGCATCCGCAGTTTCTTGTGTTTTTGCTTTCTTGGCTGGTGGTTGAACTGGTGAAGGCGAGATTTCCGACTGGTCAGTTGCTCTAGCAGTGGATGCAAGCGGTAGTGGACTCTCATTGGTGGGGTTTGCCGACGTCTCAGTGGTCTCTGACTGGTCCATCTCTGTGTCTAGTGGAGGTTGTGACAGCGGTGGAGCAACGGTGATGCTGGTAATATTTGCAGTAGATTTTAGGATCTCAGTGGAAGTTGGTGATGCAGGGAATGTGAGGCCAGGCATATTATTTAGTTTGAAAAGTTCATTGATGGTGGTGTTGAAGGAACCAGGCTCAGCTGCATTCTGTATATGAGCATACATAATGCAATAAAGAATCTTGGAGTCGGCAGTAGGTGCTGGCAGGGAAGTGGTGGGAGCAGCTTGCGTGGCTTGTAGTATCTTGGTAGTGTCTGCTTGAAGCTTGGCGATCGCAGAATATGTGGTTGCTTGTGGGTTGGGTTTCTTTTGTTGTTGTTGTTGTTGTTGTTTCTTGAGTATGTCTCTTCTGGTAGGGCACCTGGCAGCAAGAGTATGGTGGTCATTCTTGCAGTTCAAGCATTTAGGTGGTGAAGCAGTAGTGCAATTCTTGAAGTCATGACCCTCACGGCCACAGGTGCAGCAGAACTTCTTGTCCTTGGTAGGACAATCATTTGTGGTGTGTAAGTATGAGTAACAATTATAGCACTGTGAGATATGTTGGAATTTCTCTGCTTCGATGAAGGCTGGGTTGATGTGGAAGTAGTGAATAGCCAGGCCCTCAGTGAGAGCTCTGGCTGCCATGCTGACGTCACTGAAGGTGACCTTCAGCATGGATGAAGCATTGGGTATTTTAGTAATTAAGTCCACCTTGGCCCAAGGGTTCTTTGCTTCGATAGATGACTTGATTTCTTCAGTGGCCTGTACAGTGTTAAGGCTGTGGAGTCGCTTGAGGAACACAGTTCTCCTGGCCCTCAGTGCTGGGGAAGTCAAGACAAGAAAACCCTGGTCTCGTAGAGTGGTAGTAGAAGTAGTGGTAAGTAGTTTCTCAGCCTCTGTGTCGTCTGTACAGACAACAAAGGCCTCCTTGAGCGATAAAATCGCATTACATTTGACTTGCAGCCTGCCACTAACGACAGTTGCAAGTGCTAGTTTGGACGACTCATTGGTTGTGCCACTCGCTGGTTTGATCTTTACTCTGTTAGAGTAATGCATCGTGAGTAAGCAGTGCTCTGGTGTGTCTTGTACGTGAAGGTACCCTGGGGCGGAAGGTACGTGAGTATTTATAGTCAGGTTCAGAATGTTGAGGTCAGGTGGAGAATGCTGCATCTGATGATCTACCGGGTGGGGTTATAGAGTCTAAAATCTTGGGTAGCTTGGAAGATTTTAAACTCTATAACCCCACCTGGTAGATCATCAGATGCAGCATTCTCCACCTGACCCCAACATTCTGAACCTGACTATAAATACTCACGTACCTTCCACCCCAGGTAGATCTGCTTGTGACTTGAAAAAGCCCACTGTGCGGGCGAAACGTTGTCAATAAAGGTTCACATTAAACTGCACATGTGTTTATGTTTCCATTGTGTCGGTATTTTATACCATTTATTTTCAGGTTGATCAGATCATCAACTAGGTGGCCGGGACAGGGAATAGGCCTGGGGAGTCATGACCCTCCACTGCATCCTTCACGTCTCCATAACTGTCGCAAATACTCCATATCATCCATGAGTACCAAAGACTTGTTTAAAGCTGTAATAGGAGACGATGGCGATGTCCTGGGTTACATTCTATTATTGGTCATTGGTATATCTAGTTCAAGAGTAATCGACGGATTTGTGACACGGAGAAGAGGTTTGCCTGGAAATCATTTACATATAGACTAATTTTTGACGCACAAATTAATACTGTCTTATGATCACGACTTTATTCTCGGTATCGCTTAGTTAGTCTGTGATTCTATCTGTCTCTGTTTCTCTGTCTGCCTGTCTCTCGCTCTGTCTGTCCCTCCCTCCCTCTCTCTCTCTGTCTCTCTCTAATAACACATCCTGCATCGACATTCAACTCTTCACAAACGAGACGGCAACTTCCAATTCCGTCTCTGGACAACAAATATCAGCAACTCCGTGCAGCAATATTCTGGGACCGAAAATGAGAAAGTTGAGTGCCCACGCACATTACAAGAGCTAATACACACACACACACACACACACACACACACACACACACACACACACACACACACACACACTCACACACAGGCCTACCATAGTGAACTAGGTAGGATCTATTGAGACTTGAAGTGGTAGCAACCCTGATCATCTCAATAGGACACTATTGTTTTTCCACCAGCCTGTGTAAGTAGATAAGAGGAAAGGTTTATATAGTATAGTGTGTTAGCGGCAGTAGCCGGCGTTCTAAGTAAACTTTTAACGTCAAGTGGTGAACCTCCCAATTCTACCATTGCTCTTTGTATTTACCATTAAGAATACTAATACCACTAGAGTCAATGAATTTATAGTCACCAAGCGAAAGAAAAACTCAATCAAAAACGTAAGAATCCAGACACGAGAACATGAAGTGGCGAAAATTTAAAGAAATTGAGGGGATGGAAAATTAGAAATGTTGAGTTAACGGGGATATGCTAGCAATGGAAGAGAAAACTTTGAAAGAAAAAGAAGCGAGAATGAAAGAAATAATCATTGTAATTAGGGAGAAGGTGGGAAAAAGGAGAAGGACCAAGCAAAGATAAAAATGATTACTTAGATGGAAGAGAGGAAAGAGAATGACTTGTTATAAGTGTTATGGGACAATGGGACCCAACACTTATTGATTTGATTATGGGACCCAACACTTATTGATGTGACTATGGGATCCAACACTTATTGATGTATATAAGTAACAGTTACTCTGGAATACCTAATTATATTGAATTGATGGGGACTCCGAATGTCATAAGGGCAGAACACCCTTATGGCTGTAAGGCAGCGGAGTCAAGCCTGATTTTCTCAATAGGTTAACTATAGACACACAAACCCACAATTTAAGTAAGTAGTTTATAAAGTTGTATTTGTTTTTGTAAAAGTAAAATAAGGTGTGGTAGAGTTGTGGTAACTAGAGAATTGTGCTTGGCAACAGTCTTTTGTTGTTTTGGTGGGTGTGGGAGGAGCTTAGCTAGGCTTCTCCCTCTCCCTTACTCTCTTCGTTGGCTTCAAGCTGGTAAGACCTCTGGTTCCTTCTTTTTATTTTTTGGGGCATCATGTGTGCCCCAGGGGTGAGTTTTATACCTTAAGTTGTAGCCACTATACCCAGGGTGACTAAAGTGTGTCAAAAACATTGGTTAGTCCAGAGATTAGTCAAGAAGAGAGAAGGGCAATTTGCTTAGATGTAACATATGGGCTGTTCCCAGGAGAGCAGCTAAGGAGTGTGTAGACTTATGTTTTGTATATTGTATATTCTGTATATATCTACCTGAATATAAGTATCTATTTTGTGGTAGAAGTAGTTTAAATAACCTGTGAAGAGGGCTGGTGAAAGGATTTCAGAGACTGAGGACGATCAATCATGAATGTATTACTCTAGACTGATAAGGCCTTTATGTAAAAATCTTCCCCACACTAGAACATGTAGTGAGAACATTACTATCAAAGCAATAAGGGACAACAACATAACAATAAGAAATAGGAGAACTACGAGGACCGAGCGACCAGGGACATGGAACAAGGAACATAGGAACCATGAAGTCCTGCGAAGAATTGCTTGGGAAAAGGAACGGAAGAATGGACATAGCACAAAAGCTAAGGAGACCTGAGTGAAAGAGGAGAAAAATCAAAGTACACAACAAGGAGGGAACGAGAGGAAAATAATTAATTTTTTTTTGCTTGGAAGCGCAGGAAGGACTAGCAATGTATGACCGCAGGAGTAAAGAGGAAAGGATAATTTAAAAATCTTGATAAAAACAGAGAAGTAATTTGAAAAAAAATTACCTATTTGTTTACAGTTTGGATATTATTTAAAAGATAAGCACTATCTCGTAAAAACAATTCCCGTCAATGAAACATGAAACATAATGGATAGGAGAATGGCAGTGAGGAGCGAGAGGAAAGTGGCAGAAGGAAACTTATCTCCACAGCTACTCCGTTCCAGCAGTAGTAGCTATGGGGGTGAATATTAAAATGGTATACAGTACCGACAGGTTGGTAAGTAAGACACATGTTCAGCAGTTAAGTATCTTTATTCCGAAACGTTTCACCTACACAGTAGGTTTCTTCATTCGAATACAGAAAAGTGTGCGAAGGCAGTAGAGATGTGAAGACGATGTAATCAGTCCATCACCCTTGAAGACGTCGTTATGAGGTGGTCAGTCCCTCAGTCCATAACCTCAAAATTACGTTTTCAAGGGTGATGGACTGATTACATTGTCTTCACATCTCTACTGCCTCTGCAAACTTTTATGTGTTCGACTGAAGAAGCCTACTGTGTAGGCGAAACGTTTCGGAATAAAGATACCTAACTGCTGCACATGTTACTTACTAGCTGCGGGAATCAACATAAGATATGGCTCTCACCAGGTTTTGAGTAATACAACAAGTCACACAGAAACCCCTGAAACTAGAATCTGCTAAAACTAAAATAAACGACAGGAAGAGAATACTCATCAAATAATAAGAAACACAAGGCTCAGAGTGTGGTACATAAATGTGGATGGCATGACCAATAAACCTGGAGAGGTAAAAGACAGAATATCAAAGGATCAACTAGAAAGTGTAGCCTTCACAGAGATGAAACTCTCCTAGATAAATGTAATTTTTTCAGAGGAATATCCCATAGTGAGAAATGAAAGACGGAACAGGGAATGAGGCATGGCACTCATAGTAATTAATGCTTGGAGTTTTAAGAAGGCATAGCTCAACTCCAGGGATTTTAATGACTACATTGGGAGAATACTATTGACAGATGGGCCCCGAAGTAATATATAACCCTCTGCTAAATATCAAGGCACGTAAAAAAAAGAAGAATGACAACAGTTGGACAACATTTAGAATACTGGAAACAGGTACAATGAGATCAACTCTAAATCACAACTACAGATCATATGAGATTTCAGTCACAGAGAATTTGGCTGGGAAAACTGGGACCATTATTGGGACTCAGAAACTAGAAAGTTAATGGAGACAGTGATGGAAAATTTTATGAGCCAATTGGCAAATATAGATCTGATATTCACACTAAAGAATGATGTAGAAAAAAATTACTATGCAATACCGTTTAGTGCAAGTGATCACTGTTATTAGATTTAATTTTGTGGAAGTGGGACTGTTGAGAAAAATGGAAGAGAGGCAGAGAAGATATTTACGGTAAACCAAGCCACTAAGGATGCCAGAGGGCCATAAAAACACGAAAAAAATGTAGAGCAGAAATGACAGAAAACAGAGAAGTAGAAAAGCCAGGAAAGAATCTGCATTGGTACGATGAATATCTGAGAGACAATTTGAAAATGACATAGCAGGAAAAGATAAGACAAATTTCAAGATACGATGTAAGACAGGGGTATTAAAAATCTGAAAAAAACCACAAAGGTTTGCAACCAGATTAGTCCCAGAGCTAAGAGGGGGTACATAATGAGGAAACATTAGAGGAAATACCCTCTAAGAGAGGAGGAAAAGAAGTGATATGATGAAGACATAAAATACTTCCAGAAATCGATGAAGCTGATAAAATGAAGCATGAAACTTGACTTACTACAAAGCTAGGGCCAAGGAACATACAGCAAGTTAAAGCAGAGGTCACAAGGATATTAGGAAGTACATATTAAGTGTTAGGGTACCAGAATAGTGAAATGAACTATAAGAGAAAGTGGTGGAGAAGTCCATAGGTAGTTTAAAGAGAGTTAACGATAAGACTCAAGAAGCTATAGCCCAGTAATGACAGACGATGAGACTTGAAAGCCAGGGTCAGGAGCAAGCACTCGAATCTCGCAAATACCAGTCGACGAGTACACACACACACACACACACACACACACACACACACACACACACACACAAAGAGGAATTGGCAAGATGGACAGAGACAATGTTCCAGAGATGGGACACAACAACAAGGGGTCACAGTTACCTGGAGGTTATTCCGGGGATCAACGCCCCTGCAGCCCGGTCCATGACCAGGCCTCCCGATGGATCAGGGCCTTATCAACTAGGCTGTTACTGCTGGCCGCACGCAGTCCAACGTACGAGTCACAGCCCGGCTGATCAGGCACTGACTTTAGGTATCTGTCCAGCTCTCTCTTGAAGGCAGCCAGGGGTTTATTGACAATTCCCCTAATGCTTGATGGGAGGCTGTTGAACAGTCTTGGGCCCTGGACACTTATGGCGTTTTCCCTTAGTGTACCAATGGCGCCCCTACTTTTAATTTGGGGCATTTTGCATCGCCTGCACAGTCTTTTACTTTCGTAGGGAGTGATTTCTGTGTGCAGATTTGGGACCATTCCTTCCAGGATTTTCCAAGTGTAGATTATGATATATCTCTCCCTCCTGCGTTCCAACGAGTACAAGTCAAGTGCTTCCAAGTGTTCCCAGTAGTTAAGGTGCTTGACAGAACTTTTACGTGCAGTAAAGGATCTCTGTACACTCTCTAGGTCTGCGATTTCACCTGCTTTGAATGGAGATGTTAATATACAGCAGTATTCCAGCCTAGAGAGAACAAGTGATTTGAAAAGGATCATCATTGGCATGGCATCTCTCGTTTTGAACGTTCTCATTATCCATCCTATCATTTTCTTTGCACGTGCGATCGTGGCACTGTTGTGATCCTTGAAAGTGAGATCCTCAGACATTACTACTCCCAGGTCCCTTACATTATTTTTCCGCTCTATTGTATGGCCAGAGTCTGTAGTATACTGTGTTCTAGTTATCTCCTCCAGTTTTCCATAACGGAGTAGTTGGAATTTGTCCTCATTGAACATCATATTGTTTACCGTTGCCCATTGGAAAACTTTGTTTATATCTTCTTGGAGGTTAACCGCGTCCTCAGCAGATGACAGCCTCATGCAGATCCTAGTATCATCCGCAAAGGATGATACGGTGCTGTGATGTATATCTCTGTCTATGTCTGATATGAGGATGGGAGCGAGTACTGTGCCTTGTGGAACAGAGCTCTTCACTATGGCAGCCTCCGATTTAACTCTGTTGACCACTACTCTTTGCGTTCGATTTGTTAGGAAGTTGAAGATCCATCTCCCTACTTTCCCAGTTATTCCTTTAGCACGTATTTTGTGGGCTATTACGCCATGATCGCATTTGCCAAATGCTTTTGCAAAGTCTGTGTATATTACATCTGCATTCTGATTTTCTTCCAGTGCATCCAAGGCCATATCATAGTGATCCAGTAGTTGTGAGAGGCAGGAGCGACCTGCCCTGAACCCATGTTGCCCTGGATTGTGCAGTTGGAAGTTGAAGACACAGATTAATCACAGGGATGTTAGGAAGTATTTCTTCAGTCACAGAGTTGTCAAGAAGTGGAATAGTTTGAGAAGCGATGTAGTGGAGGCAGGATTCATTCATAGCTTTAAGCAAAGGTATGATAAAGCTCATGGTGCAGGGAGAGTGACCCAGTAGCGACCAGCGGAGAGGCGGGGCCAGGATGTAAGTGTGTGTGTGTGTGTGTGTGTGTGTGTGTGTGTGTGTGTGTGTGTGTGTGTGTTTTGTGTGTGTGTGTGTGTGTGTGTGTGTGTGTGTGTGTGTGTGTGTCTGTCTGTCTGTCTCCGTCTGTGTCTGTATCTGTGTGTCCGTGTCTGTATGCGCGCGGGCGCGTGAGTGATGCAATACGTCAGTATGTATTTAAGTAAAATTAAGACATTTGTTTTGTAAATTTCAATGAGCTAGAGACATCACTCACACCATTTCTCAGGTTGGAATTCTTTTAACTTTTATCTTTTTTCCTCTGTTGTTCATCGATGGCTTCGAGTTAAACCTTAATAAATATTCATTCAGCTGCCGCAGCTCGATAAACTTCTGGCTGGCTCAGCTCCACAGAAATAAAAGTATGCACTGTGCGTGTGTGTGTGTGTGTGTGAGAGAGAGAGAGAGAGAGAGAGAGAGAGAGAGAGAGAGAGAGAGAGAGAGAGAGAGAGAGAGAGAGAGAGAGCGAGCATTTTAGCCACAACAACTTTGACCATCAAGGATTCACCTGAAATTTACCAGCAAAGTTAAGAAGAAATAAATAATATTTTTGTTTAGCAAAGATCGTACCTCGCTGTTCAAGACTGAATGCCTGTCTCTCTCTCTCTCTCTCTCTCTCTCTCTCTCTCTCTCTCTCTCTCTCCACCCTCAAGCACCCACTCTTTCGTTACCCAACATTCCACTCATTTTAATTAACACTGAGGTTTATTAATATTAATACATCTATCATTTTACATTGAGTAAAGAAGAAACAGAGCGAGTTAAATATATAAATAAATGAACGAAATATACTTTTAACAACTTTTATATTTCACAGCTGGTTTTACTGTTGTTTTATTGCGTCTGACTAAAGCCATTCAGTAACTTTACGGCCTTTTTATGAGTTGATCGAAGGAACCTTTTTTTTTTTTATCTTTTAGGATTTTATTAGATATATTAAATGTATTGAGTTTATTTAGTGTATTAAATGTATTACTGTGGTAACTATATTAAATGTATTACTTATGTAACTGTATTAAATGTATTTCTTATATAACTATATTAAACGTATTGCATAACTGCATTAAACGTTATAAGCAACAGCTGTATATCATTTCGTTATATTAATATTATGTAAAATATATGTACTATATGTAATTAAGTGAATATTGAGTTCATAAAAATGTTTGAATAGCAATAAATGTGGTAAATGTTTTACTTATATATTGTCGTGCCGAATAGGTAAAACTGGTGAATTAGGGTGAACTCATTTAAAATTAAGTCATTTCTAAAATTTTCTCTTATACGTTTAAAGATATATTTTTTTTCATTAATGTTAATGTAAAAAAAAATAATTTTGTACCAAAAAGAATTTAGAAAACTTACCTAACCTTATTATAACAAGAACAATTTATTTTAGCCTAAACCAAATAAATATATTTTAGATTTGTTTACAGTAATTTAATACTAAACAAACACAGTGAAATATGTTTTTTTTCGTTAGGTTCAGAATGATTTTGGCGAAATTATTGCATACACAATATGGCAAGATGAGCGTTGCTATTTAAGCCAAGATCGCAAGTTCTGCCTATTCGGCACGACATACAAAACCTCCTTTACCCCCTCTTTCCAACCCTTTCGAGGACTACCCCTACCCCTCCTTCCTTTCCCTATAGATTTATATGCTTTTCATGTCATTCTACTTTGATCCATTCTCTCTAAATGACCAAACCACCTCAACAACCCCTCTTCTGCCCTCTGACTAATGCTTTTATTAACTCCACACCTTCTAATTTCCACACTCCGAATTTTCTCCATAATATTTACACCACACATTGCCCTTAAACAGGACATCTCCACTGCCTCCAACCGTCTCCTCGCTGCTGCATTTACCACCCAAGCTTCACATCCATATAAGAGTGTTGGTACTACTATACTTTCATACATTCCCTTCTTTGCCTCCACAGATAACGTTTTTTGACTCCACATATACCTCAACGCACCACTCACCTTTTTTCCCTCATCAATTCTATGATTAACCTCATCCTTCATAAATCCATCCGCCGACACGTCAACCCCCAAGTATCTGAAAACATTCACTTCTTCCATACTCCTCCCCAATTCGATATCCAATTTTTCTTTATCTAAATCATTTGATACCCTCATCACCTTACTCTTTTCTATGTTCACTTTCAACTTTCTACCTTTACACACATTCTCAAACTCATCCACTAACCTTTGCAATTTTTCTTTAGAATCTCCCATAAGCACAGTATCATCAGCAAAAAGTAACTGTGTCAATTCCCATTTTGAATTTGATTCCCCATAATTTAATCCCACCCCTCTCCCGAACACCCTAGCATTTATTTCTTTTACAACCCCATCTATAAATATATTAAACAACCATGGTGACATTACACATCCCTGTCTAAGACCTACTTTTACCGGGAAGTATTCTCCCTCTCTTCTACACACCCTAACCTGAGCCTCACTATCCTCATAAAAGCTCTTTACAGCATTTAGTAACTTACCACCTATTCCATATACTTGCAACATCTGCCACATTGCTCCTCTATCCACTCTATCATATGCCTTTTCTAAATCCATAAATGCAATAAAAACTTCCCTACCTTTATCTAAATACTGTTCACATATATGCTGCAATGTAAACACTTGATCTACACATCCCCTACCCACTCTGAAGCCTCCCTGCTCATCCGCAATCCTACATTCTCTCTTACCTCTAATTCTTTCAATTATAACCCTACTGTATACTTTTCCTGGGATACTCAGTAAACTTATTCCTCTATAATTTTTACAATCTCTTTTGTCCCCTTTCCCTTTATATAAAGGGACTATACATGCTCTCCGCCAATCCCTAGGTACCTTCCCCTCTTTCATACATTTATTAAACAAAAGTACCAACCACTCCAACACTATATCCCCCCCTGCTTTTAACATTTCTGTCATGATCCCATCAGTTCCAGCTGCTTTACCCCTTTCATTCTACGTAATGCCTCACGTACCTCCCCCACACTTACATTCTGCTCTTCTTCACTCCTAAAAGATGGTATACCTCCCTGACCAGTGCATGAAATTACTGCCTCTCTTTCTTCCTTAACATTTAAAAGTTCCTCAAAATATTCTCGCCATCTACCTAATACCTCCCTCTCCCCATCTACTAACTCCCCTACTCTGTTTTTAACTGACAAATCCATACTTTCCCTAGGCTTTCTTAACTTGTTTAACTCACTCCAAATTTTTTTCTTATTTTCATTAAAATTTCTTGACAGTGCCTCTCCCACTCTATCATCTGCTCTCCTTTTGCACTCTCTCACCACTCTCTTCACCTTTCTTTTACTTCCCATATACTCTGCTCTTCTCATAACACTTCTGCTTTGTAAAAACCTCTCATAAGCTACCTTTTTCTCTTTTATCACACCCTTCACTTCATCATTCCACCAATCACTCCTCTTTCCTCCTGCCCCCACCCTCCTATAACCACAAACTTCTGCCCCACATTCTAATACTGCATTTTTAAAACTATTCCAACCCTCTTCAACCCCCCCCCCACTACTCATCTTTGCACTAGCCCACCTTTCTGCCAATAGTCGCTTATATCTCGCCCGAACTTCTCCTCCCTTAGTTTATACACTTTCACCTCCCTCTTACTTGTTGTTGCCACCTTCCTCTTTTCCCATCTACCTCTTACTCTAACTGTAGCTACAACTAAATAATGATCCGATATATCAGTTGCCCCTCTATAAACATGTTCATCCTTGAGCCTACCCATCAACCTTTTATCCACCAATACATAATCTAACAAACTACTTTCATTACGTGCTACATCATACCTTGTATATTTATTTATCCTCTTTTTCATAAAATATGTATCACTTATTACCAAATTTCTTTCTACACATATCTCAATTAAAGGCTCCCCATTTACATTTACCCCTGGCACCCCAAATTTACCTACTACTCCCTCCATAACATTTTTACCCACTTTAACATTGAAATCCCCAACCACCATTACTCTCACATTTGATTCAAAACTCCCCACGCATTCACTCAACATTTCCCAGAATCTCTCTCTCTCCTCTACACTTCTCTCTTCTCTAGGTGCATACACGCTTACTATAACCCACTTTTCACATCCAATCTGTATTTTACTCCACATAATCCTTGAATTTATACATTTGTAGTCCCTCTTTTCCTGCCATTGCTTATCCATCAACATTATTGCTACTCCTTCTTTAGCTCTAACTCTATTTGAAACCCCTGACCTAATCCCATTTATTCCTCTCCATTGAAACTCTCCCACCCCCTTCAGCTTTGTTTCACTTAAAGCCAGGACATCCAGCTTCTTCTCATTCATAACATCCACAATCATCTCTTTCTTATCATTTGCACAACATCCACGCACAGACTTCCCACTTTGACAATTTTCTTCTTATTATTCTTTTTAGTAATCTTTACAGGAAAGGGGGTTACTAGCCCATTGTTCCCGGCATTTTAGTTGACTTTTACAACACGCATGGCTTACGGAGGAAAGATTCTTATTCCACTTCCCCATGGATATAAAAGGAAAAGTAGTAAGACCAAGAACTATTAAGTTAAAATCAAAGAAAACTCAGATGAGTGTGTATAAATAAACGTGTACATGTATGTGTAGTGTGGCCTAAGTGTAAGTAGAAGTAGCAAGATTATATATATATATATATTATATATATATATATATATATATATATATATATATATATATATATGTATGTATATATATATATGAATGTATGAGAGTATAGTTTTACCAACGCTCTTATATGGGTGTGAAGCATGGGTGATGAATGTTGCAGCGAGGAGAAGGCTGGAGGCAGTGGAGATGTCATGTCTGAGGGCAATGTGTGGTGTGAATATAATGCAGAGAATTCGTAGTTTGGAAGTTAGGAGGAGGTGCGGGATTACCAAAACTGTTGTCCAGAGGGCTGAGGAAGGGTTGTTGAGGTGGTTCGGACATGTAGAGAGAATGGAGCGAAACAGAATAACTTCAAGAGTGTATCAGTCTGTAGTGGAAGGAAGGCGGGGTAGGGGTCGGCCTAGGAAGGGTTGGAGGGAGGGGGGTAAAAGGAGGTTTTGTGTGCGAGGGGCTTGGACTTCCAGCAGGCATGCGTGAGCGTGTTTGATAGGAGTGAATGGAGACAAATGGTTTTTAATACTTGACGTGCTGTTGGAGTGTGAGCAAAGTAACATTTATGAAGGGATTCAGGGAAACCGGCAGGCCGGACTTGAGTCCTGGAGATGGGAAGTACAGTGCCTGCACTCTGTAGGAGGGGTGTTAATGTTGCAGTTTAAAAACTGTAGTGTAAAGCACCCTTCTGGCAAGACAGTGATGGAGTGAATGATGGTGAAAGTTTTTCTTTTTCGGGCCACCCTGCCTTGGTGGGAATCGGCCAGTGTGATAATAAAAAATAAATAATATATATATATTGCCAAATAGGCAAAATTCCCTTAAAAGCTGGACTTGTCTAAAATTTCTTTTTACAGATTGATGCATTATACATTCTTTTAATGAGAAAGAGGTACAAAAATAATTTTTGAACCTAAACTTCACCTTATCTAATCTAGCCTATCTTTTCTCATCCAAGTTCTACTAAATATATCACGGATCAGTTTAAGTTTATTTAATAGTACCTAAAGTCAATGATATATATATATATTTTTTCGTTATGATCCGCATTTTTGGCTGAAGATAGTGATATTAATTATATATATATATATATATAATATATATATATATATATATATATATATATATATATATATATATATTATATATATATACGGTTTGATAAAGCTCCTGGAGAGGGAAACGTTACCACAATGAAATGTCACATTAGTTTCACTTATGTCCTTTTACTTAACATGTTGTCGGTAATTCTACCAACATTAATACATTTATCAACGTCTTTGTTTTTCTAAATCATTTGTTATTTTTCTTATATTATCAATATTACGTTATAATCAGATCATACGAATGGAGGAACACTGCAGGAGGCCATACATGCCAGGTTCTTTTCAAAACCACCCTATGCTCAACCCGTAGGAGTCATCCAGCAGCTGGGTAATGGAAGGTGTACATATCTAATCCAAGGAACGGGAAGAGTAGATAAAATTCCTTGGAACTAGAGACCCTCAGGAGCAGCAATGTCCTCTCTGGGACGGTCGTTTTCCTCGACCAATGTAATAATGTTTTACTGCTGTAATTATTGTAATTTATGTTATGAGAATACTTGCGTAAGGTTGCATTCTTTGTGTCATGTTATTCTTTATCTCATTATTCTTTATGCGAGTCTTGTTATTCTTTATCTCATTTTTCTTTGTACGTCTCGTTATTCTCTATCTCACTAACTTTGTGCGAATCTCGTTATTCTTTGTCTCATTAATCTTTGTGCGAGTCTCGTTATTTTTTGTGCAACTTATTCTTATATTTCTCATTCGTCGGTGCAGAAATCTTCGTTTAAAACAGCTTCTCACAATATCACGAAAATAAAATAAAAATGCTCAAAATATTTAGGAATTTCCTTAACACGATGAATCAAGACACAAATGCATTATAATGTGATTCTTCACTGAGAGCGTTTCGCCCACTGTGTGGACGAAACGTTACACTTTATTAGAGTCTTCATCCACTGAACCGGTGATCTTGGAAGTGCAACCTGCGGACTGTGGCTTGGTCGTTATGATAGTGATCTTGCAATTGCAAAGCATAGGTTCCTCTATACATGACTAGGTTCCGCTACAGATGATTAGGTTCCTCTGCAGATGAGTAGGTCCCACTACAGATGACTAGGTTCCACTGCACATGACTAGGTCCCTACAGATGATTAGGTTCCTCTGCAGATGAGTAGGTCCACTACACGTGTGACTAGGTTCCTATACACATGAATAGGCTCCTCTACACTTGACTAGGTTCTACAACAAATGACTAGGTTCCACTACAGATGATTAGGTTTCTCTACAGATGACTAGGTTCCACTACAGATGACTAGGTCCCACTACATATGACTAGGTTCCTCTATGGATGACTAGGTTCCTCTACAGATGACTAGGTTCCTCTGTAGATGACTAGGTTCCTCCGTAGATGACCAAGTTCCACTACAGTTGACTAAGTTCCTCTACATATGACTAGGTTCCTCAACACATGACTAGGTTCCTCTGCAGATGACTAGGTTCCTCTACAGATGACTTGGTTACTCTTCAGATGACTGTGTTCCTCTACAGGTGACAAGGTTCCTCTAGGTATGACTAGGTTCCTCAACACATGACTAGGTTCCTCTACAGATAATTGGTCTCTACAACGACTAGTTCCTCTACAATGATAGGTTCCTCTACAGGGTAGGGACTACGTGCTTTGGCTTGTTATCTACGTGTCATAAATCTACTTTATGCGATCTACACCTTATATTGTAATCAACACGGTACCTAACCTAACCTAACCTAACCTAGGTTAGGTTAGGTAGGTACCGTGTTGATTGCAATATAAGGTGTAGATCGCAATGTAAGTGTAGATATCATTTTCCTTGTAGATAACAAGCCAAAGTAGCACCCCACTACAGATGACTACGTTCTATTACAGATGACCAGGTTTCACTACAGTTGACTAGGTTCCACTACAGTTGACTGGGTTCTACTACAGATGACTAGGTTCTACTACAGATGACTAGGTTCTACTACAGATGACTAGGTTACACTACAGATGACTAGGTTCCACTACACATGACTAGGTTCCCTTACAGATGACTAGGTTCCACTACACATAACTGTGTTCCACAGATGACTAGGTTCCACTACACATACGATGATTAAGTTCCTCTACAAAAAAAATTGTCGTGAGATTTACGTTGAGGATATAAAGAAAAACGAAGTGTTACGCAGGATGTTTCAAAAGTACATTTAGTTGGATTAGGCTAAATTAAATTTCGCTTGTTATAATAAGGTTAGGTAACTTTTCTATAGTTCTTTCGGAACAAAATTATTAATTTTACATTACCGTAAATGAAAAAAATGTATCTTTAAATGTATAAGAGAACATTTTAGAAAGGACTTATATATAATAATATAAAACATACAATATTATATATATAATATATATAATATATATATATATATATAATATATATATATATTATACATATATATATTATATATAAAATATGCAACTTATGGTTTAATGCCTTAATTATCCGACCCCTGCAGTTTAGAAGTAAAACTCCAAATTTTAACCCCCAACATTAATAATCAATTTATACTCTCTCTCTCTCTCTCTCTCTCTCTCTCTCTCTCTCTCTATCTCTCTATCTTCTTCTCTCTCTCCCTCTCTCTCCTCTCTTCTCTCTCTCTCTCTCTCCATCTATCTATCTATCTGAGAGATGGGGGAGCCCACATCAGCTGCTGTGCAGGTAGAATTTGGAAGACTTTCTTGTCCACTAGGAAGCAGAGAGTTACTTACACTTTGCCACTGAAGACTCTACATGAAGGTGCATGGACAGGGTGAAGAAAAATTCTGATTTATCGGAAGCATCAATGAGCTGTGAATGCCAAGAGGCTTAGCGCCGACATCTTGATAAATACCATTTGTGACAAGTCCTCGTTTAGCTTTCCTCAGAATTTATGCAAATTGTTTTGTCCATCCGTCGTCCACACGCTGTCAGTCTTGCGTACCAAGGCACTAAAATGTTTGGTAATAGTCCTGCTAGACTAAGTCTCCTGTGAATATAGAGCAAGTGAACCATGTTGTGACGCATCGACCCTGACGGCAAAGCATACATGACAGGTACAAATTGAAGATTCTCCAAAATCCTGACGTTAAGATTTTTCTTTAATGGTGAAGACTATTACTGTTATATCAGCACTGTTAACGTAGTCTATTCTAACGTCTTTTTCATTCTTTATATTTAAGCCTAATTTCACATTCGTTTTACAGGTTAATTAACCAAAATTAGTTATTTAAAACATACATTCATGTAATAAAAATCAATTTTCAATAAAGGCAAGATAAAAACTTATAAACTCGAGCAGAAATCAGAAACCCGTGAGTGAAGTGAAAACGTATGGAAGTGCAAATATTACGTTCATGTATCCGTCTCACAATCCATTTTCCCACTGTCTGCAGCTCAAGGTTAAAACACAAGTGTGTTTTAGCATGCCAAGTTGTTAACCCTTAAACCGTCTAAGCAGATCTACGTTCACATGCGTAGTGCTCCAGAAGTAGATCTACAAATATAACAAAAAAAAGGTAGATCAAAGTTTTTTTACACGTTTTCAAATGTAAAAAAAAAAAAAAAGATTACTTATTTTACATACTTTTAAATGTTGAAAAAACGTAGATCTACGTTTGGACAGTTTAAGGGTTAACGACACCTGTGTCCCAGCTTATCAGCACACGTGTTCATGCTTACAAACCACCTTGTCTAAGCTTACCGACACCCTTTGTCCGATCTTACTAAAAGCCCGTATTCATACTTAACAGCCCTTTTGGTCAAGCTTACCAACAACCGTGCCCAATCTTATTAACCGTGTCCAAATATGCCAACACTTGCTTCCAAGCTTATTAAAACCCGTGTTCAGGCTTATCAACCCCGTTGTCCATGCTTAGTAACCCCTTGTCCAATCGTACCAATAACTCTGTCCAAACTTGCCAACAACGACAATGGAATGTCGAATGTTAACAGACACTTCACTGATAGACATCAATATTTGATTGTTCTATTGTCTATTTCTTGCGAGATCATATTTCATCGCCACGGGAAATAAAAGACATTCAGGTTCGATCCACCAGAAGAAGAAATGCTCTTGTTCATTGGACCAAGAGCCTTTAACCGGTATTAAAGGGCCACTACACAACCAAACCGCACATTGGACTTGTGTATTGTTCGAGTCACTTTTTATCCTTCATTAAGGCATCACATTCGAAAGGAGCAGAGGATAAATGATCCATAGTGGAGCCGTAACTCTTGAAAGGATGCACTACCATTGAGTAAATTGTCAATAGCTTCCCGTCTTGTGGTATAACAACTAATTATAAATTATAGTCGAAACTTGTTCTTGAAGAGAACAGTGAGTTCGCTCTCATTCCCTCTCTCTCCCTCCCTCCCGCCCTCTCTTTCTCTCTCTCTCTCTCTCTCTCTCTCTCTTCTAACTAGCTTGTTATTCAACGCTCAGTCTCCAACCAGTGCAATTCAAAACAAAAAGCAGTGGCTATTAATCTCCAAAATTTACCATCATTTCTCTGTCTCTCCATCGCTGTCTCTCTCTCCCAGCAGATTGAACTAGCAATTCATTATTCACTCTTTTTCAGACGCTGAAGTTGAGAATACTGAACCAAAGGGAGGGATGAGGGGAGGATGGTGAGGGTAACAGCTGCAAGTGGGCAGTGGGGGAGGGGAGGAAGAGAGCACAGCCTTAGGGAATGGAGGTTTGGGGGAGACTTTCGAAGTAGGTGGGAGGGTAGAGAGAGACTGTGGGAGTAGGTGGCATGGTGGGAGGAGACCCTGGAAGGAGAGCCAACTGAACTTTGCCCAACTGAAATTATTCTCAGAAAATTCTTTCTTTTTCTTTTATCAAGTTTAAGTTTAGGCTGTCACGGCACAATTTAGCTGGAACTTAAAAAGCTGCCGTGAGTTGTGGTCTTTTGTCAGGAGTGGTGGGCTGAGTGGTGGGCTGAATTGTGGGTGGTGGGTTGAATTATGGGTTGTGAAGGATTTTTTTTTCTTCGAGTTGTGGTCCTTAGTTCGGAATGGCGGATTTAATTGTGGTGAGTGAGAAAAAATGCGAGATTTTCATAATAAGTTGGACATAATACTAAATATGCCCATTCTGTGCGAAACCAAGAACTTTATTTATTATTCCTAAAAATAACGGCAATATGTTAGATAAATGGATGTGACACTAATGTGACATATATTACAGGTAAGTTTCACTCAAAGGTTTTCTATTGGCTTGACAAAGCTGCTGGTGAGTTAAACGTAGCCGTAGTAAATGTGTTAATATTGGTTATTTACCTAACATCATAGGTGTTAAATTAGACTGTTCATGATCTTTACCAAGAAATTAGTATGTTCCATTCGTTAGTTTTACGTCTGTAGTTCAGGGTTTCTTGTCTCACTTTTCTTAATCAGTGGTCTTGTGTTTGCTATCCGTCAGTCAATTGGTACTTCAGCCATTCTTAATGATATGTTAACTTTCGGTTTGAGTGGCACGTATAGCATTTTGGCAAGTTGAAATGTTCAAGGTGACCTTTTTTTCTGGTCCAACTGTCTTGGTTAAGTTTTATCAGGAGTCCCATAACGCCTTCATTAAATATTTCAGTAATGGCTAACTCTAATCGTTTTGTACTTTATTCTATCTCTTGGACTGTCCCATGCTCACGAGACACATTGAAGCCTTTTGTTGAGATCTTACCTCTTTGGCTGTTCTTCTTTGCTCAATTTAGCTATTTTATTATTTATTGGTATTTGCTTTATAATGGGCCAGTAAAGGAGCTTAGGCTCAAAATTGTTTTTCATCTTACCTCCTTACTCAAAGATATTAATTTCCGGCTAAAAACAAAAACGCACAGTACTGTAACTGGAACAATACACAAATAACCCACACATAGGAGAGAGAAAAGCTTATGACTACGTTTCGGTCCGTCTTGGACCATTCACAAGTCATACAGACAGAAGAGAGTGAGCCAGTCGGGAGAGAGGAGAAAAAGAAATAGTGGTAGTGGTAATGTTGACAGAAGTACGAGTGGAAGTAGTAGTAGTAGTAGTAAATAGTAGTAGTAGTAGTTTATTCCACAAGAGATAGGAAAAGGAGCGAAGTGGGGCAATAGCAGGAGAAAAGGTAGAAGGCAGAAGCAGTTAACAGTAGTAAAGGAGTGGTAGCCGTAATAGTAGTAAAGAAGTGGTAGTCGTAATAGTAGTAAAGGAGTGGTAGTCGTAATAGTAATAAAGGAGTGGTAGTCGTAATAGTAGTAAAGGAGTGGTAGTCGTAATAGTAGTAAATGAGTAGTAGTCGTAATAGTAGTAAATGAGTGGTAGTCGTAATAGTAGTAAAGGAGTGGTAGTCGTAATAGTAGTAAATGTGAGGTAAGTCTAAGGACAAGAAAAGGAGCACTGCAGGAGAGCTAAGGACCCACGATGGGTAGAACCAAAAACACAGGGAAGGAGGTAAAAACTGAAGGACAGAGCATGCTAGGCTGAAAAGAAAAACACAGACATTACTAGCTGTTCTGCTAATTTTCTAGAATTTCCTTACTTATGTACATTTACGAATTTACGATTGAATCTTACGTTCTCCTAATACGTATTATTTATTTTTTCCACAGATCGAAATAAACTGGACTGTTGTGTCTTTACAATGGATACATCAGATTATTTCTTCAGGCTTGTCGTTCCTATTCTGTCACGTTTTCTATGATCCATTCCTGTGTCTTCCATGTTATTCCTGCTTCTAAAGCTTTTGCCCAAGTCCTTCTGCCCCGGTACAATGTCAAAAGCTTTCTTACAGTCCAAGATATGGAGTCTACTCATCCTCTCTTCTACCTCAACTCTGATATTTGTCATAGATCTACAGTAACTATGCGAGACAGGGACTGTCATCTCAGAATCCGTGCCGTTATATAGGAAACAACTTTTCTCCAGGTGCTCCACCACTATTTTTTCTGATTATCTTGTCTATTACGTTACAAAGCATGCATGTCAGTGGTACTGGCATGTACTCTAATGCCTCCGTTTTCACCCCATCCCAAAAATTGGCCTTACATGTGCTGTCTTCCAGACCTATGGCAGTTGCTCATAGACATTAACTAATTTTGGATCCTAGCAGTGCCTATGCACTGTCTCTCAGAATTCATGGTGAGACTTCATCGGGGTCCATTACCTTTGATTGCCATGAATAAAGGAACTGGAGCTGGTGTACTCTGCGCCTCCTCGAATCAACCTGCTTTCCTCCCATTTCTCAGGCTTTATACGAGTCTGGAAAATGGGAGGAAATAATTATATCAACATTAAAAATAATATTTTTTATAATAATCTTTTAACGCACGTAGTTCAGTCCATTTAACCTCTCTTCATAGTGAATTTTTCTTAATTATGAAGCTAGTACAGTCTGGCATACTTTATGTATACTGAAGCATCCTGAATAATTAAAAAAGTTCGCAAACAATTCTTATGTGATGTATCTTCCTCTCTGGCGATGTGGAAAATACTGTATATATTTTCCAGAAATACAGTAGTTATATGTAAATAGATGGCCATACTGTATTTAATATATTTATGTCATAGAAAACGGAAAGCCTGCGTCTGCGCAGAAGGACAGTCGCCATTTTGTTTGAATTGAATAACACGTTGTGAATAATGGGAAGATTTTTTCGTGCTCTAGAGGTTAAAATCGGGCTGACACCTCTCACATAGGAGGCGAAATTGTTGGATGTGCATTCCTGCATAATTTGAGAATCAGGCAACAGGACAGGACAACTCCAGGAACCTCAGATAAGCTGTCTAAATTATGTTTAATTTCTGGCCAGTAAATTCTTCATAAATGTAGGCAAAAGGGGGTCCTGTACATGACACATTAATCTCCAGTCAAATTGGTGAGTGTTATGATTAAGTATTTTCCTTCTGTTGTATAAATATATTATATATATATATATATATATATATATATATATATATATATATATATATTTTATATATCATTTATATTTTAATATACAGTCCACAAATTTATATATTTACCAGAATTCCTGGTGATGTATCTTTTATTTATAATTAATAGGTCCAGAGCAACTTGTGGATATGACAGTCGGTAGGTATCGAAGGGGGACATTTTTGCGACCTAGGTGTCCCAAATTCCTACTTGTCTAACTGATAAATAATAATTATCTTTGTTCATTTACTGTTATGTACATAATGATACATTCAGATAAATGCAATTTTCTACAGGCGATATGTTCGTGATAATGTTCACCTCTAGATCTTTAGCTTTGTACCTCTGACAGGTTATGGAACACGGGCTGGCTTCTTTGACCAGTTACTCTTAAAAAGCTGAACATTAAATTATAAATATACTGTATTTCATTCAGGCGCTGGTAACAATGACGACTTGGATAATACATTCGTTGAGTATCATTGTACAGTATGATGAAACTATTACGACTAGTGCTAGAAATATTGAGAGGGAGGGAGGGGGGAGAGGAGAGAGGAGGAGAGGAGAGGAGGAGAGGAGAGAGAGAGAGAGAGAAGAGAGAGAGGAGAGAGAGAGAGAAGAGAGAGAGAGAG